>QEPC01013912.1:2613047-2633409 GCA_003113815.1 Sphenodon punctatus | reverse complement strand
CCGGGGGGGGGGCCTGCAGGTGCCGGAGGTCCCGGGGCTTTTCTCCTGGGGGTCCAGGGCCCTGGAGCTCCTGTCAACCGGGGGGGCGGCAAGGGGAGGGGGTACATTGGCCCATTCCCTGCCCTGGACCACAGCGCTCCCCACGAACCGTGGGGCAACTATGGACCCCTTCATGTGCAGGATGCGGTCCAGGGCATTGTAGAAGGGGGTGGTCCGGGTTCCATGTCCAGACCGCCTATTGTTGTCCCGGATGGCCTTGTACCCCCTCTTCAGCTCTTTGGCCTTGGATCGGCACTGTGTCACTGTGCACTGAATGCCCCGCCACCTCCATGTCCCGCACTATGTCCTGGAACACATACTGGTTGCACTAGTTCAGGGCAAGCTCCAGCTGGTACTCCAGGGTCCCCCAGATCCTAATGAAGTCCAAGATCTCTTGGAGCCCACACTGGCCCCCTCTGTGGTAGGCCCTCCTGCCTCTCCTCCCCTGTGTGTCCGTGCCCTCCTCCTCCTCCTCCTCCAGCACCTCTTGCACCCCCGCCTCCTCCTCTTCCCGGGCTGGTCCGGTGTCCTCCGGTTGCTCATCCACCCGGACGCTCTTCTGTGTTTGCGGGAGGCAGGGGGTGGGGGGGTTTAGGGTTGGGTGCGTGTCCTGGCCCCTCGCGGGGCACCCCTTTCCCCCACCTCCCTGGCGGGAGCCCAGACTTGCCCTGTGCCCCCCCTTGGTGCCCCTGATCCCCTGCCCTTGTTTTCCCCTTACCCGTTTCCTGGGTGCCTCCTCCGCCCCCGTTCCGGCTGATGTCCCCGGGGTGTGTTGTCCCTGCACCTCCTCCATCGTCAGCACGACCCCCGGCTCCCCCTCCTCCGCCAGCGTTCCCTCCACCACTACCACTGCCTCCTCCTCCTCAACCCTCACTCTCTCACCCACCACTCTCTTCCGCCTCCCTCCTCGCTCCATCCCGCCACGCTTCCCTGCTGCAGATTTCACTTTAAATCTCCCTCCGGTGGTTGTGTTGTTGCTGGTTGCCTGGCAGCAACACTGCGTGCATTTTCCACGGCTGGGGATCATTTTCTTTGGTTCTGCCCGGGGATTGGCATCCAGATGTTACTTTTTGTTGTTTCCCGATGAGAATCTCTTTGACCACGCTTCCCGAGATTTTGCACCGGGGAGCCCGAGAAGCATGGTTGAAAGTGACCCCATGTAGGTATTGAGCGTGGTGAACATCTGGCGGCTGCCTAACAGACGTTCAGGGCTCTTTGGCCCCGCCGTGGGATTGAGCGTGATTCACTGTGGTTGAGCGTGATCTCGTAACGCCTGAAAATACCCCATGGTAGCAGTTACCACTGGTTGTGATCTCAAAAAATTGCAGGGAACAGCCAGTGATAAGTGCTGCCACAGTTTGAGGCAAAGTGTGGTAAGGCGTACCATCATGTCTCTTCTGGGTACCGGCCTACCCTGGGGCATGGTGGCAACCATTGCCCCAGATTGGGTCTAAGCGTGGTAGCATCACTTCTGAAAATACCCAATGTCTCTAGGAAGGAAGGTATGAAAGACGGCAATTTGCACGTTATCCATGAAACAAATCAGGGATTTTAAAGCAGGGATGTCCTGGAAAGTCCAGGACACTTGAGAGGTATATGGAAGCAAAAATTTTAAATCCCTGATTTGTTCCATGGATGGCTTGCAAATTGCTCTCTTTCACACCTGCCTTCCTAGAGACTCTGCAGCAGTTTTCCAAGACTGCCAGACAGATAACAAAAGAGGACACTTGAGAGGTATGTTTGCTTGTGTGACCCCATTTTTAGTATCAAATATAATCCCGTGGCCCCAGACATGAACAAAGATATGCCAAGTATATCAAATAGCAATCAGGTAGTGCCACATGTGCTGATGCCCTGATCCACCACTTTAGGACCTCTGCCATAGAGCTTTGGTCCTTGTATTTGGTACTTATGTCCCAGTACAATAGATGGCTTTAGAAATGCAGAGTGGGAAAGATAGGCTAGATTATAAATAGCCTTTATTTTGTTCCGATTCATGATTCGGTTAAAAACCAGTGATGTTTATAAAATAGCTCATGTCCAGTGTAACCTCCCATATCTGTATCGGCCTTCATTCTAAAAACTACTTTCTACCTTTTTAATATTCTGAATGTGCTTTACGACTTATCCTTATCCAGACAAAAAGCATGCCCCTTTGAGATACTTTATACTGTACTTTATACCATACAGATATGAATAGCAGTAATGCATAAACAAAATCTGACTTGTTTAAAAAAGAGGGAGGGAAAACACACACATACAAAAACGTTCTGAGGGCAACAATAGACATTTTAAAAAAATTAATTGATTTTTATATGTTTCTTTAAGGCTTAGTCAACATCCCATGGTCCCAAAAAAGAGATTTCCTCTGATAGGACAATATATTACTAATATTGTCTTTTGTGTTATTCACTATGTGGACATAAACTCTATGTCAAACCTTATATTATGATTCCATTAATTGTTTAGGAAGGCTTGATGAATGATTAATAGGTGTTTTAATGGATGGGTTAATCAAATGTTATTGATTTTTACAGTCCAGTGAATCAATAGGTTGTATATAAGCGATGACTTAAAACAGCTCACTCTTCCCCATACCATTTTAGTAGTCCTTTATTGACCTTTTATTAACAACAACCTTAATAGACCACGTAACCCAATGTTGTATTTCTATAAGTGCATATGTATTTTGGCAGAGGCATCTGTGTTTCTTTGAAGAAAAACTGATATTATTTTCAGGGGTAAAGCTGAGAAGTAAAGGGTGAAAACAAGCGAGAGATTAGCCCACTGGAGTCTGGGGTCACCTTGTGGAGAGCCTGTGCACAGCAGCCACTCACAGGTTCCACACAACGAATCGGACAGACGGGCAGGCCCCACACTCCACCCCCCACCCACCCACCCCCACTTCTGAGGCACAGTCATGGTGATCCCTGTGGTCATCCGGGGGTGCCCTGCTCAAGGTCCCCCAGGTTTTTCAGGGGGGGCACGCAGGGGAGGGCATTCTCAGTGGCTGCGCTTCGACTGTGGAACTTCCTTCTGGTAGAGGCCCAGCTGGCCCTGGAACTTCCCTCTTTTCGGAAAAGTTGTAAGACCTGGCAGGCATTTGGTGGGGGAGATGGGTAATGAGGGGTGGGGGGCCTGGGGATGGTGGTGGGGGAATTGATTTCTTCCTCCTTTTTATGTTATTTTAATCAATGTTTTTAGTATTTGTAAGCCGGCCCGAGCTGCCTGTGGCAGGAGAGGCAGGGTAGAAAATGTTTAAAATAAATAAATAAATAAAATAAAATAAATATATAGGAAGTCACTCCCACTGTGGTTTTCACCAGTTTTCTTGTTTATTTTTGCTTTTGGGAGCGCTCGAAATAGCAAAGGTAACAGGCACAGCACCTGCAAGAGCAGAGGGAGCGCTCACTCCCGGACTGCCCTAGGTGGCTTCTGTGGTCCTGACAGACCTGTATGCATGCAGAGGCAGCACACACCCTATTAGACAGGAGGCGGCCATGTGGGCGCACATTCATCTGCCTTAGCTAGCATTCGCCTGCACGACGGGCTCCACATTGCCCGGGACAATGCCATCAGTGGGGACTGTGGGGAAGAGGGTGGCAGGTGTAGGCGAATGTCTATGAGCTGCCTAATAGATGGGCAGGAGACCATCCATCTGATGTGGGCTACTGTCTCGTCTGTTAACACCCAAACATGCTGCTTTGTCTATCAGTATTTCCACACTATAAACTTCCCATGTCATTTTCATGAGGGGTTTTTAGCTCCCGCATCTTACCTATTATTTATTATGTATTTATTATATTTAGCCCTGTTTTAATATTTTTATATTATTGTATTGGATGTTTTAAATTGTTTTTATTGTGTTTTAATTGTTGGAAGCCGCCCGGGGTTCCTTTAGCAGGAGGGGCGGGGTATAAATCTATTAAATAAATAAATAAATAAATAAGAAATATTCTTCCCCGCTTTCGAACCAGCATTTCAGATTCTAATGATCCCTTTTAGGTTCAGTCTGAAACTAAGTACAGAAGAATTTCTCAGCTGTATTTTTTAAAAAGAAAAACCAAAAATGAAGAGAACACAAAAAGTGAAGCAAGTTTCATCAAGGACCGTGTTGTGCCTAATGATATCATTATTATTTGTTACATAGGAGTCAGGGCTAGAAACCAGTTCCCTAAAAATGTGCCTAATGACTCATGGCTTCTCTTCATAAGTTTGGGAGAGGAGGAAATTGATTTGTGGAGTATTTCTGCTAGTTCAATGTATTTGGGAAAGGATGCACCATTGAATGCAACCTCTTTCTTTAGAAAGACAGTAGCATTATGGGGTATATACTCTTAGCTGTGCCAACAATATTTGGCAATTCTGGGCCAGTGTTAGCCACAGGGTGGCCCGGAGCGACCACCCTGGACCCCACTATTTTCTCTACTTCTGCCCTCCCTGCTCTTCTCACTTCCTCCTAACAGGGCCCCAAAACATGACCACCTTTAGGCTCCCAAGGTGGCAGAACCGCAGGAAGGGGTGGGGCCACTAGGAGCCCCACATTTTCTCTTTCCCCTCAGCTCTGCAATTTCTAAGGTCAACCCATGGGCCCCAGTGGATAGCATCTTCTTGGCCTTAGAGCTCAGAATTCTCAGTTTGAATCCTGATTTTAGTGGGTGAGCAATATTAGTGGTCCGCCAGGGGAAAATTTCATTTCATTTTTGGTTTTTTTTCTGGTTTTGTTTCCCCAGGATTTCCACATTTAATTACAAATTCATTAATTTTTTAAATTGAAGTCAGTGCGTTACTGATCTGTACTCCCATATGTCCTGGGGCAGTGGTCCGACCTCCCCCACCCCCATTCCCCGGGGCCCTGGAGTGGTACTTACCAGCCTCGGAGGTCTTGATTGAAGCACTGCCACTGCTGTGGGGTCTCTGGCAGGCTCCCTCACCTCAGCGTCCTCCCTGCTCCTTATCGCACATGAGCAAAATAGTCACTGCTCGTAACCAAAAGGGCAGCAGCTGCCAAAATGACATTGCATGGAAGACACAGTGGAAAGGGAGCCTACTGGAGCCCCCACAGCAGCAGTGCCACTTCAGTCAAGCTCTCTGAGGTCAGTAAGTACCACTCCAGGGGCCCGAGGGATGGGGGGAAAGCTGGATCTATAAATACCAGGGCGTAATTATGGGATCTTTTGGATTAACCCATAATGACCCATTACAGGCAGTTTCTGATTAATCCAAAACCATAACTCCCATCCCTAGTGGGCAAGTTACTACTTTTTCAGACTTAGTTCCCTGGCTATAAAACAAGGTGTTGGTGACAGACCTGTCCATCTGATCAATGTATAGTGGAACTGATGGAAGCGAAGCACTGATGCACCATCTTATAAGCCTGAAATCTTATCACTGGAACTACTTAACAGCCTTCTCAAAACTAGGAACCAGTTTTTTCATTCAAGTATCTCAAAGCCTTTTGTAAAGGAGCATAAGTATCATCGTTCTCTCTGAGCATCCTAGTGTGAGGGGCACCCCTTACCTCCGCCAGCGTGGGTTCCGTCAGCAGAGGGCCCCCGTGTGCTGAGGGACCCAAACCTTGGCACCCCCCCTGCCATGGCTCCTCTGGCGCCTCCATTAGGGGCGCCACAGACTCCGGGGGTTGCTGAGGCAGCACCACGCCAGGACATCACTGCGGAGCCACCTCCCACAGCTACGCACAACGTGGGGGCAGTGCCAACGTCGTTGCGCCACTCCTTGCGGCTGTGGGCGCAGCAGGGGGGCAGGACAGATGCTATAAACACCGGCGCTGCAGGGCACACAGCACTGGTGATCAGAATAGACTGGCCCCCTCATGAGAGTTGAGTATACTTGTGCTTTGAATGTTGTCCTGTTGTCCCGCTGGGTTCTTCCCTTCCCCTTGTTTGTGTGAGAAGCCTGTTTGAGTGTTGGAGAGACAGCATCTGGTGAGTGCCCCTATTCCTATTGTACCTTCCCGTAGAGTGTGTGCATGTTTGTGTGAATGAGTGGGCGAGCACGTGTTGCCTCCCCTTCCCGGATTTCTTCCCCCACTCCTGGTCAGTGTGTTAGACCCTCCCCCCTTCCCCACGGGGTCTGGGCCCTTGTCCTTCCCACCCACATGCCAGGCATCACCTTCCCCTTTCCTGTGGCGTGTGTCCGATGTGTATGGTGAACAGCGAGAGGGAATACTCCAGTGCAATCTGCTTGGCACCCTATGATGATAGAGGCCTATACTCGTCTAGAGTTCAAGGCCAACACTATCCTGACGGGCCTTTCCCCCCAGCAAGCCATCTCAGGGCAACTTGTGGAGTTACCCTCACCCCAAGGAGTCTGTGTGGGGTTCTCATCTGTGTCTGGTTTCCCCTTTACCCCCCTTCATGTCACCCTTCACCCTTCCCCGTGAAACCTAGTAAAAGTAGGTTATTTACCATTTTCCCAGTTGCTCATTATTTCATCAGTTCCATTCTGTGCTCATGCTTGGTCAAAGAGTAAAGTTTACGGTTTACCACTATGTTTGCACTAAATCAACTCTTGAGTTATATTAAGGTGATAAAGCTAGCACTTCCTTTAGCTGGTCCCCATTGGGGGAAAAAGATTGGATGCTTGATCAGCCTCAAAAGAGCAATTTTAAATCCAGCATGGTTTTAGTTGTCTATTTTAAGAAAAACAGCTCAAGTTCAGAATTTTTTAATGAGTGCTTGAATTTGAGATTCGTGTAAATTGGGTCTGAGATTCTCTTGAGCAGAAAATTGAGGCATGTAACTCCCTTCTAAAATTAACAGGAGGTATGTGGTTCAGTCCTGCAGTAAACTCTTAAAATCCCAACCTGGAAAGTCTCTTATGGATTTTTACAAGACCCCAAAGGTAAAGTAGCTACACAGCCAAATGCTGAATAGCTTTAGTGCTAGGCTGCTCGCAGCCTTAGTTTCCAAGGTGCATTTAAGTGGATCACACTTAATACCTCAGTGCAAGAGCTGGCAGAGCTACTAAGGGCGAATTCACACGTGCAGCAATTATCTGGATTTTTAAAAACTGGTTCTCAATAGTTCACTGTTAACAAGTCCTGTTGCATTCACATGCATGCCATACCGATTTTAAGTACAGCGAAATAATGCATTCAGACCTTCTCGTAGTGCACGCTTACCCGGCTGCTCAGTACGGTTCAGTTACAGGAAGTGGCCTGTGGGGAGCCAGAAGGTTGCTACTTTGTAGCAAAGTACAACCTTTGCTACAACCTTTGCTACAACTTTGCTACAACCTTTGCTGCAACTTTGCAAACTTTGCAACAACCTTTGCTACAACCTTTGTAGCAAAGGTTGCTACTTTGTAGAATCAGGGAGTAAAGAGGGAGAGCCTGAGGCTGCTGGAAAGAAGCCCCTCGCATAGTGAGGCGCACTGCTTCTCTCCCTGGTTTCTTTCCGGTATCCCGCTGCTGCTACTGCTGCAGCACTACGGCAGAGGCAGATGATTGAAAGTCCCTTGGAGGGAAGAACTTTTTTGGGGAGAAGCATGGAGGGGAAACATGGAGGGGAAGAACTTTTTTGGGGAGAAGTTGGCTGCAGCCTGCACCCAGCGAGGCAACTACAGGGCTCCAGCTGGTCTCACTGCTTCCGGTAGGGGCAGGAGTAAAACAGCGCACTTGGAAGCATGGTTGCATTCACATCAGAAAAGATTATACACTAGTTAAAACCAGTACGATGTTGCTTTCACACTGCTGTTAAGTGCGTATTTATTGAAAACGGACAGTAAAAAGGTAGGTTTGAGTAGCTTTTCAACACGCATTGCTTTAGTGCGATATTGACTCCATTTAATCGAATTTAAGTGTTCAGACAGGCATGAAACATTAGGTTTTTTTTTAAAAATCGCACAAATCAGAACGTCTGAATCCCCCCTAAAACTCCCTCTAAAGCAGTGATCTCCCTTTAAAGTTTCAGGTTCATTCAGATGCATAGATTGAAAATAAACAAGACATTAACTACATTAGCACCCACCAGGTAGGTGTTGTTTGCCTTGTATCAGAGCATGGTCATGCCAGGGTAAGTCCTTTCAGGATCAGAACTGCAAATAACTGTCTGTTTGAGGAATCGGCTCTCAGTCATTCATTTTAAGGAATTTAGCTCAATAGTCACTTTAATTCCTTACACACAGCCCATATGAAATAGTGTCTCTATCACGGGTTCAGAGTCTCTAGTCATACATCTTCACCATTGTATAGGCTCTAGCCAGGCAACCTCCTCTGGCTGGCTAGGCTTAGTCTACCCTTACAGTCTCTCTGTAGGACTCCCAGGGCTAGGTATACTCCTCTTCAACACAGCCAGGGCCTCTTGGCTCAGTCCTACAGCCTTCCCACAGGAAAGCACTCATGAGACGTCCTTCTCCTACGGTCACCTTGTCCCTGACAAGCCCCAGCTCGGCCAGGTCACTGCCTCTGGTGGGCTACTCACAGTCCAGGGAGTCTCCTGTTGGCTCCTTCCAGTACTGTATCTTGTCAGTACCCTAGAGAGAACAGTCCACAGGTTAGTCCTCAGCCAGGCTGTCTCAGCCTCCTGTGGCATCTCCCTCTGGGCTTCAGGACCATGGTCAGCAGTCACCGGAAGCCAGCTCCGGCAGGGTTCGTCTCCCTGAGTCGCCTCCACAGCCTAGCATAGACTAAAGCCTTTCTGGCTTGGGCTTCTCTTTATGCACCTGGAGTGGGTGTGGCTAGCCCTCCAGGCCTCTAGCCCTTAAAGGGCCAGTGGCTCTGACTCCCAAATCTGTGTCCTCTATGAGTTAGCTCTGCCAAGTGCATATCCAGCCCTCAGGCTGACACACAATCCACAGGGCTGGCTCAACCAACCCTCTTAAAGGGGCAGCAGATCCCTCAAGCTGCTCTCTGCCACACGCCTACCTGTCTATTAGGTGTTCACCAGATGTTAGCCTACGCACCCCCACATCTCCCCCACCCCAACTCACTCTCCACTCACAGCACCATCCAAAGACATTGCAGGCCCAGTGCATGCTAGTGCGCACCCACATTGCCATGTCTTGTTAATTAGGTTTGCCCACATCCAGATCTACCAGCACCATAGTCATGCATAGCACGGCTGCTAGAGGAGAGAGAGTGATTGCGCTCTCTGAGCTAGGTGGCTATGAGAGGAGAGAGCATGGCAAGGGGTGGAGGAAGGACCTTTTCCAGAGGATCTGCACCCGCACTCCTCTCTCTGTTTGGAAAAGGAACCGAGGGAGGGAGAAGCTCCTCTGGAGGATCCATGGGGCTTCTTCACTCCCCTCAGTTCCTTTCCCAAATAGAGAGAGGAGTGCATGTGCAGATCCTCTGGAAAAGGTCCTTCCTGCACGCCAAGCTCTCTCCTCTTGCAGACACCTCTCAGCTGAGAGAGCATGTTTGCTCTCTCCTCTTGCAGCCACTTCTTAGTTGGGAGAGCATGCGAGCGCTGCTTCTAATGGAAAGGGGGGCAGTCACGGCCAGGGAAGAAGCCTTCTCTGGCTGTGACCACCCCCCTTGCCATCAGAGCCAGGGCTGGGGAGAGGGGAAGAGCTGAGTGGCACCACTAGTGGCAGCTTCTGCCAACACATGAAATGTGCACAAGGAGCTACAGTGTTTATTAGTTCTACGCACTAAAAATTGTGAGTGGGAACTGGGGGGGGGGGGGGGGCTACACGAATCAAATGCGGACTCCAGCGGGCTATCGTCTCATTTGAAAACACCCACAGACACAGTGGGACTAGTTTTTCACAGATGGGAGCTCGAAGGGAGATTCCTCCTTGAAGGCAGAGGTTACACTGGGGTGAAGGGGACAGTGGAGGTTTAACCCCACCTTGGCTAAAGACCCAACTGGAGCCTGACTTCCAGCATAGTTGCCACCTCTCTGGGTTTAGACTCCAGGTTATAACTCAGAGTCCCCAGGCTCTGGTTTAAGGTCTGATTTCTCTGGATCAGGGCTTCTAACGGTAGCAGGGCCCTTAGTGGGGGCCATTCCACTGGGACAAGGGGCAGCAGACGGGACCCTCAAGAAGCACCTGCCCCAGCAGCCATCCTCAGGAGTGGTCACAGAAGAGTCCCTTTCCCCACCCACCCCCAACAGAAACAGCAGCAAAAGTGAATCCTGCCACGGCACTTGAGGTGCTTCCCAGTATTCCCTGTGATGTCACAGTGCTTCATGGAGGCAGGGTTATATCAGAACAGGGCAAGACATTCCCTTTGCCTCTCCCCCTCTGAAAACCCTGTTTCTAGCAGCAAAAGCTCATGTTCTCCCTACTTCCCTCCCTTCCCCCTGCTGCTGAGTGAGCACTGCTTTCTGCCCAACCAGGGATCACCTCCCTGGGGTATAAAAGAGTGTGCTGTGCTGCCACTCCCCCACCATGTACTCCTCTCCTGCCCTTCCCTTCTAGGCGCACAGCCCCGGCATCTAGCAGTGAGGAGAGGAAGAGAAAACAGCAGGAGCTGCAATAGTAATAGTAAAGCAAAGGGTGCTTTTGGAAAGGCACCACCCACCCACCCACTACACGTGTTGCATGGCTGCAGTGGGAAGGTTGAGGTTCAGAAGCACTGGGGGTGGGGGCGTTCTAAGGACCCATAGGACATAGTCGTCACCCCTTAGCAAAATCCAGGTTGTGCCCTAGCCTGGAGGGAAGACCAGGTTCAGTTTATTGTCAGTTATGTAGGTCTTTGGCATGGGAACTGAGTGCACTCCAAGATCTTGTGACAGATGCATGCTACATAAGGCTTTTTGTTAAGGTGGCATAGCAAATTTAGCCATCATTTTATCCTTTTTGTGAGGTTTAGATTTAACATTTAATCAGCTCAGTTGTCCTGCCAGCATTCCTCGCCCACCCTCATTCCAGCTCCCCAGTGGCTACAGCACATGAAAGGGACTCTTGTCATTTACCCGGAGCAGACAGTGCTCTCTGCAAAGTTCATCCAACATTTTTTTTCTTTTGACACCAACTCATTAGATCAGTTTCATCCAAAAGAGCTGAGTGAGAATTGTTTTCTTTCCACATTTCTCATTGTTATTCCTTGGCAGGATTGTCATGCCAGGGTCACAGTGGTCATTTAACTACAGCTTTAGTAACTACTGTATAGTAGCCAGCCTCTGAGACTCGCAAGGGAGACACATTTTGAATTCGTTAAATGCTTCCTTATACAAATGCATTACTGTTTCAATGCGGAGAGAATGTAAATTCAGCCAGTTTATAACACAAGGATGCATTTCTTCACTGAAAACCTAGCCACCCCTTCATCACTCTGCCATGTCTCAATTTGTCTCCTGCCTATGCAGTAGAGTACGTGTTACTATTTTCAATATGCTTTGCTCTGCAGTAGTAAAAGTTGCAGATTGGCACAATGCTTGATGGAAAGAAAACCGCTTGGGAGGAGCAGGAAACTTTGTGAACCTGCAGTGCAGGGCTGAACTTAGGGGATGGGAGAGTAGAGCAGAGCCGAAGACAAGATGGGATGCTTCTGGGGGCATCCAGAGTATTGGGGGGTGGGGGGCTGTAAAGCAGGGCTGAGATGAAAATCAGAGCACATGGGTGTAGAGTACTGTTAATGGCCTGTAGGCAGCATCTGGCCTGAATGGCCTTTTTCATGTGACCCACTGATTAAAGCAGCAGCAGCTTTACTCCCATCCCATCCCATCCAGGATGGCTGCAGCTGAAACTCGATCCTCACTTCTCATTTTTCTCAACAAGAATCCGGGTTCTTGTGCAAATAAGAACAAGACGAGAACTGCCTGGATTCTCACCAAGAAAAGTGAGAATCTCATAAACAGACCTCCCCTGCCTTTTGCTTTAAAAACCAACAAACCCTGGCAGACTCAACTGACTGCCTCTCCAAGTCTGGGACATCTACAGCATCTGGGTCTCTTGCTGTTCGGCTGCTTTGCGAGGGGAGAGGGAAGTGAGGACGGAGGAGGTTTCCGTCTGAACTAGTGCTGAAACAAAACTGTGCATGCACAAATGGGGCCATTCTGCTCGTGCAAAGCTCTTTTCCAAAATGGCACCGGCAGTGCCGCCACCATTTTAGAAAAGTGCAGCCAGTCCGTGTATGCGCGAAGGGCCACTTCACATGTGCACAACAGCTGCCCTTTTCCAAAATGGAAGCAACACTGCCAGCACCAGTTTGGAAAAGGACTGTGTATGAGCAGAACAGCCCCAGCGGCCATTTTGTTTGTTTTCTTTTTACAAGATATCTTGCGAGATTTTGTACTGGTGCCGAGATCTCGGCGAGTGGAACAAAATCTCGCAAGATATCTCACGAGAATCAAAGCTGATTCTCATTTCAGCCCTTTGCATGGCAGTCATGTTTCCTGGACTGATGGCTTCAGGCACCCATCTCAGTACATACATTTCTGTTCCTATCTGAAAAACACGTATTGTGACTGATACTGGCTGAAGAGTACAGGCAGGGCCCAGATTCTTCCGCAGAATTTTTTTTTAAATTCCGTGGGCATCAGGGCCCAATTCTGCGCCTCAGTGCGATTTACCATGGGGGTGGGGAGCAGGGCTTTCCTCCTCCCCCCACCCCCAGTACTGGTCAAACCCTCGGGGCTTCCCCTCCCAAGCTGCCGGGGCTTGCTTGCCTCCCCCCCTTCCCCTTCCCAGTTTAGAAAATGAATTGCCTTACCAGTGACGGTGGCAGCAGCTGCTCCGTCCAGCGCGCTCGTACTTCCTGGCCCCTCCTGACGGGGTCTCTCAGGGCGACGTAGCCAGAGGACGTCATCCGACTGTGTCACCCTGAGAGACCCCGTCGGGAGGGGCCAGGAAGTACAAGTGCGCTGGATGGAGCAGCTGCTGCTGCCATCACTGGTAAGTTAATTATCTAAACTGGGAAGCGGGAGGCAAGCCCTGGCAGTTGGGGAAGTTGGGGAGGGGAAGTCCTGAGGGTTTGTTCATTCCCCTCCCCCTGTGGAATCTCCTGCCCCGTGTCTCCCCAGCGCAGGCTAGAAATTCTGCACTGGGGTAAGCGGGGCAGGAGATTCCGCAGGGGGAGGGCAATTCTGCAGGAAATCTGTGAATTGCAGAACCGTGTTTCCCTCGGGGCCCTGAGTACAGGCCCCTCCTTTATTTTGGCCTCTTAATTTCAGGGGGCAGGGTTTGGGGGAGCTGTCCCCCCACTCTCTTTGGTCTGTTACCCCATTGTGCAGGAGTGGAGAAACTGGGAGAAAATTTTGCTGCAGGGGAGACAGCAAACAATCTCCATCCCTATTATTGTTTTTCATATTGAAGTGAAATGTCACCACTGTGCTCCTACTGTGGAGCGACAGTCATGGACTACCACTGAAACAAGAATAGATTTTATTCTTACCAAATCTTGTGAGAATTGAGAATCAAGGTCTAGATCTCTGAGACATCTCAATCCTGATTCAGATTCTCTTGAGATTTCTTGCTCTCTCCCCCCGCCCACTGGCCTCCCAACCTGGAGATATTTAAGGAGGGGAGGGAGGAGGAAGCCACACTCTTCCCTGTCCAGCTTTCTTACTTTGGGGCTGGCAGTTGTCTCTGTGTGGAAAGTTTTCCAATGGCAAATTTTTAGGAATGGGGGGAGGAGAGCAGGAGGGAGGGGACAGACTCAGCTGATATCTTAGCATTCTAATGGCTATCATGAGTCAGCAGCCAATAGAATACTGAAAAGCTGTGTTGAGCCCGCCTCTTCCCTTCAGCTCTCCCCCCTCCCATCTGGAAGACCTTTTTGGTACGGGGGAGAGCAAGATAGAGGGGGCAGATCTTGAACATTCTATTTGCTAGTAGGAGTTTGAACACCCAATAGAATGCTGAAAAGCTGTGCTGAGCCTGCCTCTACCCTTCAGCCCCCCTCCCATCTGGAAACTGGGAGGACTACTGTAGTTGATTTGCACATATTTACCCATATGATCAACCCAGGAAAAAAGCCTGGTCCTGCCCCTTCAGAGTGCTGTGACATAATATTGCTCCATGGAGACAGGAAACGCAACAGGAAAAGGATAAGAGAATGTATTCACCCAATCCTTTTCTGATGTCCCCCCTCCAGATGTCATGTGATGTCATGGCACTTGGTGTCAGGGTCACGGGGTGAGGGATGTTCGGGACATAGGCAGACTTGGGGTGAAGTGGTTGCAAATTAGGGCTGGGAGGCAGGACAGGAGGCAAGCTGAGGGCAAGGGCAAGAACAAGGATTAAGGCAGGGAAGGCTCAAAGGAGACATGAGTGGGGAACAATACTGGGAAAGGGAACAAGGCCTGGATGGGGAGCAAGACACAAGGGAACAAAGGCACAAGGGAGACAAGGAGTGGAGACAAGGCAAGGCAAGGAAGGCTAGAGAGGGGGGGCAGGAGCAAGACAGGATCAAGAACCAGAGAGTAGAGCAATGTGGAATGTGTGATAGGAACAGGGGGGGACAAGACTAGAGTAAGACAAGATGGGGGCAAAGAAACGATTGTGTGGTGTGTGAAATGTGGCAGGAACAAGGCAAGAGAGAGACAAAGATGAGGACCAAGAACAAGATGGGTGTGGAAGGTGTTGTTCCACACAGCTTCTTGGTGCCAGCAGCATGTCTTATGGCTGGCAGCCATCCAGGAAGCTGGGAGGTGCGGCAAAGACTGGAGATGGACAAGAGGGCCCTGATAAGGTCAGACTAGGGCGGACTCATTGAGGGACTGGCTGGGCCGGAGGCAGGCTAAGGCAGTGGTGCTTACAGGCTGGTCATTGCACCAGGAACCCTGAGGGCAGAGATTCAAGGCCAGGGGTGGGGTTAATGCATTCCTCTGCCTCTTTCTTGATGTGGCTCCACCCCCACAGAGCATGGGGACTTCAAAGTGCGAGGGTGGATGTGGTCACCCTCCTGGTTCTATCAGGCCATGGGTGTGGAAGAGCCAGCTGCATCGAGACCAGGCTCTGGCCTGTGTTCTGAGCCTGTGCCAGCTCTAATCTAGACTACTAAGTGGTGGCTTCCAAACTTTTTTGACCAAGAATCACGGACAACCCTCCATTTCTCATGGATTACTATGCATCCACTGGAGATGGGCACATCATTGCAGGCTGACTGCAGCTCCAATATTGACTTGGGCATCTCTAATGTAGGACAAGGGATGACTGTATGCATACGTGCACATGTAATACATGGAGATAGTCTAGCTGCTACACTTGGAAGGGAAGGGGAGCATTGATAATAGTTACATGAAGCAGCTATGGACTTTGTCGGTGCACCCAGAATGAAACAAGGAGACATATTTGGGTTTAAAATGGCTGCACTTTTTAATCATATCAACTAGGCAGGTGGGGTAATTGCCCTAGGCAATTTGAGTCCAGTACCACAAATGTCAAACATACAAACCCTAAACAAGCAGGGTTCTGGACTGGATGTGCCCTCCAATGTTAGGCCTCATTCATAACAAACGTCTCCCCTTTGATCAGCACTTTGGCCATGACTGAAGGGGGCAGTGTCTTTCTGGACAGGAGTAAGGAGTATGGGTGTCCACAAGATTGAGGACCATGCTTGTCCTTGGCCTCCTTGAGGGACACCCCTCCCAGGGCTGCGCCCCCGGTGTTTACCGTACTGTGTGTCCACCAGGTGTCACTTCCCTATCTCTTATGGAGATGACTTAACTAACAAAATACTATTCTACCTACTAACATGCTACAAGTACTGGACGCCTGTCACCAAGGGGCAACCGGTTACCCAATACCCGGACTGCCCCGGTCCCCACCCTTGCCTGATGGATCAGCAGATCCCTTAACTGGACCTGAACAGTCGCTAGGTATAACTCATTACCCTCCAGCGACAAGTGCACTCCGTCAGTTTGATAGAGCTGTGGCTTCGTATGCATTATTGCTGCACGTTTCATGCAAAAAAAAACTTTGCCATTTATCCATTTTCCCACTTCCCTGTTAACGTTTCTTCTGGCCTTATCTACCTTTCTTGGATGGTCTGTCCTATCCCAGCTCAGTCTCGGCACTAAGTCAGTCTATACCACTCTGGCTGCTGGAAACTGCCTAAATACTGCCAGGAGGTCAGTCTTAATTTGGATAATTAACTGGACCCCTTTTATTTGTGGGATATCATTTTCACCAAGATGGATAATGATGATGTTCGACAGTGGGTTCTGTTTCACAGCTGCCAGGGTGGGCAGCAGCTGATGTCAGGACATACCACTCCTTCCCATTCACTTGATGACAGCCCAGGCAGACAGGCCGAGTTGCATTCCCCAATGTGTCTGCTTTGCCACCTTTCCAGCCCATCGCACCAAGCTGCGACCGATGATCCACACCATTCACCTGTGACCCAGTCAGGGCGGCAGACCTGGGTGTAAATGAAAGAAGACAGACCTGTTAATGCTGGGGTTCCCTCATGTATGCCCGGAAGGTCCAGGACCACCACCAGCCAACCACCCTTATGGCACACTCGGGTAACCCTGCAGCTGCTGCAAGGGTAGCAGCGCCTATCCGGAAAGAGTGGGATCTGAATTCAGCTGGGAGGGAGGCCCAGGTGCTTCAGGGCCCTGCGGAGCACCACTGTGAATTGGTAACACGTCCGAAATGCCCCCCACTCATGTCTGAATAGGAACCCAGGGAATTGCAGGTGGGAAGACAGGTATTCGCGCATGGCCAGGACCAGACTGAACTCGGCGATCCGACCCTGCTCAGAGTAACTGTGTGACCCCAACTGCGTTGGTCTTTTTGTCAGTGGCGTAGCCTGAGTCGCAGCTTGGTGGGTTCCAGGATGATGTCATCAATTGCCAAAGCTCTCCCTATATTGTCCCTGCGCAACTCAGCAACCACTTCGCTCACCCTGAATGCTCCAAAGAAGGCAATCTTAAAGGTAGTGGGGAAAAGCAGAACTTCAAATGGGTTAAGACATATGGCCAGGAGGTCCCTGCACAAATGTATTAGTATTGGGACAGTAATGGGTGCCCTGGTGCCTAGGGCTGGGCCAGCTGCCCATGCCCAGCTCTCGAACATCCTACATGCATAAAACCCTTGGTCGGGGGGAGGGTGACTGGCCATGTTACTTACAAAACCCAAAGCAGAGATCTTGCTAGCAGTGGTTCCCACCACCAGGTCCCACTGCCACAGGTGCATAGCAAATTGCAGCATCTCCAGATCGGGGATAGGGAAACCCAAAGGCCACCCTTGGTGGGCTCTAAATTCCTGAAGCTCTTGAAAAGCCCTGTAGTAGGAGGCCTAGGTCTGTGGGGGCCAAGAATCCCTTGATGATGATGTAGAGCTCTATGATCCAAGGCTTCACACCTCCAATGGCAGAGGTTTCGGGTCAGACTGTCTCCAGGTGCTAACTCACGGAAACGGTCCATCTGGAAGTGAGAAAGGACATTGGCTATGCCACTGTTAATGCCTGGGACATGCTGTGCCGTGAACAAGATGTTATGTTTCAGGCAGGCAAGCACAAACACTCTGACCAGCTTCATTATGTGAGGTGATCTTGAGGACAAGGCATTGATAACGTGGACGACCGCCATGTTATCGCACCAGAATAAAACCATCTGGTTAGCAAACTCCACTGCCCACAACTTCACTGCCAGGAAAATAGGGAAAAATTCCAGGAACATGAAGTCCTTTGTGATACCCAGCTCCAGCCATTCAGCTGGTCACGGGGCTGCACACCATCTGTCCCTAAAATAAACCCCGAAGCCTGCACTGCCTGCCACGTCCAAATGGACCTGTAGTTCTGCCTCTATCAACATCTGCTTCCTCCAAAAACTGACCCCATTGAAGTCTGCTAGGAAGACTTCCCACGTCCTCAGGTCCTCCCTCATTTCCCTCATGACCCTGATATGGTGATGCTGCAGGGGGTTACTCGCTAGCTTGGCATACATTCAGGACAGAAATGCCCAGCTTGGTACCACTACATGGCATGCGAAGTTGAGACTGCCCACAAGGGACTGCAAAGTGCGCACCATGACCTTGCAGGCTGCAATGCAGTCACCTATCTTGGCCCTCAAAGTAACTAATTTATCCTCTGGGAGGCAAGACATCAAGTGTACAGTGTCAAGTTTGATGCCAAGATAGGTTATTGTGGTGGCCAACCCCTTTGTTTTTTCAGGGGCAAGTGGGATACCTAATTCCCTGGCCATTTCCTGGAATGCCTCCATGAGCCCGGCGCATTCTTGAGACCTGAGGTGCCCTATCAGGAAGAAATTATTTAAATATTTTGTCACCTCCCCGCTTTTTGCTCTCTGCCAGAACAAAGGCTGAGCACGAAATCGAACAGTCCATAGGCATAGCCCTGTCATAATAGTATTGGCCTTTGAAATAAAAACCCAGTAAGTGAAAGCTATCAGGATGTACCGGCCGCAGGCAAAACACCAATTTGATGTCACGCTTGGTGAGGAGAACTCCCGGGCCCCGGCTCCTGACCTTTTGAAACGCTATGTCGAATGAGGTGTACAGGACAGATGTAAGCTCCTTTGGGATGGCACCGTTTACCAACTGTCCTCTGGGCTACAAGAGGTGGTGAATGAAATGAAATTCACCTGGTGTCTTCTTGGGCACCACCCTGAGGGGATATTACTATAGATGGAAGTGGGATTTCAGCAAAAGGGCCAGCCACCCGCCCTTCCTGAATCTCCTTCCTGATCTTATCCCTGACCACCTGTTCCATGCCAGTTACTGATTTTAGGTTGGGAGCCACACGGCTCTGTTGTACTTACCCAGCCGGGATACAGAAACCCTCTATTATATAATCCACCTCCCCTTGGTCAGGATGTCACGCTAGCGCCTTTTCCACTCAGTCAACTCTAACTGGAGTTGGGGCCCTTAGAAAGGGGGGGGGCCTGATGCACCATCTTCGTTACCTTTTCCAGCCCCTCCACCCTGGTTGTTCCATCACTTGCCTCCCTCTTGTTTGGACCTAAAGCAGGCAGATGCTACGTGGTAACCCCCACAGTTTGTGCAGGCGTGCCTAAATTTACAGGCTTGCCATGTACACTTTCCGGATCTATTAAACTCCCAGTATGTGGCCATGCTGGCAAGGGCCCCCACCCTTTGTCCATCTGGACAAAAAAGCTCATTTTCTGGGCCACCCCTCCCTGCACCAAGACATGGCCACTGTTGGATTTTGGGGTGTTCGCCATGTCAATCATGCTATCTAGCCACAGGTCCTGGGCATGGATGTCCCACTGGAGGCCAGGTGTAAAAGCCACCCTATGGGAGAAGGCCTTGTCATACCAGAGCCATGCTCCAGGAGGGCCAGTCCCATATGCTCTAGTCCTGACAATATATGGGTATTTAAGCATGTCAGTGACCCATTCAGGGTATGCCTTTAACATCACCCCTAGGTAAATAGAGTAGGTGGCTGTCCAGTTTGCCCAGTTCCAGTCCACCTTGGGGCAGCGGAAACGTTCCTTTTCTTTCTCGTCCTCCTAATCAGCGGGGTCCACAATCAGATCGCTAAACAGGAGCACAAATATGTCGATGTTTTCCCCCCTCCAGATCTTTTCCTGCATGGCAGGTAACAGGTGTTCTTTTATGGTTGTGGACACCGCGGAATACCCCCCCCGGGGGGGGGGTGGCGGGCAGGGCCTGTCCTTGGCAGTTGGATACTGTACTTCTTGCGGCTGGGCCCACACTTCTAAGGCCAGGGAAGCTGACCTGGCCACTGCCTCGGGTGCCTGGCAGGAGGCCGGCAGGCACAGCGCCGTCTGCATGCCCACCTGGCAAGGGGTGGGGATACTGGTGATACCTTTGCCCATGCTCCGTTCCACCAAAGGAGCTGGGAACTTTGTGCCCTTCCCTCACGGACCAGACACCCTGCGTTCCATCATAGTGAGGTGGCACCACCCGCTGCTCCATACCCCAGCCCTACTGCGCTCGGGGCTTCCTGGGGACAGGTCAAGTCGATGATCGACTGGGCCAAAACCACACTCATAGTGGGTGGCCAATGGGGCTCCCCCAGCTCTGTATAATCATAATCCTACTCCACAACTACCCCCTCCCCCAATACCCCTGATCACCTTGGATGCCCTGATCTCCATTGCAGGGTTCTGCGGTGGGGGGTTCCAGTTGCCCTCCATGCTGGTCTACCACAATCTCCTGGAGCTCCCTTTCAAGCAGTCAGTAGCCATGGGGGCAGTATGGGATCCCTTCCCTCAAGCCTTTGTGGGCGGGGGGCAGCACCAGAGTTGTAGGGGGCTATGTGAGCCAGGCGTCCACATCCCGCCAGCAGCAGGGGACAGGCCTTCTGCCTGTACCACAGTGGGGGGCTCACGAATCTAACTCCCCCTTCTGGGAGTGCCCACTGAGGGGCCCCTACAGCCTGCCAGGGGCACCTCCTCTTGCAGGGCCCACCTGAGCCCTTTTTCCAGGGCTTCTTCCCCCCCCCCCCCCCCCCCCC
>QEPC01013912.1:2590297-2613035 GCA_003113815.1 Sphenodon punctatus | reverse complement strand
CCCCCCCCCCCCCCCCCCGTAATCAGGCACGGCACTAGGCCCCAGCTCCCCAGTGCCTTCCCTCGTTGTACAGCTGCCAGCAGGCCCGGCGCCCCACACACTTCTCTCAGAGGCCAGCAGGCGCATGGGGGCCTCACACTCCACGAGGCGCCGGTACCCCGTGGCCCGGTCAGGTCTTGTTCATTAGCAGCACACACACACACACACACACACACACACCATGCTGCTGACTCTTGGGATGCCAGCGTTCGAGTGAGCCAGGTTGTGGCCGTTGGGGGGAAGCTCCTCCCCTGTTGTGAGGCAGACTCTGCCCCATGTGACTGCCTTCTTTCCTGTAAGGGGTTGCTAGGCAACCCCTGCTGGGGCTTTCTACAGCTTCATTACTTGCAGGGCAGATCCAGCTGCCCTGCAGAGCATGGCCCCAATCTTGTCCCATTCCCTAAGGGGTGGGGCACAACAAGGGGCCCTCTCACCGCTATGCTGGCGGACAAAGGAGCATTGTCATGGCTTCATGAACTCAGGGCCGGCCTTAGGTTTTGTGGGGCCCAGGATGGAGGAGAAATGCAGGGCCTATGGTCCCGACTCAGGGGACGCTCCCCGGCTTGGTCTGGGGGTGCTATCTGATCCTGGACTTGGAGGTGGACAGAGGGGCACCCCCCCTCCGCCCATCCTTAAGCCCAGCCATTTCAGAGCACTTGCCCCATCCGTTGCTGTTGCCATCCTTGGCCCCATGTCAGACTGGCTCCCTGTGTCCGTGTGTGTTGGGCTCCGGCAGGCGCAGCAGCAGCAGATTAAATCTGTTGCCACACTGCCTGCCACCACCGGAAGTTGCTAGGGAGTGTGGGAGAGGTGGGGCCTCTGCCTCTCCCTCACTCCCACTGGCCCCCTCTGCTGCCTGTCTCAGACTCGACCAGGGGGAGTGAGAGAGAGGCAGAGGCCATGTCTCTCCCTCATTCCCCCTGGCTAAGACTCAGGGGGGCACCCCAGGAGCTGGGTCCGGGGTGGCCACTAGGGATGGGTGAACAGAACCAAGTTCGAAAATTCGGTTCGGTTCGAAAATTCGGTTCGGAAGTTCAGTTCGGTCGACCGAACTATTCGAGTTCAGTCTGAACTCCAAACTTCCGAACAGAGTTCGGAAATTCAAACCTCATTGAACTAAATGGAATATTATCTTATAGGGATGGGCGAACAGAACCGAGTTCGGAAATTTAGTTCAGTTCGAAAATCGAGTTAAGTTCGGTTCGGTTGACCGAACTGGTCAAGTTCAGTCCGAACATCTGAATCACATTCTTTCATCCCTAGTGGCCACCCCGAGCCGCCCCACGGTAAGGCAGGCCCTGCATGAACTACCAGTAATCCATGGATCATGGTTTGCAAATCCCTGCTGTAGGTTATTGGAGACAGGGAATGTCTCTTACTGAGAGTTGTTAAAGTGCCTGGCACAATCTTGGTTTTAGCCTCCAAGAGCTTTTATAATGCATAGCCTAATAACACCTGGGATGCCATTCTTAGCTCTGTTCCAGACTACGCTCTCTGTAGACTATTTATTCTTAAATAATTTCTTTAATTATTTGAAGGCTCCGCAAGGAGGAAGGGGAGGGAAAGAGAACAAAATGTTGTGTTGTATCCCGCCCCGAGCTGCGTTGCAGGAGGGGGCGGGATACAAATCTATAAAATAAAATAAAATAAATAAATAAATTCTACTGCAGAGGTTTGGGGGGAGAAGACTGATCTACTCAAAACGTTCACAGCAATTAAGAAAAAGAGGTTGTTGAAGGCTTTTAAATGTCAAGCACACAAAAAAATAATAAAAAATGAAGTGTTCATGGGGCAGAAGAGTGACCATATATTTGTTTTAAAACAATCTTACGGTCCATGTTGCTATCAGGCCTGGACTTAGGGGCAGACCCCCTAGGCCCGGGTCTTGGGCGACATTTTCTGGGGGCCGGCAATCCTGGCACCGACTCTGCCCCGCTTCGTTTTTGTTTTTCTCCCTGCACAGTCGAGGCTGCTACCCGCAGCCAAAGCCTGCTGCCTGGGTCCCCATCCCTCACCTGCCTCTGCTGTCTGCCTGATGGTAGTGCTGTAGCAGCAGTGGGACACTGGACACTGATGGATCGGGCTGGGAGATAAAGCTGTTTGTTTACAAACAACTCCTCCCCATGTGAGTGATCAGAAGGTTGTTGCCTTGTAAAGAAGTTTCTTCAAGATAGCTCCCGACATTCTCACAACTGGGTTGTGCATGCTCACCCTATTCCAATAATAGACCACATGATGGTCTCTAGCTCCTCTAGTATAAAAAGCACTCTCCCCCTCTCAGAATGACAGTTCCTTCCAACCCTTTCTAAGAACATAAGAAAAAAATTCCATGCAGGACTGTAAAGGTGTGTGTTGTGAGAATGTTAGGAGCCATCTTGAAGAATATTGTTTACAAGGCAGCAACCTTCTGTTCTTCTTCAAGTGGCTCCTCACATGCCCTTTTTACATGGCTCCTCCGAGTGGGGGTCCGTGGGCACGCTAGTGCGTGGGCGGGGCGTGCACACGGCCGCTCACACATCCCCACTCACCCCCCACACATCCACACCCATTGAGCAACCTCCATTTTCCCCGGTTGCTCCATGCGTGGGGACAAGCGGGGGGTGAGTGGGGATGCGTGTTAGGCAGGCACGTGCATGCACCCCAATTCACCACAGGTGCGTGCACCGTATCATTCACACGGAGCTCCCCCACCCATGAACACGTAGCATGGGGATGGGACTTGGGGGCAGCAGCCTGAGAAGGGCCTAGGGGCGCAAAATTCCTAAATCCGACCCTGCTTGCCATCACCCTTAAGAATTCTTGGTTTCCAGAAAGGTTGCATTCTTGAAGATCTAAGAACTCTGGGCTTGTAAATAAGATTTGGTGATGTGCACATGCCTCACTGCCCCTTAATGGATAGAACTGAAACCGTTCATCTGTAGGTCATAGCCCAGTGCTGCTAACATCTGAGTTTCCACTTTCCCTAGAGCAGAAGGAACCTGTGCTTTTGATGTGGGAGGATCTTTAATTCTACAATTGCAATGATGATAAGTGTGATAGAAATGACTTGAGATGAAACTTTATCGTGACAAAGACATATGCATGTGCAGCAAAATGAGTGCAGCAAGGCTCCTTAGCATGCTAGAATACAATGGTTGTCAATTATTTGAAATACAAGGGCACCTAGGTTCCCCAATTATGAATGAATGAATGAATTTATGAACGGCTTAAGCCAAAATGGATTCCCCAATTAAAAAGAGGGTTCTCTTGCAGCAGGAACTTTGAGTATGCACATTAAAAGACAGTCCATGGGTGAAAACAGATGTGACAAGTGGTCCACTTAGGCCCACTGTGACCCGGGAGCCACCGACACATCTGTTTTGGCACTGCCAGATGGTAGCCCAGAAATGCCCCAGGATGGGTAGGCGACTAGCCAACACAGTGGGCCAGCACGTCTGTACTGGCACCTTATCTGCTTTGGGTCTGGCATGGCTGTTATGGTGGAGCGCTGCGAGCAGGGTGGGTGGGGGCAGGCCCGCCCACCCGCATGTTTGTTGAGCTACCGGTCATAGTTGGACCATGCAGGCAGCGGGATGGCTCTCTGGCTACAGGCATGTTTGCAGGCCCTACCCCATGTCTCGGAAGCTTTCAGTCTCAATAATGCACAATTACCAAGTGAGGATACAGCAGCTATGCTTGCATCTAGTTATCTGATAAGAAACTGTTCTCACATCCTGCCCCCTCTTGCAAACACTCTCACGCCTCTGCACCTGTATTCCAGCAGAGAGCTCTTCCTCCTGAATATTCCAGACAGTCTGTATCGGTACAAAGATTAACAACATCTGGCCCTAAAAAATAATTGTGTCTCTTGTCATCAGTTTCTGAGCAAGACAGAGTGTGGGCTGCTGCCAAATCTAAGAAAATCTCAGTTGATAAGGGGGAAAAAAGTATTGCTATTTTTCCCCAATATTATTGCTTGTCGGCACAGGTGGGACATGGAAGTCTGGTTGCTCTGAAATGGAGGCATGCTGAAATGAAATGCAACCATTTTATTTCCTACTAAATCCAGAGCAATTCACAAGAATGCAAAGTAAGATTTCTGTGTCGTTAGCAGTAAAGACTTCCTAGACAGTTGTAGTGTGGGTTTTGCAGACGTCTTCCCATAATTTAATGCACAATAGAGATGAAGAAGTACATGAAGAGCAATAGAAAGTATTGAGTGAAGAAAGTACAATAGAAGAGAAATTGATTTTTCTTTCTTTTTAGAATAACAGTTGAGCTACTTTGCCAACTTCATGCTGATTTCTGATTACTTTACGTTTCTCACACTTTACAGTGCTCACACATTACACTTGCTCACACTTTACAGTGCGGGGTAAAATAACCCATGATAAGTCACAAATGGTCTCTCTTGAGTTTGTGGATGCTACAAAATGAGTGTATGCTACCACATGCTTTATCAGTGTCTACAGAACTGTTGTTTCCTACAAACCCTGAGTGGCCATTACCATGAACTGCTCCTTACTTAAGAGGCAATTGATGGTAACACTGCCACTCAAAGGTAAGCTACATCTTACTATTGTAATGTGTGAACACTCACAGTTCTGCAGATAGAGAGTAGGGATGTGCGAACACGGTTCGGAAGTTCAGAGTTTGGACCGAACTCGAATAGTTCAGTTGACCGAACTGAACTTTCGAACCAAACTCGAATTTGACCGAACTGTTCGGTTGAATCCGAACCAGTTCAGAAGCCCCCAAAACCCGGTTTTGAATGTACGAACTCAGTTCAGAAGTTTGGAATTCGACTGAACTTGAATAGTTCGGTCAACCGAACCGAACTTTAAAACTGAACTCGATTTTCGAACCGAAACGAATTTCCGAACTCGGTTCTGTTCGTACATCCCTAATAGAGAGTGAAAGGGAATGTATTATGTATGGTAGCTTACCACACACTTCTGAGATACCACTGGCTAAATACTTTGTGGTTTCCTTACCAGGGGGTATTGTACTTCTTATAACGTGAGCAAGTTACTTTTTTATTTGCTTAGGCCCTGACCCAGTGCTGATAAAGTTCATAGCAGAGTCAAGGTCAAAGGGCTGCAGTCTCAAGCTAAACAGGAGGAAGTGTAGTCAGGACTTGGATGAGAGATTGCTTTTAAAGATATGTGAGTGGTTGTGTTAGTAATTTAGGCAACAATCTTCCTTAACTTATGCACCAACATTGTGTTAAGTAGAGTTAGACAAATGGACTTGTAATGAATAATTTAATGAATTTTCTCCCTTTATGAATTATCCATAAGCAGGCCATGATTTCCCTCCACTTTATTCATTAACGAAAATGTTTGGCCAAATAATTTCTATGTACATTTCCCCCCCATAACTTGAAAGCAAGTGCTTGATGCATTGTATTTGCTGTTTTGATTGGCCACATGTGGCCAATGTTGCTATGCCAATTATAGACCTGTATAGACCCCAATATCAAGTGGACGTAAAATGCTATTAAGGCCCTTTTTACATGAGACGCTCCCATGCATGGACACCCATCGTCCGCATGGGGGAGCATCCTGTGTAAACGTGGAGGTGTGTGGGGCGCACTCTCATGACCCATGCATCCCCATGTGTCCCCACCCCCACCCCCACCCCTGTCCCCATGCACGGAGCAACCAGCAACAATGCAGGTTGCTCCATGTGTGGGGATGTGGGGTAGATGGGTATACACCCGCACCACCCCCACAGTGGCGCACGCACAGACTGACCCTCAATGTAAAAAGGGCCTTAGTCTCAACAGTAGTAGTTTACATATACTTTGCACTAATTATTAATTAATTATTATTATTATTATTAATAATAATAATAATAATAATAATAATTAATAAGCATTTATATAGCACTAGCAATGTACCTGGCACTTTACAGTTGTAAGAAAGAGACACGGTCCCTGCCCTAGCTGGCTTACAATCTAAGTGAGACAAGGGAGGTAGAAAGGGCGAGGGGGACAGAAGAAGAGACAAGGATACATACACAAACTCATGAGGTCTCAGGTGCACGTGCTTGGCTTAGTTACAAAGATGTAGTTACTCATTTAATGTTACACAAGATATGATGATTCAGAATAAGTCAACAAGGGGACGAGGGGAACAAGGAGCCAGGGAAAGCTTGACGCATGAGGTAGGTTTTGAGAAGGGATTTGGAGGGAAGAAGCCAAGCGAATGTGTTCAGGGAGGGAGTTCCAGGCATAAGGGGCTGCCAGGGAAAAGGGGCGGATGCCCCTCTGCCCATCCTCGAGCCCAGGCCCGGGTAGCGCGCCGCCCCCAAGCTGGGGAGGACCCCCTGAGCTAGGGAGCACCCCGAGGTCCGCAGGCCCTCCGGCGGCGCCCTGGGCCCTGCTTAGGGTAAGGCCAGCCCTGGGTGGAGAGGTAGAGTTGGGTATCATCAGCATACAGATGGTACTGGAAACCATGGGATTCTGCCTAGGGACAGAATGTATAGAGAGAAGAGAAGAGGGCCAAGGACGGAGCCTTGGGGAACTCCAAGCAAGAGGGGAAGAGAAGTAGAGAAGGCACCAGCAAGAGAGACACTGAAGGATCGGTCAGAGAGGTAGGAAGAGAACCAGTTGAGGATTGAGCCACGGAAACCAAGGGAGTGGAGGGAGTCAAGTAAGAGAGGGTGGTCGACAGTGTCAAAAGCAGCAGAGCTAAGCTATATGACTATGCAAAATGAAAAACAGGAAATCAGGGCCATGGTTCCTTTCCCATTAAATAAGTGGGTGTGGCTGGGAGATGCTAATTGGCCATGTGACAGTGAATAGGCCAGGTCAGGTGACCAGGGCTGAGTATAAGAGAAGCCCAGCCATAGGGAAGAAAGAGGAACAACAACAGAGTGCAGGGCTCAAAGAAGCTGGGCTTAAGAAGGTGGCAGTCCTTTGTCACCAGGGCTGATTATCAGAGGCCAGGAGGCTGCCTGTAACACACTAACTGGTAGTTGTAAGATGCATTAGCAGAACACCAGAGGGAAGGTACAGAGTGCAAGAGAGAGGGCTGGGAGCCTAAGGAGTTACGGTATCACATTTCTGGAATTATGTTTGGGCACCTTCTTGTTTGGACTGAAATAAAACGGCACTTGGAAAAGAAAAGCCTAGCAACATTATTGGTTTGGAGGCTGGATTCTGCAAATAGTACTATGTACTAGGAAGGTACCAACATTTACAGTCTCTTCTAAGTTTCTATTTTGCCATTTAAACACCTTTACTAGCATACTGTGGAAAGCAAACATTAAAGGCTCGAGGACTCTAAGAAGATCCTATCCACAGTTCCTGCACCAAAGACCTTCCAATTAACTATTTTATTATAGCAGAGATAGGCAGATGGATGCTTGGGAACTGCATGTGACTCTTACCTGTGCTACAGCTCTCACCAGAAGTGGCTGATTGTTTGGAGTATGTCCATGTTGCTTCCTCAAGAGCAAGAGAACCTGAGCTACCATTTCTGCTGCCAGAGACTCCTGAGGGCCATGGGAACAAGGGGAACATGCCCTGCACTGCTAACGCTGTTGCTCAAACCCACCAGTCTTCCTAGGAGCCAGAGTTCTGATGTGAAGAGGGAGTTGGGTAAAGCTGCACCATCCCATTCTCTGGGGAAGCTGCGATCAACATAAGGTGTGTGGTTCTTGGCAATATGAAAATGTTGCTTTGTGGCTCTTGGGCTTGGGAACTTTGCCCACCCTTGTATTATAGTGAAGTTGCCGTTACATGGACCACAGGTTCTAGTTTGAGACTCGAGGGACATGGGTTCAATTCCCTGTTCCATTTCAAATTCCCTGTGTGTTCCTGGGTAAGCCATTTAGTCATTCTGTGTCTCTGTTCTCCATCAGATAATGGAAAAATTATAACACCTCCCTGCCTCACATAGATGTTCTGAGAATAAATGCATTGAAGACTGCAAAGTGTTCAGATTCGGGCAGCAATGAATATATTAAAGCAATTTTGAATGTTCATCAAAATTATGAATTTGCACTTTAGAATTCTAATTTTTAATTTGTATTGCATTTGGAAGCTTTGCAAGTTCACAAAGGGACTGGGGTTCATCATGCTCCCAGAGAACATTAGATTGCTGACTCCCATTGGACTACATTTCCCAGCATGCTCCCAGAGAGAAGATGGTGTCCAGAACTCCCAGCCTGCAGCCAGGAGATGTGCAGCGCTGGGGCAACCTCACCAGCAGTGGTGGTGGCAGGCGGCGAGCTGGCTTCACTTTGACTCTACCAGTGCATCCAGTCCTCTCGGTGAGTTTGCTCCCCCCCCCCTTTCCTGCCCCCATCCTTCCCGCCATGCCTGTCCCATGTCCTGCCCCCCTTCCTGCCACTTAGGGGACTCAGTAAAATACTCAGCAAAATACTTGGTATTTTACTGAGTAGCAAGTATTTTACAGAGTACCGAGTGGTACTGAGTATCTGACAGTATTACCAAGTAGCTCCCAGAAACTCGGGTCTGGTACTCGGCTACTCGGAAATACTTGTGAATATTTTTTCTTCTACACAGTTCAGCTCTACCTAAGAGTAGGCTCAGCCAAATTGTAGGATGGATGATCCATCCTACGATTTGACTGAGCATGGGCTTGTGTGACAACAATGAACATACACTTTTTGTACAGGATTAAAAGAATGCTGAATTTAAACTCCAGATTGAAAAATCCTAAATCAGAAGTCTGCGATCTTTGTTGTCAGACTCGATTTGGTCACTGTCGTCCATGCCTTCATAAACTCAAGGTTAGACTACTGCAATATGCACTCTACGGGGGGCTGCCCTTGATGAACATTTAGAAGCTGCAGTTGGTGCAGAATGCGGCGGCCCGCCTTCTCTCAGGAGTAGGTCACCAGGAGCACATTACACCGGTGCTCTGGAGTCTGCACTGGCTGTCAATAGCTTTCTGGGCACAATTCAAGGTGCCGGTTTTGACTTATAAAGCCATAATCAGCATGGGTCTCCGGTATCTGAGGACCGCCTCTTCCCTTAGGTTCCATCGTGGCCTCTGAGGTCAGCCAAGGGCGCCCTCCTGTGATTATCAACTGCCCATGAGGTTTGTACAACACGCAGAGAGGTGTTCTCCCTGGGTGCTCCACAATTATGGAACACACTCTCCTTGGAGGTTCACCTAAGCCTGAGGCTGCTCACCTTTAGGAAGAGATGTAAGACCTTGTTTGGGCAGGCTTTTGGCAGGCTGGGATAGGATTGGGTGGGAGGGTAAGGAGACTTAGGGGTTCTTGTATAACTGTTGTTATATGTTTATATATGTTCCTATGTTTTTATATTTTTAAAAAATGTGTAAGCCACCCTGAGCTTTTGTGGGAAGGGTAGGGTACAAAACAGAATGAATAAATAAATTGAAATTAGAGGTGCTTGAGATTTTTCAGCACATTTGTTTGTGCCTTTGTTTAAATAATCCATCTCCATGGCAAACAGCTCTCTTTGTGGATATTTGTCATCTCTTTTTTGCTGCTCAGGAGGCATTTGGCTTTGACTGGCTAGATAAGTTTCATAGTTAGAGTTGACCGATCAATATTTCTTTCTTTCTTTTTCTTTTTTCTTAAAAAGGGGGATGCTATGGATTGTGGTGTTGAATCAATGGATTTGGGACAATGGGTTGTTGGTTTTGTGGCAACTCTGTATCAGGGTGTTTTGGCCTCCTGATTCCAACACGTATGATGTGAATGAAAACAGTCTTGGTTGGATGAGAGACCATAATTCCATGAAAAACATGAAGCCCCTGAAACCTGGTGTGTTGTTTTTTTTCTGAATAGAGGCAGGAATCACTTTATGCTGCGTAGGGCACTGAACAGTGCGGAGCATTAATGGGATCATGGCAGTGACAGAAGCAGCCCAGGACATAGGTCTCTAGGCTGGGAATTCCTCTAATCTCTGGGGCAGGAGGATTCAGTCCCCATAAGCATAAGGTTCCTAGCTGTGTCTGCTGCTGCCTGATACTGCATCACACTACTCTGGCCCCAGTAGCACCATCTGCCAGTTACCAGGCAACATGGAGCCTTGTAAAAAGCTAAGCAAGAGGAGGGGCTGTCTGCGGTGGGGACTTTGGGCCAGGAATCCCCCCGCACATACACATACACACACACTGGGCCCTTGCAGGCATGGGTTCTTTAATGCACAAAGCCCTAGGACAGCTGTCTTGCTAACCTTGCTTTAAGGCTGGCCTGACACTGAAACTAGGAGTGAGAGTGGGGAAGACAAGGAGCAATTGAGATGCCGTACAAAAGGGGCACAAACTGATCGACACCAAGGGGGGGAGGGGAGGAGTAAGTTGCTTGAAGTTAAAAGGGCAGGGAATAAATGGATGGGAAAGGGGGTAAGAATACTAAGTCATGGCTTGCTATTGAGAGAGTGCGGCTCTGCCCCGTCCCTTACCTAGGGGCAAACTGTGAAGCAGCACTCGAGCCTTTGGGAAGCAGAGAACTCTATTGCTGTCAATCCAGCACATATTTAACCAGTGAAATTAAACTTAAAATTACAGAAAAGAGATCGTTTTATGTCACTTTTGGCATCTAATTTTAAAAATGATATATTCATGTGGACAAAGGAATGTCTATAAGACTTAATTAGAGCTCACGTGAGACAAATGAGAAGCATCCTCCTAGATGCGGAAGGAGTAATTAGGGGAGGCTGGAGTGTATCTGTTTATCATACCAGTTTATCAGCAATGCATATTTTCAGTTAATAAGGACAGAAAATAGCAATTATATGACAAATACCTGAATGAAATCCTACTTAATTCCCCTTTCTCTGTTCTGTATTCTGAAAGAATCACTCCACCCCCCACACCAGACAAGTCTAGGAAATGAAAGCTCAGGAAAACATTATTTGATTCCCTCCAAAACTGTTGGGTAGTTTGGGTATGAAAAGTCTCTATAAATGTGGAGATAAGAGTGACACGGCATGGCTTGATAAGACATTGTCACACTTATCTCCCCCTGAAACGTGCAAGGCCCAGACTGAGCCCATTTAAAGCAGGCGCTTGCAAAAATTCAGGCTGCGTAGTATGTCAGTAACAAATTCTGTAGCTCTGCTTATAAAGCAGCCTGTGTGGAGTGCTTGTATTGGAAGGGCTATTTGCAAATACTTTGTATGATTTGTCTGTTTATGTTTAGATACTAAACTCCACATGGCAGGGATGGATGGATGCCTTTTTTCTCTAGTTTGTACAACTAACACGCCTCACTAGAATGAAATGTAATGAATTTATCCTTACAGACATCCTGCGACATGGGTGGCCAAACTGTGATTTGGGAGCCACATGTGCCCAGGGCTGGTTCTGTGCACTGTGCTGCCTTAATGGCCGTGTCTTACCCAGAGCTGGCCTTAGAGTTTGCAGGGCTCCTGGGACCCCCTCCCACTCAGGGGGTCTTTCCACATGGCCCTAGATGTCATGTTTGATACCCTGCTAGGAGATATGGGCCCCCCACACCCTGTTCTGGTGAAAACGGGGGGCATAGGAGCGGGGCTGGGGCAACCATCCTAGGTCAGCCTGTGGTAAAGCCAGACCTGGTCTTGACTTATTGTACCCGAGTCTCTGCAGCTGAATCACAGCTGTTCCTCAGAATCTCATCCACCAGGATTGAGCACCCAGTCCACTGCAAAAGGGAGGCTCAGCTTAGAATGGCAGGAGGGAAGGGCCTCAGGCCAGAGGGCCAAATGCAGCCCTCAGCAAGTTTTTATGCGGACCTTTTCCATTTCCTAGATTTGGCTGCTGGATCCATTTCCTACCCCCAAGCACGGAAAGACTGAGCTTAGGGCAAGGGAGCAGAGATGGAGGTATGCACACAAGGACAGAGAACAGATCCATGACACTGATCCATATCTGGACTCTCCTTTTTTTGAGTGCAACCCTTAAGCAACCCCACCCCCAACTTCGGTGTGGTCCTCAGAGCTTGTAATAATTTCCATAATGGCCCCTGCGAGGGAAAAGCTTCCCCATTTCTGTCCTAGAAGATGATTCAGAGGGGTGTATACATCCATACCTTCGTGTCTTGTGTCTTGCCTGGACCCAAAACAGTTATGGACAAGAACATCCTATTACACATCGGTGAATGTTTCTTTCAGAGTGATTGCTCCATTTCTGAAGTCTCAGACCTTTTCTTGAAAGGGAGCCTATACAACACCTTTAAAAGATGGGCCTGGAAACTAAAATTTGTAACTGTACTTGATACTAAAGATAGTAAACTAAACAGATATATTGGATTCATGACTCGCTACAACAGATACATCCAGTGTCTGTTTACCCTCTAGTCTTACATCCATCTAATGTGCATGTGACCTTTTTGATTTCAATCAGCTGCCTTCCGTGTCACTAATTACACTGTCCACTTGAAGTGACAACTGCCATATGCAAGTCCAACCTAGCTTCCTTCTACAGTGCTCCCTCACTATAACACCCTTTATTATAGTGGACCCTTGGCTATAATTTATTAACTTATTTATTTATTTAAATTTATATGCTGCCCTTCCCAGAGGCCAGGGTGGTTCACAAACCATAAAAACATTAACGCTAGTACAAAAAGACACCCTAAAACAAACAAACAACCACCCTCCCACAACCCCCAACAAAACCCACCCAATACCACCTCCCCATTCCCCACACTCCACCCCCTTCGTACCGCTACCCCAAAACCACCCCAATCCCCTATTCCTGCCTGCCAAACGCCTTTTCAAACAAAAAAGTCTTACACTGCCTCCGTAAGACGCTCGGGCTCAAATGATCCTCTGGGCAGGATGGATTTGATTTAAATCAAGTCGATTTTAAATCATGATTTAAATCACTGGTCAGGAAGCCTCGATTTAATCATTGTTTTCCTCAAAAAGTATATTCTTGTTATTTGATATAACCGTAATACATATTATCCACAACTAAGGACCTTTTTAAATGGGCCGCAGCTGCAGGGGGCTTGGTGTGCGTGACACAGCATGGGCAGTGCAGAGGAAGTGGTGCACACGGGCACACACAGATCCCCACGCATCCCCACGTACAGAGCAACCACCCCTTTGGCTCCATGCGTGGGCGGAAGTGGGTGATGGGCATGCGTGTTTCGCGGGAGCATGCTCATCCACCCACCCGTATTCACACGGGAGGCACTCACGCGTGCCAATGCAGCGGACCTACGTGAGCATGTGCGAGTGCATCTCGTGTAAAAAGGGATAAAGAGACAGATGTAAGGTTTCATTTTTAGAAGATACACATCCTACATTTTAAAGTAGCGATTTATATTGATATTTTTTCAGATTAATTTTGCAGCTACATCAGAAAACTGAATTATGATTTGGTTATTTTCTTTACCAAAATTGACTGATGCAGCTACTTGTGAAGTCATGGGGGGGGGGGGGGGTGTGAACCATCTCCAATTCACTTCAGTGAATAGGGGTCAGGAAGCCTAGATTAATCATGCCATGGTAGATTTTCTCTTCTACCGTTCCCTTACTAGATCTCAACTCAATAAAGAGGCTATACTCAGAAACATATCCTTCAAAGACTTCTGGAATATTCTGCCTAAAATGTTTCCCTTTTGTTTCTACTGCCCCTCCCTTGCATGCAGGGGCGTAGCTAGCTTGGGATGGGCCCAAGGACAAGAAATGTCCGTGGGCCCCCCTGCCTCTTTTTTCCTGCCGGTGGTGAAGTTGCCGGACGGCCTAGGAGCACTTAGCCGGCCTAGGGGCGCTGGGCTGCTGGTGCTCGGGACTTACTTGTCCTCTGCAGAGTCTGCGGCGTGCTGCTGGTGATCTGCTGTTAGACCCATCCGTCTTCTGGGCCAGCGGCGAGCTGGTCCCATGGTGCACTCTGTCCCTCTCGGCTCGCTGCCCACATGCTGGGGCCGAGCACAGCCAACAGCAGCAATGCCATTGCTGCCCCAGCCCACCTGACTAGCCCTGGAGGCCGGGGGCTGGTTGGGCGGGCTGGGGCAGGCTGGGCCGGCTTGATGCGGGGAGCACCGAAGTGGGAAGGTGCCCAGTGGCAGTTCCACTCAATTACCGAGAGGAGTCGCTGCCGGGCACCTTCCCGCTTGGGCTGGGCCTCCCTGGAGCCAGCCCTGCCCAGACCAGGTCTGGACTGGTGGGGAGGACTCCTCCTCCACGACACGGGAAGCCAAGCCATGAGGCTTGTGAGTGTGACCTGGCCTGACGCAGACTGCTGCATGGGACCCCTCCCCCACCCTGCCCATGTCAGCTCAACTGGCATTTTATTTTTTTTAAAGAAAGAAAAAAAAGGGGGGAGAGGGAAAGGGTGGCTTAGCTACCTTGGATATTGGGCCCTCGGTCAGTATGGGCCCCGGGACAAATGTCCCTGTTTGTCCAATGGTAGCTACGCCCCTGCTTGCATGTATCTCCAGTCTCCTCCTCCTTGCCCAGATCCACTCCACCCCCAACAATCAACTCATTCTTGACATTTTGCACTTGTAGAGTGTTTTTAGACAAGTGTCTCCCCACCCATTACCCACTCATAATGTTGCAAGGCTGCACTGGCGCCCTATGCAGCCCTGCAACATACATGATGGGTGGGGAGGTGCTCATCTAAAAATATTTTTAGGCTGTTTTTAGACAGATGCTGTTGGGGGGGGGCAGGTCTGTGTGCACTCAGTGGAGTGCACACAATTCCAGTGGATGCTAGAGGATTTAGATGATGGCAGATAGATGTGCGCTTGGTGTGCACCCCCAGCCACCTGCTGGCCACCCATGCCCCCACGTGGAGCAACTCGGGTTTTTCCTGGTTGCTCCATGTGGGAAGATGGGTGGAGGTGCGTGGATCACGGGAGCGCACACCTACCCATCACCACTTTTAAACAAGCAATACCACACATGTCCACTGGGTGGACGTGCGTGGTACCATATTGTCTAAAAATGGCTTTAGGGCATTTTCAGACAAGACACTCTCCACCCACTACCGACCCACCACCCACCCACTATACATGTTACAGGGCTGCAGTGTTGCCCTATGGGTGCCCTGTAACATGAATAGTGGGTGGGAGGTGGGTGGTTAGTGTCTTGTCTGAAAATACCCTTAGAGAGAGGTAAGGGTTTGACTCTGCAGCCATGCGTGCTTTTAGACATGCACCATCCACTACTCACCCACCATCCACCCACTATATATGTTGCAGGGCTGGGGTGGTGCCCTATGGGTGCCCTGGAACATGCATAATGGATGGGAGGTGGGTTGAAGGCTATTGAAAGGTATCTTCTTAACCATTTTGACTGTGATCCACGGAGTCTTCCCTCCAGACTGTGTCTTCCCTCCAGAGTAGGGCTCTCTAATTCAAGCTGCAGCTGCGATATGTGTGAGACAGAAACTCCAGGAGTGACATCTTAGGTTAAAAACAGAATGCTTCCTCAAAAGAATCTCCTCCTTTATTATTCTCCTATTTATTATTATTATTATTATTTTATTTTTATAGTGCCAGCAGTGTACCTGGCACTGTACAATAAATAGTTATAGACAGGTCCCTATCCCACAGGGCTTACATTCTAAGGGTGATTTCAGACGTTACGGGGCCCTTTGGCCCCGTACCGAAACCACCGGCTTCATTCCCCGCCGGGGTCACCCTGTAACGCCACAACAGACGTGCCGGGGGGATCCCGGCGGGGAAAGTGGGAGGGGCCAGGGCCGCACGGCGCAACATGTGGCTGCACAGCCCCGCCCCCTCCACGCACCGCGCCGCCCGCCCTCCAAGGAGACGGGCGGGCGGCGGGGCCATTGCGGCCGCCGCGTCGGGCCGGAAGCACCGTGGCCTGGGATCCCGCCGGGGATCCCGGGCCGTGGCGCGTGGCCAGACGTGACTTTTCATTGGTCCCGGCCCGGGGTCCATTTGACCATGCTTCCCGGGACCTTCCCCGGCTAGCCCGGGAAGCGTGGTTCAAACGGACCCCATGTGGGGATTCACCGTGGCGGACATCTGGCGCCCCGCAAACAGACGTTCCAGACACGGTGACCACAGGTGGGTATTCACCATGGTTCACCGTGATCTCGTAACGTCTGAAGACACCCTAAGAGAGACAAGAGAGTGGTGAACATTGGGAGAGACAAGGGGCCTTTTTACGCAGACAGAAGTGGGGGGGGGGGTTTCCGCAGTGTGTGGAGGTGGGTGTGTGGCTGTTTACATGGACATCCACCTACCTCCACCCTGTTGCAGATAGTTACTTTGTCTCTGTGCGGGTTGAGGATTCTGTATCCTTTGGAGTGTTCGCTGTATCCAACAAGAATCCCTTCCACAGCTCGGTTTTGTAGTTTGGTGTGTTTCTCTTCCGGAATGTACACGTATGTGTTGCATCCAAACACTTTGATGTGTCCCACACTAGGCTTCTCTCCATACCAGAGTTCGTATGGGGTTTTTCACACTGTTCTTGAGTAGAGTCGGTTCTGTAGATATGTTGCCGTAACTACTGCCTCGCCCCAATATTTTTCTGGTAGTCCAGAGTCAGTCAACATGCATCTGATCATTTCTGTTAAGGTTCTGTTCTTTCTTTCAGCTACCCCATTTTGCTCGGGTGTGTATGGCACCGTCTTCTGGTGCTCTATCCCGTGGGCTCTCAGGAAGTCTTCAACTCTCTTTTCTGTGTATTTGCCTCCGTTGTCGGTTCGAAGTATGAGCGGCTTGCGTTGGAATCTGTTGCTTGTCATGGTTATGTAGTTCCTTAATTTTTCCAGTACTTCATCCTTATGCTTCATGAGATATGTGACTGAGTATCTTGAATAGTCGTCTATGAATGTCACTATGTATATATTCCCTCCAGGTGTGGGTACTTTCATGGGGCTGCACACATTGCTGTGTATGAGCTCAAGTGGCTTGTAGGTTCTTGTCTGGCTTGCCTGGGGAGTGTTACTCTGGTGGCTATAGCTTTGATACAGCAATCACATCTCATGGTCAAGGGACATGCTGTTACTCTCAGGTCTTTTGTCAGCTGCTGTCTTTGCAGTTATTATTTTATTATTTTATTATTATTTTACATATTTGTACCCCGCCCCTCCTGCAACGCAGCTCGGGGCGGCTTCCATCAATAAAACCATAAAACATAATAAAATCAATACAAAACAATCAAAAATATTTAAAATATTAAATATAAAATATAAATATAGCTCTAAACAGGGCTATGCTTTCCTTTATGCTTTGTGGGTGCCTGTGACCCAGGCGTCAATGCCACAGATGAATGCAGTCCTTGTGTTGCTCGTGTGCAGTGAGTTTAGATTGTTCCTTGGTTGCTGCACTCAAGCGATATAGGTGCTCATCTGCATAGGCTCTGGCTAGGACCCTTGTCCCCTTTTGGATTGTGCATTCATTACTCCGGAACTTGATGGTGAGCCCTTTCTCTGTTAGGTGTTTAATGGATAGGAGTCCTCCCTCTAAGCCAGGTACATACAGCACATCCTTTACCGGTATTGCTAGTGTGCCTCCATGTGACTTGTTGCAACTTAGAATTCCTTAGCCAATACCTTCTGCAGTGATTCTGCTTCCATCAGCGAGGTATATCTCTTCTTTGTTGCTTGGGTCCAGTACCATGAAAAAGCTGTTGTCGATGGTCATGTGACTTGTGGCTCCAGAGTTGACACATCAGTCCTGTGATGAGTTGGTCTGTGTTGCTCTAAAACATCCACTCCACTGTTCTGTGGTTGTGTCACTGGTTGTGGTCTTGGCCCTTTGCGTAGACATTTGTAGAAATCGCTTTTGTTGTTCTGCCTTCCATATGGAGCAGTCTTTCTTTAGGTGTCCTTCTTTCTTGCACCAAAAACATACCCTTGTTTCCTTCTTGTGCAATCTGTTGTCTGCAATTCTCAGGGCAGTTTCCTTATCCTGTCCCTGATTGTTTTGCATGATTTCTTTCCTGCACTGGAATTCATCCATGAGTCTCCCTTTTACAAATTCCAGTGTTAGTTCTGCCTCAGGCCTTGTCTCTAGGGCATTTATGAGGGTGCTGTATGATTCAGGCAGGCTGCAGAGAAGTAAGGCCGCCATATGGTTGTCTTTTATCTCTTCACCGATGCCTCGCAGTTGTGCTACCACTTCCAGCATTGAGTTTATGTGATCCTGCATCTCCTTCCCTTTACCAAGTCTCATCTGGTACAGTTTCCTTAGGAGAAACAGCTTACTGTTCAAGCTGGTCCTTTCATGCAGCTTCTGCAGTGCATTCCACATGCCCTTTGCTGTGGCCTCCTCCCTTATGTGGATTAACTGGTCATCTTCTACTAGCAGGCTTATGGTTGCCTTTGCCTGTCTGTTCTTTCTGTCCCACACCTCAGGGTTTGCTGCAGGTCTGTCTGTGGTGATCACCTCCCACTGGTCATCTTTGGATAGGAGCATTTCTATTTTGAATTTCCACAACTGGTAGTTTGTGTTATTCAGCTTGCAGACTGAAAGCTTTAATTCAGAGCTGCTGGCCATGCTTGCTTCCCTCCCCTCAGATTGGGATTCTGGTTCTTCTGCTCACTTACAGTTAGTAGGCCTCCTCTGGGAGTTTCCTTTGGGCCTCTTTTCCTTTCAGCTCACTTCCAGTCTTTAGAGTTGTTCTGGGCTGTTCTGAAGAGGTCTGGGCCCATAACCTGTTGCAGAGTAATAACTGATTCGCAATCAGTAAGGACAAATGCAGCTGAAGGTTTAAAAACAGAACTTTACTTAAGCTTTCTCAGGCACAGATCCTTAGTTGCATCTAACTAGTAGTAAGACAAAATGGAGACTGAGACAATGAGAGAGAAGGGAAGAAGGAGTGGTTACACAAAGGAATTCAACTGCAAAACCCCATCTCCCTTCCATGTACACATAAACTTAGCAGCGCCATCTGGTGGCTCTATAGTCAATCACTGTTCTTAATACAGCAAGCATTAACTTGTGGATGTTGCATATACCAGCACACCCATCTCCACCCATGGAGCGTACTCTGGTTTTTCAGAGGGCTCCATGGGTGGAGATGGGTGTGTGATGGGTGGAGGTGGGTGTTGCGCGGGAGCGCGCACACACTCCCACCCATCCCACTAGGTGTTCACACAGGCGAGCACCAAGCAGACACCCATCCCCGCACCCACTGCCGGTTGTATACACAGACGCTCCCCCTCCCCCATCTGCTTGATATTTGGGCAGGTGTACCGGGGGGGCATCTGTGTAAAAACGGTCTATGATACATTCATGAAGTTGAGAAGTTGCAGGTGCACATGCTTAACTAAGTTACAGGGAAGAGGGGGAAGAGGATGCAATTTGACTCATGATGAGCTAGGGAAATCCTGATGGAAGAGGTAGGTTTTCAGGAGGGATTAGAAAGTTGGGAGGGAGGGAGCAGAACAAACGTATCCAGGGAGGGAGTTCCAGGCATGGCGGGCAGCAAGAGAGAAGGGGCGAAGATGTTTAGAGGAGCAAGGGATTTGTGAGCAGGCAAGGGCGGGGCAGAAGAGAAGCAAAGATCCTGGGCACAAGTGTGGCAGGATACAAGAGCAGAGAGAAATGGGGGAGCAAGGCCATGAAGAGTCTTAAAGGTGAAGACCAGGAGCTTGTTCTAAATGCATTCACATAGAGGGAGCCAATGTAGGGCGGAGAGGAGGGGCTGAACCTGAGCAAAGATATGTGCAAGGTGGATGACTTTGGCAGCAGAATGTTGGGTGGAGATGAGGGGGATGAGATGAAACCAGAAAGGAGGAAGTTACAGTAGGCAAGGCAAGAGATGACTAGATCATAGACTAGGGTTTTTGAAGTGGCAAAAGTAAGGCAGGGCCAGATTTTAGCAATATTGTACAGAACAAAGCGACAGGATTTGGCAAAAGCCTGGATTTGAGGCGAAAAAGAAGAGAAGGAGACAAATGCCTTTTTACACGGGCTACAGTGCGGGCACACACCCATCTACACTCACTGCCACCCATCAACACGCACGGAGCACTCACCATTTTCATCATTTGCTCTGTGCATGAGGGATGGGTGGAGGTAGGTGTGCATGCGTGTGCACAGGAGCACGCATGCACCCCCACCCATGGGATTTACATGGGCAACACCCATGCATGAACACCCAGGGTGTTCATGCGTGGGTGCCACCCGTGTAAAAAGGGCCGAAAATGAATCCTAGGCTATGCTCTTGAGGAACAGGCTGTATGGTGACACCCAAAATGGAAATTGAGGAAGTAGCAGAGGAATGTATTGTGGGGGAAGATGAGTTCAGTCTTGCCTATATTAAGTTTGAGTTAGCAGCGAGACATTCAAGCAGAGATGTCAGAGAGACAGTCAGTGATACAATACTGGATGGAGGAGGAGAGTGCGGGAATGGAGAGAGAGAGTTGCATGTAATCAGCATACAGGTGATACTAGAATCCATGAGATTCAATGAGTTTACCCAGAAAAAGAGTGTAAATGGAGAAGAGAAGAGGGCCCAGGACAGAGCTTTGAGGAACTCCCACAGAGAGGGGAAGTGATGTAGAGTAGGTACCAGCAAGAGAAACATTAAAGGAACAGTTCAAGAGAGACAAGCAGAACCAATTGAGAACAGAGTCCCGGAAACCAAGGGAGTGTAGCGAATCCAGGAGGTGGCCATGGTCAACAATGTCAAAGGCGGCAGAAAAATCAAGAAAGATAAGAATGGAGTGGACACCCTTAGAGAAGGTCATTGGTGATTTTAAGTGAGGGCAATCTCGGTCGAATGGAGAGGCAGAAGCCCAATTGAAGGGGGCTAGGGAAGAATTGAAAGAGAAGAAGGCAGCGCGTGTAGACAACCTGCTACAGGAGCTTTGAAATGAATGGTAGGAGTGAAATGGGGTGACAGTTCAAAGGGCCAGGGGGTCAAGAGAGGCCTTCTTAAGAACAGGGAAGACAGTGGCATGTTTCAAGGTCAATGGAAATGACCCAGAAGAGAGGGAGAGGTTGATGATGTGCAGCAGAGATGGTGCAGCAGTGGGGGCAATCACCCTTAGGAGGCAAGAGGGGATGTAGGAGGCAAGAGGGGATGGGATCTATACCACTTCTTGATCCACTTTAGGAACTTTGCAGGACTATAGACACTCTATGGTCACTCCACAGCAGCAGCTTGTGGTTTTTGTTCCAGAGGTCCCCAGATCAGTCACTGATGTACTGGCCAAAACTGTTTCAAGAGTACTGCAGGGTGCATAGGACCTTTATAGATCTAAGGGCGGCATTCTATTCACTTGATAGAAGACTGTTATGGGCTAAGCTTCAGGATCAGGGGGTGGCTCCCCCTCTCCTGAACTTGATTATCGCTTTACACCAGAATAATTGGGCCCAGGTACGGTATGGTACTAGAGGAGAGGTAACAGAAAAGTTTAACATAGACAAAGGGATTTGACAGGGATGTGTATTAGTTCCCACCCTGTTTCATTTATATGTTAACGACATTTTAACCTCTATGCATATCTTGGATTTTCATCCTCCACACCTGTTGAGTACTCCAGTAGGGGTCCTAGCATTTGCTGATGATATGATTTTGACTAGGACCCCTATTGGACTCCAGAGAGCCTTAAATAAATTCTTGGAATTGTGTGCCATAAAATAGCTCAAGGTGAATTATGAGAAGACAAACGTTGTCACTTGGGGTAGGCCCGTTTGCTATTCTTGGTCCATGGATGGGGTTAGTTTGCAAGTATTGAAATAATTTCGTTATTTGGGCCTTGTGCTTGGCTCTGGCATGAGTTGGAAGAAACATCATAGAGAAATTAAAATAAAGGTTTATCAGTCTATGGCAACAATTAAATTTCATAGCACTTATGCCCGGAGATCCCTGGTGGATACGTTAAATGTTTATAAGGCCAAAATGTAGGGATGGGCGAACGCGGTTCAGAAGTTCGGAGTTCAGCCCGAACTCGGCCTGTTCGGATGACCGAACCTGAACCCGAATCCGAACACGAACTGACCAAACCGAACTCAATTCCAAACGTTGAAATGACCGAACAGTTCAGTCAGTTCGGATCACGTTTGGGTGATTTCCGGTGGCAAAAACGTGTCACTGGAAGGCAAAACGTGACATGAAGGGGGAGTCAGATGAGGAGCAGGCTTCCAGGCACCAGGGGTGGAGAGGCTTGGAGTAGCAGCCAGCCTGCCCAATCACCATCCCTTTTCACCTCATACCACTGGCTTCGGAGTCTGCGATTGGCCACGGGCTAGGCTGCACGGAGCCAATGGGGCTTGCGGTGAGGCGGGCACAGCAAGAAACAAAACTGATTGCCTCACCCCTTCCCAAAACCTTCTGAGCTAGTCACTGTTCCTGAACAGCAGGCATTTCAGAAGGCTCCCTCTCTCCCAGCAGTTTTTCTTCCTTCCTATTCCTAATCCATTGCCATCCTCCTCCTATTTCACCCATCCAATCCATTTACCTCCATATTATCATTTATTTAGATTATATTAGATAGATTTAGGTGTTATTTTTTGTTTTTTACCTCTCCCTGTGTTTCCTGTGTTCAATCTTCCTCCCTTCCTCCCCCTTCCATTGAATCATTTTCCCTCTCCCTCTTATTCCATCCCTGATTCCCTTCCCCTGTTTTAAGTTTTGGATTTATTTAGAGTAGGAATATTATTAGATTGATTTTGATTTCAGTTTTGTACCCCTCCCTGTGTTCTTTGTGTTTCCTCCTGTGTAATATTGTATATATAGATAGATAGTTATTAGATAGATAGTTATTAGATAGATATACATAGTAGTTAGCTTAGTTATAGAGATAGATAGAGATACAGTGTGTTTGTAGGACACGGCCTTTGT
>QEPC01013912.1:2563490-2573629 GCA_003113815.1 Sphenodon punctatus | reverse complement strand
GGATCCCCCCGGCACGTCTGATACGGCGTGACGGGGGGATCCCGGGGGGGAATGAATTCGGTGATTTCGGTACGGGGCCAAAGGGCCCCGTAACGTCTGAAATCACCCATAGATAATAGAAGGGATGGATCATTTCCATATGAGGAGAGGTTCAATAGGGCTGTTTAGCTCAGAGAAGAGGCGATTAAGGTGGAGATATAATAGAAGTTTATAAAATCCTGAGCTGTGTCGAAAAGTAAATAGGAAAGTTTGCCCTTTCTCTCAATAAGAGAACAAGGGGACACTCTGTGAAGTAAAATGGCAGCAGGGGACTTGGGTGAAATGAAGCAAGATAGAGGACCATTCTGGCAGTGCAGAGTCCAGGACCAGCCCTGACTGAGAGCCGCACCTGAACTGCCCAAGAGCCGTGTTCAGCTCCTGAGCCACATTTTGCCCATCCCTGCAATAGAATATATGATATATGGGCAGTACACAGGATGTTCTTTTTGTTCCAATTAGAGAGGTGCCCTAGTATGTAAGGATCAGAGAGCATGTCTGTAATAAGGAGTGATCCAGATAGAGAATGTTAGACTACACTGACTTTTCAAAGATTTCCCATTGAAAGACTTTATTTTAAAAAAAACAACCCAATCATATCAAATATTATATATATTTGAGATTTTTTATATATATATATATATATTATATATATATAATGTTTCTCCTTTTGGTTCTTGTATATTTAGCACATGTCTGTAAGGTTGTAAAATATCTCATCCTTTTCATTTCTGACACAGTACTATGAATGCATCATGTGAAATTTCTCAGTCATCACTTTAGCTCTTCCAAATGGTGTCAGTCTCTAATCTTCACGGGCTAGTAAGAGAAAATAATTTATTTTTCTAGAATATGTTTTTTGTTGTTCTTATTTATATCTTTTTTATGGGCATTTTTGAAACTAAGGAATCTTCCCTGCTGCTTTTGTCTTATATCACAGGAAAATAATACTTCACATTCTTTTTGTTACCTTGATGCTGTCCTCCTTTTGTAAGCTGTTAATTATTAGGCCATGGTTAATTAGACTGTGTACGATGTATGCTGAGTGTATCATTAAGATATCCCAAATGGACGATCCACGGCGGATGTCTGTTTTACATTGATAAAGGCCACCAAGGTTATAAATGTGAAAACACTTGAATATTCGACACAATCCCCCTCTCCCATTCATCAGGGGGAAGGGTCTTTGTCACTGCCCTCCCCCCCTTTGGAGGAAGGGAGCAAGCACTGAGGGTCTGTGCTGGGCTGGGAAAGCATTGGTGCACCCAGCAGGGGTTGCCTAGCAACTCCCTGTCTGAGCACAAAAAGAGGGGAAGCCTTGTGAGGCTTTGAAGCCTCCATTTTTGCGCCGCCCAGACAGCCCTCAGTGAAGGCAGGGGTGAGGTAAAGGGCTGATGCATGAACACTCACCCACCCACCCACAGGCAGCACTGAGCTGAAGCTGGTTGCCAATTTGGAGCCAGGAAGGATTTTTTCCAGGAACTTCACATTCACTCTGAGGGTGATTTCAGATGTGACGGGGCGCCTATTGACCCCGCCACAGAATCACCTTTCTGATTCCCGACCGGAATCAGAACAGCCCGTCAACAGACGAGCCAGCTGATTCTGGCAGGGAATCTGGGGAGGGGGCGGGGCTGCATGGCACAACATGCGACCACACAGCCCCATCCCACCCCCACGCTCCCCCAGCAGCCCGCCCTCCTGGAGACGGGCGGGCGCAGTGGCCAATCCGGCTGCTGTGCCCGATTCCTTCCCGGGGTCTGGGCCACAGCCCGGAATCGGCGGCAGTAACAGACGTTACCGTCCACCGATTCTGGACCGTGGTTCAATTAACCACGTTTTCGGAGATGGTGCCCGGACCATCCTCGAAAGCGTGGTTATTTTGCTCACTGCCGGTGGTTCACCGTGGTGAACATCTGGCAGCGAGCAACCAGACGTTACGGGACCATCCACCACCACAGAGGATTGTCCATGGTTGACCGTGATCTCGTAACATCTGAAAATACCCACAGACAACTGGTTTTCGCCTTCCCCACCAGTGTTAGTAATTAATTAGCTTTAGTATTGGGCTTTGCCTGGGTGTTTTCCCCATGAGTTCACTAATGACACCGTTCCACTGGGGTCTGTCTAAACTTAGAAGGGGATCTAGGGAAGAACAGAGGCCTAGGAGTTGATTTTATGCTACTTCGTCAGCCCACCCTGAGGATTTGATTCATTTTCTGTTCACTGAGCTCTAAGAAATATGGTGCAGTGTATGGCACGGACATCTCTTGAAGGCCTTGTGTGGAAGATTTATAGGTTTTGATTTGTGCTCCACCAGTAAAGTTCCCAAAGAGCTGACAGTGAATCATACCTTGATGCTGCTAATGCATGTATGGTACTGTGGAAGCATTCGTTCTATGAAGCCACCTGTTGTCAATATGCCCTCATTCTTGTCAGCAGCTCACAGGCCGCACCGTCCACAGACCCCGCACCAAAGGGCATGTCCTGGGCTGAGGAAAAGACCAGGGCCTTCATCCGCCTGTGGGGAGAGGCCAAAAAACAGGAGAAACCTGTGAGATGCTACTGAAATTGATCGGTATATCACAGCTGGAGTACAATAGGGACATGTCCAAGTGCCGACAGCAGGCAAAACACTTGAGGAGTGGTTACAAGTTGGTTCATGATCGAAACCTCAAGTCCAGCCATGCCAGCACACAATGCCATTTTACAAAGAACTGGACAGGTTCCTCTGTGTGGACAGGACGATCGTGGCCTCCCATACCTGGGGCACTGGGTTTGCCAGGGGGAGGATGTGGTTGGAAGAGACGCCCTTACTCCCAAACCTCCCACCAGAGGCAGAGTTTCACAGCTGGAGCCAGCATCCGTGGACTCCCAGGACAACGTCACCCTCCACCTTCATCCCAAAACCCCAACAACGGGGTTGCAGGAGGAGGGGAAAGCAGACCTGGATGCCAACCAAGCAGAGAAACTGATGGATCCAGGTAGGTCACAACACCTGTGGCAGAGGAGAGGTGGTACCCAAGGGGGGAGGTGAGGTGACAGATACTGGCCTCCATGGAGGGAAGAGTCCTAACAGCCCCCAATATCTTGTGAACAGCTCCCCATGGCATCATCGAGCAGGAGGAGCAGCCACAGGAGCCAGAAACCCTGGTGAGGGAAGGTAAGAGGAGCCAGACCCAAGCCAAGAAGAGGATGGGGAGGATGGGGTTCCAGACAATCAGGGGAGGATGGGGTTCCAGACAATCAGGTGACAAACCAAATACACGAGGCAGAGAGAGAGCGACACATTACATGGAGAGATGCACCAGCACAGGGCTGGATGGACAAGGGCCAGCAAGTTACCCAGAATGGAGGACCAATCCATTAACACCATGTATGGGATCCCCAATGCATATATCTGCTGCATGCTGCAGGAGTTCATATGCCCCAGGTCATAACCGGCCCAGTCAGACACCACCATGGCATGGCATGGCGTTCCAACCCCCTCCCCTATGTCAGACTGCCAGAGCAGGTCAGTCAGGTGTCCCTCTGTCCCTGCAGCTGTCCCACCACACAAGGCATGTGTAAGGTAGGAGTGTGGAACATATGAACTAATGCCTCCTACCCTGTCTGTCCATAAGTTTGCAACCTGGTCAGACATAGCCTGGTCCACCCCCAAGGTCAAGAGGCAACGTGAGGTGCAACGTTGAGCTGAGGGCATATAACAGGTGCAGGAGGGAGGACCTAGGAAGGAAACTGCTGCAGGAAACCACGTACAAGGTGGACAAGATGCTGATTTAGTGCTGAAACGAGAATCCCTTGCGTCTCGCAAGAACGCACAAGATCTCGCCAAGATTCAAGATTCTTGAAAATCTCAAATACACATTGCACATGTGCAAAATGGCTGCCAGAGTGTTTTTGAGGGTTCTCAAGAAGCTCACAAGATTCTCGTTGCCCTTAAAACACTCTGCACATGCAAAAATGGCTACCAGGGGTCACGCATGCACAGAAATGACTGCAGCAGCCATTTTGCACATGTGCAGTGCCAGTTTTTGGCTACGCAAATTTCATGTGAGAACGGGTCGAGAATCAGCTGATTCTTGACTTGTTCTCATTCTCGCAAATCCCAGCGAGAAACCAAGATTTAGCAAGAATGCAAGGACGAGTTTCAGCCCTAGCTGGGATCCAGCCAGGGGGCACAACAGCAGATGGCAAGGGTCCATGAGGAACATACAGCACAACTCTGGGCCTTTGCCATACAGGCCTGAACAGAGCACCTGTGGGAGCAGAGGAACTCAGCCAGGCACCTACAGGAGCAGGAACACTCCCACAACATGATGGAGAGGGTGAGCGAGCACATACCCACATGGAGAAGTCCACCCAGATCCAGCGCACCCTTGTCCATCACGTTGCGGTAGCAAGCGCTGCTCTTGTGGCCCGGGGCTAGGTGCCATACACCAGTCCCATCCTACACGTGCCCGTTCCCTCCCATCTCACCCCCCCAGCCATGGCTTCCGCAGCAGTCGCCCCTTGCATCCCAAAACTACCTAGGCCTCCTCCACCCTGCACCCCATGAGCAGCAGCTGCCACCACCACCCCAGCTGCAGCAGGGGCTGGCCCTGATACCACTGATGCTGTTGCTGCCACCCCATCTGCCACAGGGGTCAGGCCAGCTGCCACTGCCCACACCACAGTGGCCACAGGGGCCGGAGGAAAGGCCAGCCCAGGAGGGGGAGGTAGAGGCGGGGCCAAGCTCCAAGAGGACCAAGCAATCCTCCACCCAGCAAGGCTGTAAGGGAGTCAAGGGACTCCCTGCGCAGGCCTCCCCTTTATGGTGTATCCCTTGGACTGATTGGGGATGGGAACATGGGCTGTGGGTGGCCATGTTGACTTATCATGTTGACTTCACCAACACACCCTTTTCTCTAACTTTTCCCCCTTTTTCCTTCTCCGGCTCAGAGAAAGTGTTCTTTTATACTGGTCTCAGAGCATTCCCCTTGGGCAACACCAGTGTGACCCTACAGTCTGCTCTCCCTTTACAGTGCGTGAGATCTGGCTGGAGCGGAGCTTCACTTCCTGCTGGAGGTCCGCCAGCATCTGAATGAACTGTCTCGCACCCAGAGTGCCAGATGGAGCTGGGCCCGGGGCAGGCACCCATGAGTACCATGTTGTTAGTATCCTGTTAGTTCCATTCTGTTGTTTTCTGAGTTAATAAAGTTTACTTGTTATTGCATAACATGCTGTCAATGTGTTTTTTCCTTGGGTTTGTTCTCCTCTCCTCAGCCATGGACAGGGTTCTGATGCCTATCCCTGTGACTGCACACCCCCTGCCCCTAACGTGTCCAGGTGTTCCTGTATCACTAAGGGACCAAGGTTGCTGTCTGTGATAAGCTCACCGCATTCCTGTGGTGAGGTCTGTGGTTCCGTTATCTGGTGGCCTTGGGGCACTGATACATCTGGTTGCTTGCAGGCACCTTGTTGAGCTTATATTGGCCTCCCATTCCCACAGGACACTCATTGCTTGCTGTGGCTTTTACACGTCTGACATGTCCCAGGTTCATAGCCCTCCATTGTGTAGTCGGACAGGTACTGCGGTTTGGGAATCTTAGGGGTGTGCATGTCGTTTTCGTTATATCAATAATGAAAACGAAATTTGTCATTCTTGTTGTTATTGCAATAACAAAAGCAACAAAAAAGAATAACGAAACCAATAATGATAATGAAAGTTGTTATTGATTTTGTTATTGCCTAGCATCCTGGCAGGTGTTTCTTGGAGGGAAATGTGGCGAGGGGAGGAGGGAGCAGACTTCTCAGAGTCAGAAACAGTGTTGAATTCTTAAACTGGGCCTGTGATGGGAGGGGAAGAACCTGATGGATGTAATCGCTGACCAATGAGCAGCACAAGGAGATCCCAGGCAGTTAAATGACACCCTGTGATTGCTCAATGCCTCCTTCCTCCCAGAACCAATCAGGGGAGCTCTGTGGGGAGGGTACTGCAACCCTGTATACTGCAGGACTGGGCTGCTTGACTCTGGTTCTGTATTAGCAATAGCTATTGCTCTGTCAGGGTGCATTTGCGGAATCTGCTGGTGGTTGCACTAAAAATCCTCCCATATATATCCCTACCACCTTACCTTTCCAATCCTTATTCCTTACCCTTACATTTTACCTTTTTCCTTCCCCTGCCTGTCTCCCCCTGTACAGAGAGAGAGAGAGAGAGAGGTAGTACAGTTTAGAGATATATATTAGTTGATAGATATAGAATAGAGATAGATTAGAGATAGTGGATATACCTCTGAGTTTTCCTTTTCTCTTCCCCTGTCTGTCTCCCCCATCCATATAATTGATAGATTAGATTAGATACTAGGCTGTTTTATTATGTATATATTAGGATTATAGGATAAGAATATTTTGTATTATGCATAGGTTAGGTTTAGCTTAAATTCTGTGTGTGTGTGTGTGTTTGTGTGTGTGTATATATATATGTATATGTATATATATATATATAACTAGATATTGTGTGTATCCCAATAACAATAACAAAAACAAAATCTTCCTTTGAAATCGATACCAATAACGGCAATGATAACAAAAACAACATTTCGTTAATAACAAAAATGAAAATGACACACTTTAATAACAAAAATGGTAATGAAAAATTAAAAACAACATGGGGCCCTGATGCACACCCCTGTTTGGGATGTCTGTACAACGATGACCCTTGGTGAGCTGTGGTTTATAGAAGATGTGCAACTGGTATTGGTGGATCCCTTGTCGACGCGTGATGGGTATGACGTGCTGTCATGGAGTATGTTGCTCCTGGGACATAATGTGTGCAGCCATAAATGCCAGAGGAGAGCAAGCGAGTTGGGATTCCATGTTCTGGGGACCACTGGGGATGAGCCTTCAGCGGGACTGCTGCTTCCATGGGAGGCAAGTGAGAGCATTGCTTTGCAGGAGATTTGTAGCCTCCCAGAGTTTCATCTGTGCCTTTTAGAGGGGTGTTCCCATCACCTTTGCGACTGTCCTGCTTCGTGCCTGAGTTTATCAGAGAGAGCGGCACAAGTGCCAGGATCGCATGCGTGAGTTGCAGTTACGCACTGCCCCAGCTGGGATCCCAACCTGACCGAGGAGCCTATTGCAGTGGAGATGGCTGTCCTGTATGAGATTTGGTACCTGGCAGATGTTCAGCTCACTCTGGGAAGCAGAGATTGCGGTGGCCCAAACCTCATGGTGAATCGACATATGAGGGTTCTGGAGAGGGATGTTTGCATAGGTGCTGTATGGGGATGGTGCAGAATTTCCAACTTCGACCGCTGCTTCTGTGACCTGGCTTTCAAACAATGCTCAGTGATCATGCCCTCCCCCCTGGAGGCAATTTCCTCTTCCTCTGGAGGAGGAACTCAGAGAGTACATTTCCCCGCAGCCCCTTTGCCCCCTAGCGGAGACCTGGAGGGGCTTGTTCCTGTGGAGGGGAAGAGAGAGAATGCTGGGAGGAGGAAAGAGAGAGACAGAGAGGCCTGTGGAGAAGGAGATTCCTGGAGGGGATTGTACTGACTGCAACTAGAAAGCAGATCCATGCAGAGCTGTTACTGCACCAGCAAGGACTCTGGGCACTGGAGTGGGAGCTCGCTCATAACTCTATACTGTTGAAGCCCCAACTGGGCATCCTTAGTAAGAGTTTAACTGTTAACTGTTCAAGAATGTACTAGGCATCTGCAATTTCCCCTTATCCCAGCAGCATTACTTTGTTTATCAAGCATCATCAGATGCAATCCTGTGGCCAGTGTGCATGCATGCCACGTGCAACAAAAGCACAAACCCTGTTGATGTGACTCCCCAAGCCCACCCCCACCCCACATCCCAGGGTATGGAGCAGGAGCCGTGCCACAGGGTGTGTGGGCTCAGAGGGATCGCATGGGCATGGGTTGCACTTTTGCCCCTCACGGTTTGCTGCACGTGTGGCACACGTGTGACTAAGCGCCCGCCAAGGCCCACTCCAACCTAGTTATGCCCCTGTCCCACACATGTGCACCTGAGCGCCCACCATCTAGCCGAGCACTGCGCCTGCAAGCAGCTTACGCCGGCCACACGATTGCACCCATTGTGTTTATTTGAACCCACCAGGGCTAGCTTTGAAAACTGCTAGCTCTGAAGTGCCTTCAGCCCATGCCTTCAACCCATGGTATACTGACCCTCTACTGATCAATAGGATTACAGTCACCATAATAGGGGCAAGCAGTGCAGCTGCTCCTGGGCCCGCAGGTTTGAGGTTGGCAGTGGTGCCTGGTGTAGCTAGCTGTATCCCTTGCCACTGAAAGTGGAATGATGAGGAGCCCATTCTATCTTCTGCACCAGGATCCGTTCCAACCTAGCTATGCCCCTTTCCCCGCTAGTTCCCATGTACAGCTTGATGGGCAATACTTAATTGTTCTGCCTGAACTGGGATGTCTGGTCAGTGGACTGGTCACTTTAGTTAAACCAATTTCCAGTTTGGAGATGCACAAGGCCAAGCCTAAACTCGACCTAGATGCATACAGATTGATGGTTTTGGCACTTTCACTTACATGCATTGTTAGATTTGAGCCATATAAATGCACAGGTGATGGTGATGAATTGCATTATCGGGCACACCAAGCTGTACACATGCAAATAGAAGCCAGATTGAAAATTTGGTAGCTGCCAGTGTTTTCAAATGGTGCCTTAAGGTTTCTGTCTTCGCAGTGGATTTTCAGATTGCTGCCAATTTGAATAGTGTGTCTGAGTTTTATAGCTGTGAAAGAATCCAGAGATTTGAGCATTGGGAATCTTTGTTTTTAATAACAATAACAATTAGAATTATAGATGTAATTATTCTGTGTAGATATTAGCCAACAGGTCAGTGTATCCTTTCCTGGAAAGTCTCTTTTCTTTTCTTTTGGGAGCTGATCAAAGGATACACTAGAGTTTAGAACACATATGCAACTTTGCATCTGTGTCCCTGCAGGATGAGACCTTGAAGTGGCCTGGCAGAGAGGCAGACAGGGGTTGTGGGTATATGTAAGTTACTTTGGGAACTGTGCTCTGTTGGTGAAGGAAACCTGTGCCTGGTGAATGTTTGGGCCTAATCCTGCAAAGGCTCGCAAGCAGAGAGGGACGCTTCATTTACAGCATAGCGCTACCCTCCATGTGGTAGATATGATAGAATCCCTTTTATTTGAATTTTGAGTGACAGAGCCCTCTGGAATATCCCTCCAATATTTTATTCCTCTTGACACCAATTCATTAGGTCACTATGTGCCCAAGAGAATTAAATCAAAATGATTGTCATCCTATATTATTCATTTCTATTCCTTGGGAGGATTTGTCTCTTAGGGGTGATATTATAGGGTTCATTCAACCATATCTGTTGCAGAAATAGGAACCAAATCTTTCCTGGATTGTATTGTTTGAAATTAGTAAAGAAACCCGAAGCTTTCACAGCTTATTACTCCAATCATTTAGAAATTGCTATTGCAGACTCAGTGTTACAGCATTGTCTGCCAGTTGATAAAATTTGCATTTCTCTTATTGCCTACATTCAGGGGTTAAAATACTTCCTCAGACTAAAAGTGAATCCACAAATTTTCATCTGTATTAATAAACTGCAGAGCTTCTCTTGTTTACTGTGTAACAGGGTTGAGCACTACCTGGCCAAGTACTGGCAGGATGCTGCCCAATTAGGAGTCAGGCAGGCCCCACTGGATCCCTTCTTATTCAAGTATCTTTATTACTGTACAATGCCCACTCTCCTGTTATACACAGTACTCGCAAAAGACCCTTGACCAGGCACCAACTCTCTGACCTGGGTCCAGTCTAGTAGGCAGTCCTCCTAGCTGCTGGGCTCAGTTAGCTCCTTTATCTCTCTTTTATAGGCCCTTTGCCAGGCTCCGTCCCTCTGTCCCAAATGCCTCTTCCACCAGTGGTAGTTTCCTGACTGGGCTGGCTCAGCCTTTCGTAGGCAGAGTTCCCTTAGACAGAGCTAGCCTCTTCCTCGTCTTTCTCAAACCCAGCCCTCAGCTCTGGGCTACTCAGTCCCTGAAGCAGAGCTTCCACCCAGCTGCTCCTGCTTCCTCAAAGTCTCCCTCCTTACCCCCCCCCCC
>QEPC01013912.1:2529676-2556206 GCA_003113815.1 Sphenodon punctatus | reverse complement strand
CTACATTCTCTTTCTTAACTGAGGGTCATGTATATATCTCTGGTTGGAGATGTGACTTGATTCTTTGCCATTGTACATAAGTTCCCTAGGTGAATATGGTCTTAGTAGCAGTGCTTTACACTGGTGTAACCCCTTCCTTCCAGAGAGGGTTTAATATACTAGAGTTGGTTGAGTTCTTTCTTATGGAAAAGAGATCAAGTGAAAATTAATGTACTTGTGTGGGAGGGGAATGTGGGAAAAGGACTTCAACTTTTTCAATTTCTCAAAACCTTTGTTTAGTAAAAATCAATTTTAGCAGAAAATTGAAAATATCAGAACTCAAAGATTTTTACATTTTGTTACATTTTTGATTGTGGAAAGGGGGGTGTCCTTTAACTTTCTGTAATAAATTTAAAATACTCCATGACAATTGAAAAACTTTCCATCTTTATGAAAATGTAAAATTTTGTAAAATGTTTTGAAAAATATTTCTGTTTGGAAACAAATATGGAACATATTGCTTAGAATTTGGGGGGGGAAGATTTAAAAATGATCAGCTCTATAGCAGACTTTGCCAACATTTTTAGTTTAAACTTGGAACTTAAAGCAGTGATTCCCAGTCTTGTTGCCTGTGTGATGTCATTTTGAGACTTAAATGCAATCTTGTGATTCCAAACAGCAAAAAATGCATGCACAGTATATCAAGTATTCAGGATTGCAACCCCATCCTAAAATGACATGACCCACTTCAAGGCTGGCCTTAGAATTTGTGGGGCCCAGGGCAGTGATAAACTGTAGGGGCCCTGGTGGCATCTCATCCATGGCCCCATCCCCTTGGGGACACCTTCCATGGGGCCTGAAAGCTGGTTGTATTTGGGGCCCCACTGGGAGGGAGTGGGACCCTCACACGCTGCCCTGGTGAAAACAGGGGCTACGGCAGGGCCTCTAGAAAAAGCAGGACCCACGGCGGTCACTCCAGGTTGCCATGTTGTAAGGCGGCCTCTGACCCACTTGGGGTTCGATCTCTAAAGTTTGCAAACCTCTGGGTTATGGGATTTGCTCCAGGTTGTACAAAATCTACAGGTTCCTTGTGCCTAAACCAAAAAAATATTCTCCTTTCTTTTGTATATTACATAACACACTCACAATGGCTGAAGCTAGATTGAAACCTAGAAGTATTTTAACAAATAAATGAACTGACAGGGAAAAAAAAAAAAAATGTGAGAGCATAAAGGCTCCCTCTGAGGAATGTAGAAAATTGTATTTCATAATAGTCATTATTTGGACATGTTCTTTTTTGAAGAAGGATGTGTTGGGCCAATATGGGGAAGTATATATTTTATTTGCATGCCCAAAGGGCAAAGTTTCATTGCTGCACCGACAGCAAAATAATTACCTTTCTCAAGTTGCAAATATGTTGTCAGCTGAGAGTTCATTCAGGAAGAAGACTTTTAAGGTCCCCATGTACAAGCCATTACATAACACCCATGAGGATACACTTGACAGGGTACAGATCCTTACAGAGAAATGATTATTAAGAGGTATTCCACTGGCAGGAAGTGGTGGCAGCAGGAGGCATTTCTTCAGACCCCATGGAATACACACGCAGACTCAGAACAAACACAATGGGAACTATTCATTGAGTCAAAAGCCTGCAAGAGGCAGATAATAATGGATAAGCCCATGCTTGCAATGCTATAAACAATAAACACCAGCTTCCAAGGATGCTGGGTGTGTGTGTGTGTGTGTGTGTGTGTGTGAGGAGGAAGGAGGCTGCTTTGCATATTAGTGTTGTGGACTTGCCTAGGCAGTTAGAATGTTTTAGATATCAATGAGATAAAAGTAAAAAGTCAAGAGATAATTTTCCAATTAACTGAGTGCCGTAATTCAGTGTTTTTAAAAAAGAAATCAACCTCTTTTAAAATGCACGAGCTAGCAGAACTAGCTAGTCGAAGCTGATAGGCTTCTCCTTGGAATATCTATGGAATATCAAGAACTGAACCAAAGAAGCTGATAGGTCAGATTTATTCGCCTATTGGAAATGAAATTGCTGAAGTTGACAGGTCTAATATGATAACCTATGGGACAGCAGTAGAGAAATAGGCTACTGCAGGAGTAGCCTGACATATTTGGACAAGATGCTCACTCAGCTGAATCATAGCTGTATGAGCTTTGGACTGTTGACTAGATTGACTCTACAGACAGTAGGTCAGGAGTGACAGACTCTCATTCTCCAGAACCTAAAGTGCTATGGAGGCTGCTGTGCTCATTCTCTGAGGGAAGACAGTACTTCGTATCACTCTCTAGCAACCTGTCCAGATGATTAAGAATTGATGGGGTTAAGATGCAATTGCCAGTCATTTTGTCTTGGTCACAGTGCAAAGTAGGGGTGCGCACTTCATTTCCGTTATATTGATAATGATAATGAAATTCTTCATTTTTGTTATCATTATTACAATAATGATAACCAAAATAATAAAATCAATAATGACTTTTTTTTCGTTATTCATTTCGTTATTGCCTGGCAGTTGTTTTGGAGGGGAAATGTGGAGAGGGGAGGAAGGAGCCGACATCGTGGAGCCATTTGGGAGGGAAACAGTGTTGAACTCTTGAACTGGGCCTGTGATGGGAGGGGAAGGATCTGCTGGATGTAATCGCTGACTAATGAGCAGCGCAAGCAGGTTCCAGGCACTTGAATGGCACCCTGTGATTGCTCAATACCTCCTGCCTCGCATAACCAATCATGGGGGCTCTAGGGAGGGCACTGCAACCCTTTATGTTGCAGGGCCAGGCTGTTTGACTCTTGTTCTGTGTTAGCTCTTGCTGTGTCAGGTTGCGTTTACAGAACTCTGGTGCTTGCACTAAAAATCTTCCAATCTGCAATCTCAAGGCAGTACAGGCCTTTCTATGATTTGAGTTCAGAATATTCTTTAATTTGGGGCCTCCAACCCTGGCACAAAGCAATCAAATATAATTTGACATATTATAGGACAAGCATGGGGAACTGCATCCTAATTTTGGTTGCATGTGTCGCAAAAGCAGCTAAACACATTACAAATTTGCTCTGCTCTTGAGTAAAAATCCAAATATGCTTTTCAAGCTTGGATAAATAAGGGATTTTTCCAAAACAGGACCTAAAAGGGATTTCCAAATGTCACTAAAGAAAGGGCATTCTAGGACATAATGAATTCAATCCTCTGGGTGTCTAAGATCACAAGAGCAAAGCCTTTGATGTCTGTCTATTCCTAATTTGCAGCCAAACAACATACTAGATTCCATTTGTTTGAAGCGTAATCTAGTTAAATTATAACGTAGATTTGGCCTCATATTGTATTTTAAATATCCCGCCGGATTGTCCTGTGGGGCCCACATATGATATAATGGGGCCAACCAACATCCTCTGATCTTAGCCAAATCATCCTGCATACTGACATCTGTTAGCCTCTCAAACAATAAATCTCTGGCCCCAGCAGGGGCAAATCTGATCTCATCCAGCAATACATAGCCAAAGCCATGGCTGTTAACTCTCGTCAAGAACCTCAGCCAGGGGGATTGATCCCACACTGGTCTGACCTTATCCTTCAGATAGCATATCTTTGGGAAACGGTCAGGTGGATAAGAGAGAACCTGGAAATAATAGTTGATTAACCTCTGGATAACTAGTTTGTTAATGGACTGTAGACCACAATCTGTCCTCAAAAGAGCACCTGGGATTTATTTTTATTTTTTTTTGGGGGGGGGGGAGTCCCAGTAATGAACTTAAAAATTGATTTTGAAGAACTTCTATTGAGTCATTGATATCCTACCCCCATATGTCAGTCCCATACAATAACTGAGGGACAGCCTTTGTCTTGAAGGCTTTAATAACTGCAGGAACAGATCTACACCCATGTGCCAAATGAAATTTGTATATGGCACCAGCCGACTGGTCAGTCTTCCTCTTAGCCAAAGTGAGATGAATCTCTCCATCCCTGTCTGAAGGAAGAACAGATCCCCAGATACTTAAAGGAACTCACAACCTCTATTTTATGGTCTGCAATTGACCATACATGGGACCTTACTAACCTGTCCCATTTTACAATCTTGGTTTTATTGTAATTTATTTTCAACCTTTCCTGGTTGCTCAGAACTGATAGAGAATTCAAGGCCCGTTGAAGGCCAGTTGCAGACCTTGAAAGAATGGCAACATCGTCGGCATAAAATAGTATGCCGACATGGTCATCCAACAGTTTGGGGGCATGAAAATCAGTATTACACATTCTAATGATAATGTCATTCACATAGAGGGGCCAGGATACATCCTTGCCTGACCCCTCTAGCAATGGTAAATTTCTGAGTCAGGTCTCTCCAATTCCCCCAAATCTGGCTTGGGCCCAAGTCTCAGAATGATATAGAATAAGTAATCTCAAAAGACCGGGATCAATCCCTAATTTTCCTACTTATTCCATAAATGGGATCTGTTTACCATATCAAATGCTGCAGAATAATCCACAAAGGCCACATAAAACATAGCTCCTATAATCTTTGTGTATTCATGTACTAAATATTGGAGGGTAAATGTGTGGTCCATTGTAGAATAATTTGCCTGAAAGTCTTCCTTCACTTCCCTTAGAATGCCCTTACTTGCGACCCAATCTGATAGAGAATGTAACAGAAGTCTTCCAAATAATGTAACAGTTACATTAATCAATGAGATGGGCCTGTATGAGGCTGGATCATCCCACTTCCCTTTCTTGTAAACAGGAACTATGATGCTTCCTTTCCAGTCATCTGGTATTCTACATGAACTAATTATGTTGTTATAGCATTTTGTCAATATGGGTGCCCACCAATCCACTTCACTTTGGAATAGGTCTGCAGGGAGGCCATCTAACCTTGGGGCCATACCCTTCTTCTGGGCCTTGATCGTGTCGATAACATCCTGTTTGGTGACAAATAATGGAGAGACGTAGCCAAGGGGATGGATTGGTGACATGGAGAGAGAGGACAAATTTTCCACATTTGGGGGAAATTGTGTTGAATAATATGTCACCCAAGCTGCAGATGTCACATGACATGAAATTTGAGGTGTGAAATGTACAGAAGTAGAAGCGACCAAAGACCAAAAAGATTTATCGTCTTGAGTGTTTATAGCACATTTGTAATTGCGTCCAATGCGACTGAATATATTGAGCCTTTTTTAGATTGAATCAGGCACCTGTAAACAGGTCGAGCTCTGGCTAACTCAAATCGACCTTCCCCTTCTATGCCTCTCATTTCCTTAATGCACTTAAAAAGGGATTTCCTAGTATCACAACATTGGGTATTTTCAGACGTTACGAGATCACAGTGAACCACGGTGAATACCCACCTGTGGTCAATGTGTCTCGAACGTCTGTTTGGTGGCCGCCAGATGTTCGCCACGGTCAATACCCACATGGGGTCAATTTGAACCACGCTTCCCGGGCTAGCCGGGGGAATGTCCCGGGAAGCGTGGACAAAGAGATCCCCAGCGGGGACCAAAAAAAAGTAACGTCTGGCCGGGCGCCACGGCCTGGAATCACCAGCGGGATCCCGGGCCATGGTGAATCCGGCCCGACGCAGCGGCCGCATTGGCCCCGCCGCCCGCCCGTCTCCCCAGAGGGCGGGCAGCGGGAGCGTGGAGGGGGCGGGGCCATGCGGCCGCACGTTGCGCTGCGCAGCCCCGCCCCCTCCCGGATTCCCCGCTGGGATCCCCCCGGCACGTCTGTTGTGGCGTGACGGGGTGACCCCGGTGGGGAATGAATGGGTTGATTTCGGTACGGGGCCAACGGGCCCTGTAACGTCTGAAATCACCCATTCACTATTGAACCATAGATCCCCTCTAACTGGTCTATTACGGTTATTCCTTTGAGGTCTGCTGTTTGTTTGTTTTTTAAAAAAAGAGCAGAAATTTTGGCTAGCAAAGCTTGCATGTCAGCCGAAAAATCCTTCTATGTTTCCCTCCTCAAGTAGGAAGGCATTCTTGATGTTCACCACATCTGATTGCATGATCTTCCTAACCTCCTTACCACTATTGCCATCCCATCGTAATCTTCTGCCTTCAGTTCTGATTGGCGCGCTTAATTTGGCATTTACCAACACTTCCCCCAGGGAGCCTCCTAAAGGAGATAACATCTCAAAGCGGAGCTGCTCCAGTTCCAAAACCAAAGGAGAATGATCGCTTTCTAACCTAGAGATGATAGAGATGTTCCTAATTTTATGCCATGGCATATTATTTGTTGTTAAAGAAACGTACGCGTTATTAACAAATTGAAAATTCAATATCAAGAGCAAAACATATGTGTTTCCAATACTCATTCACAGTAGTATCTATAAAACAAGGCCATATTTCATTAATCAGGACATAGTCCTCATCATCCCATGACAGACTGCCCAGGCGTGCCTTGAAGTCCCCTGTTAAAATAAATTCATCATTAGGATAGAGAGACATGAGGTCTTCGATATAATTAAAGAGGGGGGACATAAATGTTCACCACCATCCAAGCCTGCTTATCCTGCCATTGTAAACGACCTGCCATGGCTATATCTTGACATGATAAAAGTTCCTCCACCTGGACCTTTAAGCTCACGCCAATAAGGATCAATAGCCCAGCCTTTGGCCACCTACTTTTAGTGCTTTTAACATTTTGTTTCCCCAGTAAATTAAAACAGCTGTAATCATTCATAAAAAAGGAGTCCGGCACCATGTCTCTTGAAGAAAAACAATGTCGTAGCTAGCAAAAAAAATGTTAAAATCCCTATCTCCTATTCTACTCATGAGGTCTGCAACATTCCAAGAGAGGATCCCTACCAAGGCCTTTTCTGCATTTCCTAGTCAATTCTGGGTGTCTCCTCTATCTATCTCAACCTCAAAGACACCTGAGGGATCAGCCCCTGATTCTAAGTGTCTTGGTAGATGTGGGTCCATCTTCTTCTACAATAACCTCTTAGTGTCTGACTCATAAGATGGCCCAGTGTCAATTACTTGCGGCAGAGTCAAACCTAACTCTGCAGAAAATACTGGTATAACCATCAAATTGCCCGTTGTTAGCAAGAAATCCCTGCCTACAGGGATTCCTTACCCTTGGGTCTGATTACAATAAGCTTGGTTGTGTGGCTTGTTTTATTATATATATTAGCATTATACAACAGGAATAGGATAGAAAGATAGATACTTAGATAAAACACATAGCAGATAGAAGTTTATTGATATAGATACCTTGATAGGAATATATTGCATATAGTATAGGTTATTAGGTGTAGGACAGACATACATATTAGTAATTTTTCATGCTGTCATTGTGCACTTACTACTGCATTATAATGAGAAAGGGAGGAAGGAGTTCTGAGAAGTTTGGGGCAGGTGTCTGCTGACACTTCTGCCACTGGTGGCAGCCCACAACGGAAATGATACCAAAAACAAAATCGATACCAATACCAATACCGACACTGATAATGAAAAATGAAATTTGGTTAATAACAACATTTTTTATTAATGAAAACGAAAATGAAAAATGGTATGGGTCCCTGGTGCACACTCCTAGTGCAGAGCCGCTGGGGCGGTACCACTGAAAAATATGGGGTGGAAGGAGATTTGACCAGGGCCAATAAATTTGAGAGGAGCTCAAAGGGAATAAGATGTTTGGGTATCTGGCTAGTCTGTAGCTGTGCACAGTCCATGAATACTGGCAAACGGAGCACTAAATTGGATGTCAATCAGTCTTCATTCATGGGGATCAGTAAAAATGGAGGAGGAGGAGGAGAGAAATCTTTGCTGGAAGGGATTTTAGGGCCATTCAGAGCCTGTTCTGTTGCTTCCTGGGGAAGATGTCAGTGCTGTAGTTAGTTACCATGGGATTGTTCTGTTTTTTACCTATGTGCTTCAGTGCATTGATCAGGCTTGCTGCAGCCTGTTTGCCACTGCTCTTCTGTCTACCCACTCCAAGAGCTGCTATCCATTCAGCAAACTTGTTCTAAGGAAGTAAAGCTCGTATGACTACATAGTAGTTACATGAGGTATGTGATGGTTAGAAAGCACCCCAAGACACATGGAATTATTTAGATTACTGGTGCCCAAATTTCTTGGACCAAGGGAACACGGTTGTCCGTTAAGATTTCTCACAGGCCCCTATGTACCCACCAGACATAGCACTGACCTGCTACATGTTCATTGCTGCCTGGCTGCAGATCTACAGGGCATGAAGCTGTGGCCCCTGCCAGCAGGAATTAAAGGCCACTTTTTTGTAGCCTAAGCTGCAGAACACTTGTCTGAGCCTTGTTGACTAGCAGTGATCATCCTGGTCCTTTTTGCGCAGACGCTCCCTCCTTTGCACACATGTGGGGGCAGGTGGGGGGGGGGCATCCGTGGAATAGCCACGGTGGGTGGGTGTGCATGCACACTCCCGCGCTCCACCCACCTCCACCGATCCCCCACGCATGGAGCAATGGGAGCTAATGGCGAATACTCCATGCATGGCGATGGGTAGAGGTGGGCGGGCATCCATGGGATGGACTGCCCACGCACCATCCACCCACCACCGCCTCCACCCATCCCCCTATGGACCACGGAGGTGACGCTGTCCATGTGAAAACAGCCCTTGTAGCTGCCTCACACGCCTTCCTAGGACTTATCCACTCTGTAACTCCAAGGACAAAATTTTGGTGAAACAGAAGGACTGCATTTTCTAGAATTCTTTCTAGATATAGATCATATAAATATCTTTAAGCAGTATATCTGTTGTTAAATATATTTCAAACATGTCACAGATATATTTGGCAATTGAGAGGGCTGTACAATAGTGAGGAATTGAGAGTGCTTAGCATGTACTCTGAACCCAGTTTGACATGAATGGGAAAACTACTTGTTAAACTAAAACATCCTCCATCTCTCAAATATGTCCTCATCCTGAGCTGAACTTATATTTGTGTCTATATCGTTCATTTATTAGTCTGTGTGAGAGACTACTATTCAGGGCTGGAAACAGATGTAAAGGCATAACGCAAACTTGGTCATTCATCGTCTGTTCATTTTTTTTTTTAAACTGCAACAAGATCATATAAACAGGTGAACTTCCTTCTGAATTGGTCATTGTCAATACAATCTCCCAGTTATCCAAAGTTCCTAGTTATCCCACTCCATAAATTATTCCAGTTATCCAAGTTATCCCAGTTATCCAAAATCCAGTTTTTTAAAAAAACGTAGTTGTTTGAATCCACAGTGTATCTCCCTTGTAGCCCTATGTATATAGCTCTTCTATATAGTCTTTTGGGCCCGATTCAAGGTGTTGGTGTTGACCTATAAAGCCCTATACAGCCTTGGCTTGACTTACCTATAGGATCGCCTCAGTCTCCATGCTCTGGAGCAAACCCTGCGATCGGCCAGGAGCGCCCTCCTCGAGGTGGCGCACAAGGCCACGATGGAGGGGATGTTATCGGTGGCCGCACCTCGGCTGTGGAATTCCCTCCTGGCAGAGGCCCGGATGGCCCTGAACCTCCCCTCCTTCTGACGTAGGACTAACACCTGGCTGTTCTGCAAGGTGTTTGGCAGGGGAGATGGGGTTTAAGGGGGGGGGTTGTAGGTTAGGGAGGGGGAAAGAAGATCTACTTTTTTTCCTTCTCTTTTGTTGTGTTGTTTTAGCTTGTTGTTTTATTGTTTTTATATGTAAGCCGTCCCAAGCTGCCTGGAGCAGGAGGGGCAGGGTAACAACATTTGTTAAAATAAATAAATAAATAAAATACATAAATATACTTGGGTACAAGAAAAATGTGGGTTAATCCCAGGCCATTTGTCTAATTGGGAGTTTCTGTAATACAATAAAAAGAGAAGGTAGAATGTTTCTCACATTACATGTTTAACACCATTACAAGAAAATGGATTCCTAGTACAATGTTATATGAAGAGTCACAAAGATTAAAAAGGTCATGCACAGAACTATTGACACACAAAATTGCAGTATTTCAGCACCAAAATGAAGATTTTGGTGAGTGAAGCTAGAGATGTGAACCAACTTTATCCATTTATGAATATAATTCGTGGTTGTATGAGTCCGCGTTGCCAACTGTCATGAATTTATTGCAAGAGATACAATTTCTAAGCCTCATTCCTGCTCTCACAATTAGTATCACTAATCTAGAGAAATTGGGAATAGAGCTGATTACTTCAGGGCTGCTGACCTCTGGTCTGGTGGCTGATCGCTGCTCCATGCCTTCCTCTGTATTCTGCAGAGAGCTAAACTTGCTCTTTGTGTCCCCAGTCACACTGCAGAGCTTAGCTTGGACCCAACCATAAATTATATGAGTGGGGAGAGGAGCAGAGAAGTCTCTTCCCAGTTGTGTGCATCAGATAATTTATGGTCGGGTCCCAGCTAAGCTCTGCACCGTGGCAGGGGAGGGAGAGAGCAAGCTCAGCTCTCTGCGCAGAATGCAGAGGGAGGCAGGGAGCAGCGAGCAGCCACCGGACCAGAGGCCAGCAGCCTGAGAATGAGGTAAGTCATCTGGTGTCCTGGGGTGTGCCGGGATGCTCCAATACTTTTTTTAAAAAATAATTAAAAAATTAAAATCCTTTTGCAAGAGATCTCACAAGATCTCACACTGGGACCAAGATTTTGGTGAGATCTCAGTCCCGGTGTTCAATCTCATGACAATTTTTTGTAATAATTTTTTTAAAATTCTTGTTTCAGCCCTAGCGGTGAGTGAGCCCAGCCCCAGGGGCATCATTAGGCCTGGGCTTCAGTGTTGCCAACTCTTGTGAATTTATCGTGAGCTATGTGATTTCTAAACCTCATTTGGGGTCTCACAATTAGTGTCACTAATCTTGCAAGATCGGGAGGCTTGGTAGGAAGCAGGCATCGGGAAGCACAGCACGGGAGAGAGCCCAGCAGCTGCCTCAACCCCAACCCCCAAGGTCTCAGAACTCATTTGCTTATGTTTTATTTTAGTTTTAGTTAGTTTACAGTTTGTTTGAAAAAATAGCATCTCATGATTTATATACCAACTGTCTTGATTTTTAAGAGTTTGTCTCTTGATTTATAAGACAGTGGGGTTGGCAACACCGATGAGGATACATGGTTGTATTTAGTGAGCATCAGTCATCCAAACTCATGTAAATTGATGACAAGAGCAGAGAGATTACATCCTTTATCCAATCAAATATGGAAGTGAATTTTGACAAACTTTTGAAACAAATTAAGCAGCTGGTCAAAATTTGAAACTCTGAACAAAAATAATTATGCTTGCAGTCAACTATGTAAAGAAGGTATGGGTCAGTCACTGGACAGTCCTAGAAAGAAATCATTTGCACCTGCTACAAGACTGGTACAGAAATTACATATGCAAAGTTTTTCTATGGCAAAAAAACCCCCTCATACATTTTAGATTATTTTTATTATTAGCAAGCATTTATATAGCACCAGCAATGGTACCTGGCACTTTACAAATTAATTGAATTGACACGGTCCCTGTCCTAGGGCTTACAATCTGAGAGATGGGAGGGGGAGACAAAGGAGGGGAACAGAGGGAGAGACAAGGAGTGTAACATTCACGAAGATGCGAGGTCCCAGGTGCACGCGCTTGCAATGGTTACATCAAGAATGACAGCTGGTTGGGCCATGTGGTGAGGATATGAGTGTACACGGACCTCAGGTAACAGATTGTACTGGATGGAGGGTATCAGCAGGAGTTAGGTGAGGGGAGCGAGGAGTCGGGGAGAACAGAGCAGAAGAGGTGGGTCTTGAGGAGGGATTTGAAGGTACGAAGGGAGGGGGCAAGGCGGATGTGGGCAGGGAGAGGGTTCCAGGCATCGGGGTAAGCTAGGGAGAAGGGATGAAGGCAGTTAGGGAAGCAGGGGAGGCGAGGGAGGGCAAGGGGACAGAGGAGGCGTGGAGTTCACGGACTGGAGTACGGAGGGAAATTAGCACAGAGAGGTAGGGGGAAGCAAGGTTGTGAAGAGCTTTATAGGTAAAGACTAGGAGCTTGTGCAGAATTCATTCAGGATGGGGGAGCCAGTGAAGAGAGGAGAGGGGCTGCACATGGTTGAAACGAGGGGTGAGATGGATGACCCTGGCAGCAGTGTTTTGGACAGAGATAAGGGGAGAAAGGGGAGAGTGGGGGAGGCCAGTGAGAAGGAGGTTACAGTAATCAAGGCGAGAGATGACTAGGGCATGAACAAGAGTTTTAGCAGAGGAGACAGAGAGAAAAGGGCGAATCTTAGCAATGTTATGGAGGGAGAAGCGACAGGATTTGGCAACAGAATCGATGTAGGAAGCATGGTAATGAAATTTTTCACTGCTACTTAATTAAATTGCAGAAAACTTACTTACTTGCTTACTTACACTCACTCTCTCTCTCTCTCTCTCTCTCTCTCTCTCTCTCTCCCTGGCTTTTTTACAAACAAATTTGTAGGAAGATGTCCTGTGACTCTGAAGCATTCTGTTTTAACATTCTGTATCTGTGTTACAAATGCATTTAAGAAAATCTGTACTGCAACTGTTCAGAAAAATTATAATTCTGAAAGGAAACAGTTTTTAGATTTTGTGTTAGTACATATTGAAGTTTTCTTTTAACATAAACATAATATCCATAGTAGTAATGTTTACATGGTGGAAACAGATTTATTTTTAAAAATCTCACATTGTGGTCTATCATGTATTCCAACATTTGTCTGACATAAATTAAACCTATTTTGAGTTTTCTTTTTGTTAGGAGTTGTAAATCCCCATCCTTACCTCACCACCAACACTACCACCTCCCAAATCTTTAGGGTAGAAGTAGAACTTTAGAGTATGGAACAAACTTCAAAAGCTTCTAAAAGTTTGGCATCCAAATTTTTAAAAGTAGCCACTGATTTAGGAGCCGCTTAGGCTATGAAACCCTTAAAGTAGTTTTCCACTCTGTTCATTATTATTTGTGGACTTTTCACAAGTATTATTAGCCAAGCACGTGGTATTTGTGAAAATATTCACGGATCCTGAAAGTTATTCTTTTCCAGTAAACTCACACCAGAAGCTTTCCATCCATTCAGTGAATGCAAAACATGTCATAAAATCTTTGGACATCATTAACACACCATGAGCAGCAAATATTTCAAGTGGGCAGTCTGCAAGCAAGACATTGTGCAGAAAGAATTCAGTGCAACTGCTCCCTAGAGGCTTGTGAGAAATGAGTGTCATTTTAAGAGATGAATTTGCCAAACTATTCATAAGCGGAAAGCACTGCTAAATTCACAATGGGTGTTATTCATATTGTCTGTTCAGTAGGGGAACAGTGCCACCTACCTCTTTGAGTCACTAAGGTCCTGCTTTCACAAAATGACCCTTACTTGGAGGTAACTTACCACTTGGTTAACTTCACTGGGGGTAGAACAGACCAATTCCTACCCAGGGGCTAAATTACCTCCCAATTGGAAGCACCCTGTGTGACTCAAAAGTTTGCATGTTCTCATCAACAGAAACTTAATAAGATAAAAGATATTGGGTATTTTCCCACGCGATGACACCAGGCACCACCACGCTTTAATCCTGCCTGGGCTGAGAGCCCTCGCCCCGGGCAGCATCTGGCCCCACTGCTAAGCAAACATGACAGCGGCTGGGGAGGGGGCAGACATGCTCTGCATGGCCGTGCTCCCCGTGCTGCTGCTCAGCGCGTCCTGGCCCCCACCCAGAAAAGTTCCAGCCACTGGCTGGAGTTAGGTAGAGCAGACCATCATACATGATGACCCACTCTACCACTGTCCGGGGATGGCTTCCATGGACCACGGCAGGGCTAAGCTCCAGATTGTGAATTGGCAGGGAGCCCAGCGCACAACCCGGAGTTAATCCTGCCACGGTTCAGGACCTATTTGTTCCCATCTGGCAGGTGGGAACAAACGTGACACCGCCATGGGTGGCCACGCCATGGTAAAGTGTGACCACCCGTGGTAGTGTCACATTTAAAAATACCCATAATCAGAACTACTTTGCCTCCATCACTTATATTTGGAATGAACATGGCAATCACACGTAGACACACAGTGAATGGAATCAATTCAGAGCAATCACATGAAATAATCCTATCATGTGATAACTTATTGCCCTGCCTTTGGGCTAGTGTTTGGTATTTTATAGATAAGTTACCGCAAACTGTGTAACTACTTTTATTGGCTTCCATTCTCTGTATGGTAAGCAACCCCTGAACAGGAGCAGCCACACCAACCGTTCTACCTCTGGATAACTAAATCAGCAAGGCTTGTTTCATGTGAACACACCCTAAGATCACCTTGGGACTATCTCAGCTGCCCAACCCTGTTCCCCTCAAGGCCAGTGGTTGTCAATGTTTTTGTTTCCCATGCCCTCTGCCACCTGCGCTTCCCATTCCAATACCCCTTTCTTACTTAGCAGTATGGAAAGGGCAGTATGGACATGGCCCATGGGACTTGTTCACAACACCCTGAGAATTACAGCTTCCTCCGCCAAATAGTCAGAGCCCCTAGCTTAGGAGATCTGAAAAGATCAAAGATCAACCATTCTGACAACACAACGTAGGAGAATTGTATTTTTAAAGGAACACTTATATATGAATTTCAAAAGAATTTTGACATTGTAAAGGTGGAGTTAGGAGACCTTCACCTAAATTCAGCCCCTGGATGCTATTTTTAACAGTTGTGTGTTGTCTGTATTTGTGAATCGACAGCGAAATATCCTTTTTTATTTGCTCCACCTTTCCTGAAAGTGGACAAAGCCAATCTATATGCCAGGCTTCTCATTCTGACGAGCTAAGAGCTGTCAGTCATGTCTGCTATGAAAGCCAAACAAGCACTTACGAGCTGTCAATCATGTCTTCCGGGAGTGCTGCAGTTTACTTTCACGTGTGATCAGAGCTGGTGCAGTAATTTGCAAATCCAGATGAAAAGGTGCATGCTGTGTGCCAGTGCCAATTTATTTAATCTTTTTGTTCAAATTTTTAGTTCCTCTTTCTTGTAGGGTTAGGAATTTTGCAGTCAGGTTGCTTTTTGCAAGCCCCACCCCACCCCCAATAACGTTGCATTGCTGTCCATATACCATGCTGTTGTCTCCAGCTTCGATGAGGTGTGACATGTAAGAACAATGCTATGCGCCATCCATCCTGCTGAAAGACAGCATTCTCTTATGTATTATTCTTATTCTAGTGCTCTAATGCTACACGCTCTGCAGTGCACTAGCTCATGCAGTGACTTGTGTCTCTTCATCACAGCAGTCAGCTCTTTCCTAGCCTGTGAGGGCTGGAAATCTGATTAGCTTAAAAGTAACATCAGCCTGAATATCCCTCTGTGCACAGGCCGTGTTTATAGTTTCATTGTAATTTGGGGTCTCTGAGAACCTGTCTGAATTGTACAGCAGCATCGGGTACAGCACTGGAGAAGAGCTAATACAAGTTGCACGCAGCAGCTTTTACAATCCAAATGCTCCGCATAGACGGGAGGCCACTCAGAGCTCAGTGGACAGTCTCGTCTCTGACACTCTAGTTGCTCAGAACTTCAGTGCTACGTGCATGAATAATATCAGAGTCCAGATCCACTGTGCAAAATCTGAGGGGAATACCACTTCCCAAAGATTATCTGCTTAGTTGGGGACCCTTGTGGGTAGAAAGCCCCTTGGCAGTACAGTCATTCTGTCACAGATGCATGCGCAGCTCCTGTTGACATAAATGGAAGTATCACAAACCAGCTGTCCCTATACTCTTCTCCACTTGTTCAAATACAGCTTCTGGTTCTGTATGTTAAATGGTGCGTGGCTCTCTTAGGCGTTTTTTGCATGGATGCCCCCTCACCCCCGCTGTGTGTGCGGGCAGGGTTGGGGGGAGCGTCTGTGCACACACCACAGCAGTGGTTGGGGGGGATGGGTGTGCACCTGTGGAAACAGCACGGGCGGTGGGTGGGGGTGCATGCGCACTCCCAGCGCACACCCACCTCCACCCATCACCCACCAGCCAGATGTTCCCCATGCTTTACTCCGTTGCCACTCTGGACCGTGGCAGCGGGGGTAACCACGGGTTCTGAGGTTGGGAAATCATGGAGGAACAGTCCAGCTGCCCCCCCCCCCCGATATCCTGGCCTTCATCCACCTCTGGGGGGACGAGGACATGCAAAGGGAGCTTGTCGTCTCCCACCAGAATGAGCAGGTGTTAGAAACCATCACCCACTGGATGGCTGCAACAGGAACATCAAGCAGTTCCAACTGAAGGCCAAGGAGCTCAGGAGGGGGTATGTATTTATTTATTTATTTATTTATTTTAATTTTACTATTTTTTCTACCCCACCCCCTCCTGCTCATAGAGCTGCTCGGGGACAGCTTACAAAATGCATAAATAAACATAACAATAAAAAACCACACATAAAATATCATTTAAAACATTTAAATGATAAAAAGAACTAAAAGGGCAGAATTCCCTCTCCCCAACCTCAGGGTAGGGTGGGAAGGGGTTTCATCCTTGCTACTGAAACTGCTATGTCCATTTTTATATTTTTTTGTAGTATTTTAGATGCTTTTATTATTGTACTTTATGACTTGTGTTGTACGCCGCCCCGAGCTGCCGTTGTGCAGGAGGGAGGGGGTTTAAAATGTTAGTATAAATAAATAAATAAACCCATCCCACCCTACTCGTCTCCCTCTCCAAAGGCCCGGCGGAATAGCCAGGTCTTACACTGTCTACGGAAAGAGGGGTGGTCTGGGGCCAGGTGGGCCTCTATTGGGAGGGAGTTCCACAGCCTGGGAGCGGCCACCGAGAATGCCCTCCCCATTGTCGTCACCTGGGCAACCCGGGGGACTTCGAGTTGGGTGTCCCTGGCCAACCGCAAGAACTGCAATGCACTCTGGGGCCGGAGGCGGTCCCGCAGGTAAGCCATGCCGTTTGGGGCTTTATAGGTCATTACAAGCATCTTGAAATTGGGCCCGAAAGATAATAGGCAGCCAGTGCAGAGAACAGTGTAATGTGCTCGCGGCGACCCACCCTCGTTAAGAGACGGGCCACCGCATTCTGCACCAGCCATCGTATAAGGCCATCATGGATAATAACAACAGGTCTGGGCACAAGACCCAGACCACCCCCTACCATGAGCTCCTTGACTGATTCCTATGTATGCGGAGGTCCATATTGTCCCCCCACATAATCTGCACTGCTGCCACAGAGGGCCACAACCAGATGGATCATCCACCACCAAAGTTGCCAGAGCCTGCTCACGCTCATTCTGCTGTCCTCCACCCCCCTCCCCCAAGGAAGAGGCTGGCCCATCAGGCACCACCAGCTCCCAGATTCAGCAGGCATCTGGGAGCCTGCCAGCCTCTGACTCGGGGGGATGTCAGATATCGAGACCCTCATGATCCTCATCAGACGTGCCTGTGATGATCTCACTCAAGCCAACATGAATCCATGGGGCCAGCTGACACAGGGTCCAAATCGAAGGTAAGCAACACCAAAGGGGAGGGGGCAGCATGGCAACAGGGCATGGGCCGGGGAAGGGATCGCTGATAGATAACATTGAGAGAAGGCTAACACAGCCCTGCAATGTCCCACATCAACAGGTGTCTGGGAGGAGGATGACTGGAGCACCCAAGGGGCCAGGGATGCTTCTCCTGAGGCCCATGGAGCTAGGCAATGGAAAGGCAACAGGTAGTAGAATGGGGAGGTCAGGAGCAGGCTAACCAGGATTGGGGGCTGCACACACACGCGAGTGCACAATCCTAATGCCTGCTATCCCTCACACACAGGAGACCAACAGCCCCAGGGAGACATGCCTCAGCCCAGAGACATCCTCCCTCCTGATGCAGGTAGGCGATGGGAACACATTGGAAAGGAGGCTGTGGGGAGGTGGGAATGGATGTGTGGCTGGCCAGGGGGCAGAAACAGGGAGGCCCCACCCCCACTGTGGCACGAGCCCCAACACCCAAGAGGGCTGGAGTAGTATGCACCATACGCAGGACACCAAAGGCAGGAGGGCACGAGTCCCATGGCCAGGCAGATGCTCAGGGAAGAGGACAACAACACAATGCGCAGTGCATTGGGAAAGCAGGCCCATACAGATAGCACAAGGTACCAGAGCCCAGGAATGTCCCCATACTGTGAGGATGCCCTGACTGACAGAATCTCATGTCTCGTACACCACAGATCAGCAACCCTGAGAGGAAGAGGGCCCAGCAGTACCGGTACCGGGTGCCCAGCACATGTGGGAGCACCATGCCAGGTTTCACTGGTGCAGGGAGAACCTTGCAGTGGACTTGCTATGGATGGGCACATGCCAGAGGGATGAGATGAGGAATGCCATCCAGCAAATGGAGGTGTCACACAAGTGGTCCATGCTGTAAGTTGCTGCCCACCATCACAACCTGATAGGAGAAATAAGAGCGCACCATGTCCTGGAGAGGAGGGACTGGGACTGGGACCGGCACATACAGTGAGTGGGACAGTTCCAGCAAGCCATGGAGAGGGAGGACCAGCTCATTTGCGAACTCATGAGAGAGTACCTCAACATCACATGGGCCCTTCTGATCTATGCTGGCGCTGCAAGCTCCTCCATCAATGCTGCAGGGCCATTGGGTTCTGGTCTCGGACCTCTCCATGTGGCACCTCCAGTTGCCCCACCTGATCTCAACCCCCTGATGACACCACAGCAGGCCTGGAGCCTATGGATCCGCCTCCCTTTGGCAGGCACAGTGTGGCAGCACCCCACCCCACCCCAGCCTGCTGCACCCTCTACCAGCCAGCTGGGCACCCATGGACTGGCCCTGCCACCCACACCTGCCACATCAGGGAGCCAGCAGGATGTGAAGGGGGGCCCAGGCAGGGGTAGGGGGAAATAAAAGCATGTAAATAAATGTAAATAAAAAATTGTAAATAGATGTTTGGTATCCTTGTCGTCATTCCCTGATGCTAAATGTGTCTCCAGGGTGGACCAACAGGCCAGTCACCAGCTACAAAGCTATGCCAGGCAGGGACCCCTGTCCCCTGATGGTGTCACACCCAAGTGTGATGCCAAACTGTGTTCCGGGGGGCAGTACCATGGTGTCCTGTCAAGGCAATTAATGGGTCAGCACAGGTACATTGTGTCTGTCCATGGCAGGGCCAGTGCCCGAATCCACCATGGGTCTCGTAGGCAGCTATGCTATCAGCCAGATTCCCCATTGCTGCCATTGACCTATGGAACAACTGACCCATCCCTCCTACGTGTCCCAAATGATTTGCCATGCACTCCCTGAGAGGGACCACATGATAGGCCCTTCCCAACCTACCCAGTGTTCTTGAGCTGCTCTGGGGCAGTCGTATGGTACTCCGCACCATTGTGCCCATAGTGTGTGAGGAACAGCCAGTACTCAACTGCCCACACCCCTCAATGTGCCTGTAGGGAGCCCCCCACTGTTCCCATATACCACACATGAAACCTTCCCACCTTGCCCCATGATGCCTTACTGGGGGTTGTAGGTTCTCAAAGTAGCTCCCCAATCAGCATAGATGGAGGTAGAGACATTGCTCTTCTAAAGTCGTTGGTATTTATTGTGGCAACTCCACAATCATGTATGGAGATGCTAAGCGGTCTGGGGAACACTCATCCACTATGCTGGGTTGATTGGCCATGAGGGATCCATGAGCATAGGGGTGTGCCCATGGGACGGTTCTGCAGCTACACATGCACATTGTCCCTTCATGCTACATGCCTGCACAGTGCTGCCCTGATCCTTTTGGCATACCGATAATACCAGGTTTGTCATCCAGCCTATACAGGCCCTGGGGGTCAAATGGGCATGGGGTAATCCAAGGCAGCACTGTCTGTCTCACAAATGCTTTTGAGCACACAAGATGCTCCTATCATCAAGGCAACTGTCTCCACCTTGAAGTCTAAGCGGCCAACAAGGAATCTCCAGTGCTGCTTGAGAGCCCCGAAGGCCTGCTCAACCATCGTTCAGGCAGTGCTGAGGCAGGTGTTGTAGTGGACCTCAGCTACAGTGCGGGACATTGGATACACCTTCATGAGCCAGCAGAGAAGGGGGTAGGCAGGGTTCCCGATGATGACCGGCAGCATGGCAACCCCTTCGATGCAGGTCATGATGGGATCACCGATGTCCCCACTGTAAATGCGAGTGAACACTGGGGATATGCTGAGGATCTGGGCATCATGGCTATGGCTGGTGAAGCAGCCCCTGTTATCCACCATCACCTGCAGTTGCAGGGAATGGTAGCCATGGCAACTGATGTACTCAGCAGTCTCATCATGAGTTCAATCAATGGCCCTGATACAATTAGGGAAGGTTGCTGCCAGGAAGCACACAATTACCCGGTCCTAATGCATGAGCTTGACCACTTGATTGAGGAGGATAACCTATACTGCCTTGCAGAACTCCAGGATGATGGTGGCCACTGTGCTGATCCCAACACCAAAGTGCTGGGCAACAGAAGAGCAGGAGTCAGGGGTTGCCAAGCCCCATATAGCTATGGCCGCTCACTGGACCATGGGGATGGGTGATAGCATCAGGGTGGCCTGTCGCTCAAGCCACGGCCGGAGGCAGTCTACTATCTTCAAAACGAGCCATCTCTCCATCCTAAATTTGGCCTGCCATGCATCATTGTCCCATGTGTTGAGGACCCTCACCTACCACTGAGCTGCCCTGGGCACAATCCAGAGGTAGCATTGGATGGGCATGACCAGGTAGATGCCACAGGTAGCAGATGCGATGCGCCTTGTCTGGCGCCAGGCGAACCTCCTCAGCTGGTCATTGTTCCGGCTACAATTATCCTCATCAGAGTCTGCAGCTGCCCGTACGCTCAGTGACCCATCCTCTGGTGGCAGCGCTGTTGGGCGTCTCTGAAGAAAGAGACTTGTAGCTCAGCCGGGTAATCCAATAGCCTGCAGGACAGCAGATGATGGTCTACTGCTGCTTGCATGGTCAACTGGTGCTGTCTATACTACTCCGCGATGCAGTTCAGGAGGTGATAACAGGCATCGGCCTGTCCTACATCTGTGGTGTGGTTGACAGCAAAAAGAAGACAGGCTAACTCAACCACAGGGGTGTTGTATACTGTGCTGCTCTGGGGTAATCCAGTGCTGGATTGCTCGTGCTGTGTGTCTGACCATATAGGCACATGGTCCTGTGCACAGCTGTGCTGTTGATTGTGACCCCATTGACCATAGTGGCCCTGTCCATTCGGAACAGGTGCTGGCCATCTCCATGGATGGGAGAGTCCCCTTCCCCTGGCACATGGCGGGGGGGGGGGGGCGTTCCATGAGCTTCCATGGTGTGGTGCGTTTACAGGCATCTGTTTCCCTTTTCCATTATGAGTTCTGCCCTGGGGTGTGTGACCAGTAGGGTATGAGGCCTTGCCTGGGGCAGGTGTTAATTCCCCTCCTCGTATCTGTCCTCACTGTGTTGTGGGTTCACGTGCCCCCCCCCTCTGGTGGTATTGAACACCTGGTCACTGTTGCCTCCTCAAGCATCCCATACCCCCATCTTGGTTTTCCCATCTCCTTCCTTGGCAGTGCCTGTGGTGTCTGCATGCCACTGTTATCTTGTGACCTTGGAGTTGAGAGGGGAGTCGCTGTCTGGTTTCTTTTCACACACACAGCTGTCTCTAGGGTTCATTACCCGTCTCCTTCCTTGTTGGCTTGGGCCATATCTGGGGCTCCTGATCCTTCCATGCCCCTGGCCAGGGAATGTCTGCCCCCCAGGATTGGAGTGTGTGGGCTACCATGTCTCTTGCAGACATATGGCATGGACAGGACATTCAGCAGCTATTGGGATCTACTGCCCCTGCTAGCTTTGAGCTCCTGAGCGTTCTGCTACAGTGGCTGGGACACCCCACTAGCAGGACCGAGCGCTAGTTCAGGCACTGGTTGTTTGACAATGCTGCACTTCCCCCCACCCATGATGCTGGGACTCCACGAGGACCTTTGGAACCCTGGCATGATGAGAGACTTTCACCCGTGCCTTGCTACTGCGGGACCATGTTGTTTGTGTGCGCCATCCTCGGGGCCCGTGGCCATGGGCGGTGCTACAGCACTTGCCTGAACCAACCAGCTGCTTGAGCTGAATCACCTGGCGTGCCCCCCAAGCGGCCCATACCTGCCAGAGGAGCCTTCAACAGCTGAACACAGGATGTTGTATGAGGTGTGGACTCGCCGGGATGTGCAGGTGGGCTTGCCCCCTCTTCCCTCCCCCGTACTTGAGACCAACACAACAATCGCTCTTTAAAGAACAATGAACTTGAGCAATTCATAGTTTATTTAAAATGATCTCTCCTGTTCTAGCTTGTGTGTGTATAAACATAGATGCGATTGCTGTCCACTGCAGACAGTTTGATTTTAAAAGAAAAACAAATTAGCAAATGACATTTGTTTTCTTCAGTCAAAATAGAATGATTTTTTTCCCTGCATATCTCGCCTTCACAGATTCTGATTTCTCCTGTCTTTGCCCTTATGATACTTTCATGAGAGACGGTGCAGCAGCCACATTCTAAACTATATTTATGGCACACAGATGTTCTCTTATACATAAGTTTGAGCTGTCTCATAATATCCCAAGGCCTTCAGTCTGTGTGGAAAACAGCTCACATATGTGTATCTTTTCTTGATGCCATGTTCTATTGCTCTTTTTCTAAGCTATATTGAGAAAAATGTCACAATTTGCAGTTTTCCAACACGATGCAGTACCTGTGGCAAGGAGTTAATTCTAGGATACTACATGAGCATAGAGCTCCTCTGCAGACTCACATTGGCATCTGGACCAGATCGGTCTCATTACCTTTTTATAAGGCACTGAAAAGGTTTGGAACCTCTCTTGAAGCAAGAGAGCTAAGGGGAGGAAGAGAAAAACTTGAACGGAGAAATCAGCTCAGGAGAGAGTTTATTTATTATTAATTATTATTGTTATTATTATTATTATTATTAGCAGTTATATAGCACCAGCAATGTACCTGGCACTTGCTTTACAGAGAATAAGATAGACACAGTCCCTACCCGAGAGCTTACAATCTAAAGACAGCGGGCAGCAGGTGGCCGTGGAACAGGCCTTATGATTATGGTGTAGAACCCGGAAGTTCCCCGGAAGGCCTACTAGCATCTGAAGCCGGCAGCCACAGCCGGCGCTGAAGCCGCCGGACCGCCGGAGCTCAACGAAGGTACGATCCCTGGGTGGGAACTTGGAAGTAGGGTGATCCCTGGGGTGGGGTGGGTGTTAAACCCCACCCCACCCCAGGGATCATACAGTACACGTACTTAAAATTTACCGGCTGCTGCTGGGACGGCCGCTGGTGCTGGTGGGCTGGCTCTGGGTTGCCGGCGGCGGCCCGGAGCCACAGTAGGGGTCACTTAGGGGAATTTTTTTGTTTAAATCCAGGCTGGGCAGGGTGGGTGGGGGGGTGTCCCCCCTTCCACCCACACAGCCTGGGAGGGGGAGGGAAACGCTGGGTTTTTGTGGGTTTTTTTTACATTGCGGCCATTCATTTGAATGGCCACAATGTAACAAAAAAATCCGGTACCGGGAATCCGGAAAACGGGCCGGATTACCGGGTTGAATCCGATAATGCAGGTACACCCAGTACCGGCATTATCGGATACCGGAAGATCCGGTTTTCCCACCACTAGTATATAGATAGAGAAGAGGAGAGGGCCAAGGACAGAGCCTTGGGGAACCCCAACCGAGAGGGGTAGGGGGGAGGGGGAGGAGTTAGGAAGAGATACATTGAAGGAGCGGTCAGAAAGGTAGGAGGAGAACCAGTCGAGGACAGAGTCCCGGAATCCCAGGGAGTGAAGCGATTCAAGCAGGAGTGAGTGGTCAACAGTGTCGAAGGCAGCAGAGAGATCAAGGAGGACAAGAATAGAGTAAAGGCGGTTAGATTTAGCCACAAGAAGAACAATGGTGAACTTAGCCAGAGTGGTTTCAGTGGAATGAAGGGGGTGGAAGCCAGATTGGAGGGGGTCAAGGGAGGAATTGGCAGGGAGGAGGTCAAGGCAACAGGAGTAGACAACATGTTCAAGGAGTTTGGAAGCAAAAGGGAGGAGCAAGACAGAACGGTAATTACTAATTAGAGGGATCCAGAGGGATCCAGAGGGAGGGAGAGACAGTGACGTGTTTAAAGGCAGAGGGGAAGGAGCCAGTAGAGAGGGAGAGCTTGATGATGTGCAGGAGGGGATATATAAAAACATTACAAACCATAAAAACAGAGTACAACCCCCCCAACCCCAACCATCCTACAGCCCCCCACAAAATTGTCCAATACCACCTCCCTATCTCCTACTCCAGCCCCCCTCATAACCCTACCCCAACCCACCCAGCAAACCCTCACATCCCCTATCCCTGCCTGCCAAGTGCCTTAACAAACAGAAAGGTCTCACACCGCCTTTGGAAGATGCTCAGGCTTGGGCTCAACTGAATCTCCAGGGGAAAGGAGTTTCATAATATTCAGGTACCAACCGAGAATGCCAGACCTGAAGCTCAATGTTTGTTTTTGTTACGCAAGTAAAGTATAAAGGAAAATTTGAGAAAGGAGTGTGAGTTTGGGGTACTAAACCATTGTGCGTGTTCTGAGCAGTAGAGTCCTGCATGGGCTTAAAAATCAGGCCCGTGCCTATTCCAAGTCCAACTGAGTCGGGACAAACCTGAGCCTGGTCTCGATACAGCAGCCAGCAGGGCTTTTCCAGGCCCAACGTAGGGGAGGTGACCCAGTCTTCATATAGTGTTGTGATGTCATGGTGCTCCATACGGGCGGGACCATGTCAGGAAAGGGGGGACGGACGCCTTAACCCATCAACTTCCTGACACGCTCTCCTCCCCCATGGAGCACTGAAATATCATGGCACTCAGTGTGAACAAGGGGCCTGTCAGGAAAAGGGTGAGGTTAAGGCATTTCCTCATCCTTTATCAGAGGTATCACTGCCCCCATAGAGTGCTGTGATGACATGGTGCTGGGACTCTTAGGCCAGGAGGAGCAGGGTTGTAACTCGATCTTGTTTTTTTCTTGATTCTCAACAAGAATTGAGAAAAAACAAGAATCAAGAAAAGCCTCAATCTCGACAATTTCTCATCCATTTCCCCCCCTCGATTAAAACTCTCAGAAGGCAGCTGTTTCCTTTTTCCCAACTTCCAACTGGCTTGCTAGTAGCTCAGCCTCTAGATTCTCTCTCTTCACACTCCTCTCTCAACTGAGGGCTCCTCTATTTATTACCCACAAGTCCTTGTGGTAACTCAGCATAATTGGCTCCTATAACCATCCTTTGCCTTATGCAACGCCAGCCCATTAGCATTAACTCTAGGTTCAATCCCACATCTAGTTGTAGCGCAAGCTCCAATTTTGTTGGTGCTAACCCTAACTCCACTACAGTTATCCATTTATGGAGAGGGAAACAAAAGGAAAGGAAAGTAGGGTGGGTATCAGTGATGAGCAGACTGTGGGGATGAGGAGCTAGGGAAGATGCGTTGGAAGAGGAAGGTTTTCAGAAGGGATTTAAATGTTGCAAGACGAGATGACCAGTGGAGAAGAGTTGAGGGTATCCCATTCAGGTGCCTCTAGGGGAGTTTTGGCTAGATCCCAGCTGTCTCAGGAACAATCTAATTTTTCTTTTTTTGGGAGGGGTGCATACAACAGGCCCCCACGGAAGAAAATTGGGAGAGGAGACAGATTCAAATATTGAATAATGCTAGGCTGTAGAGGTCAGTGGTCATCAGTCTCTCTCATTACACTTTAAACAGGATGGAATTCAAAATTTTGAATAAAGGTTTAAGTTTTGTCCCCACCCCCCAAGTATGACCCATTTTCTACCCATATAGATATATGAGACTATTGACAAAAATTAAGCTTGCTGAGTTTTGGGGGGAACAACCTGTTGAGGATCAAGAAAGTGGTCTAGTATTCCATTCCAAATCCACATTTAACCCCATCACATTGAATTTGTTCATTCGGGTTTTTGAGGATTCTATTATGTCAAATCAAATCATGTCAAATCAAACCAAATATCATTTAATATGCGTAGCCAGCTGCCATAGCCATAGAAACACAATAAAATATAATATATAAAATATATATAATATAATATATGAGGAAAGAAAAAATAGAATTAAATTAGATACTCAAACAAAGCTATAAATAAAAATACTCCATTTAATTCCTCAAATATATGCAGAGTAGGGATGGGTGAACAGATCGCGGTTCGGGTTCAGCCGTTCGGTTCGGCTGCGTTCGGTTCGTCCGTTCGGTTCGGCAGTTCGGCTAGTTCGCCAAGTTCGAGTTCGGCTGTTCGGTTCGGCCATTCTGTTCGGCCGTTCGGTTAGGCTGTTCGGCTGTTCGGTTTGGCCGTTCGGCTGTTCGGGAAATGTTGTTATGGGTGTTTTTTATATGTTTTTTTGGTTTTTTATTGGGTTTTATATGGTCTTCTTTTGTTTTTTATTTGGTTTTTTTGTTTTTATATGGGGTTTTTTTATTTATTTTTTTAATCTAATATTATATCTATCTATCTACACTAAATCTAACTGCTATTAACTATTCTAAATGCTATGAACTAAATGGATTATCTAATAAGTACACAGACCTACTCCTACAAACACTAAAACTAAATCACTAA
>QEPC01013912.1:2506876-2525006 GCA_003113815.1 Sphenodon punctatus | reverse complement strand
GGGGGCCCTGCCTTGGCCGTGTCCTACTTTGGCAGCGTTCACAGGGCTCGTGGGTACCAGCGCACCTGGGCCCGGGCCCCTCGCTGCCCCCAACGGCTGCCTGTGAGTCCCTGGGTCCCTCCCTGGCCCCCTCGTGTCCCGGGCTGTGTGGGCTTGGGCACCTGCCCATGGGCACTTGCCATGCTGCCGTGAGGCCACCGTCCCTGTGTGCTGCTGCTCCGGCTGTGTCACTGGGCCCCCTCTGGGCTGCTCTTCTCCTTCCTGACCTGCTTGTGTGCCCCGGGGGTCCGGGGCCCAAGGACAGCCCCTCCGGAACTCCTTCGCTGCACCCATCCTTGGACCTGCTGTGCTGGACTGCCTCTCCTGGCTGCCATACATTTGCCCCTCGGTGGGATGCCTTGACTGCGTGTACCTCCTGGGCCCTTTCCGGCCGGTTCCCTGTGACATCTGGCCACCCGCTGTGGCATTCGCCCGAGCTGCAGGGCCCCCCCTTTCCAGGACTGTGTGCTTGCTGTGGGGGGTGCCCGTGGGGACCATTCTGCTGCGGGGTGTGCTGTACCTGGTGCCGGTGCCCTGCCTTCCCCCTGTGCCTGTTCCTCCCCTCTTCCCGGTCCCACATCGCGCACACACACACCCTGCGGAGCCTGGCCTGCCTTCCCATGGGTCTGGTCGCCCTTGTCCCCCCCCTCCCCTGTCTGTGCTCCCCTGCCTGTGCTGCGTGTGGGGAGGGGGGATTGGGCTGGCATGTGCTGTTGCTGTGGGTGCCCCCGAGTCCCCGGTGTGTGCGTGTGTGTGCTTGCTGTGTGTGGGACCTGTGCGCTTGTTCTCCGTCTCCCTCTCCCCCCTCCCTTCCCATTTCCCTGGTGTGGGTGTTCCCTTTGGTGCCTTTTGGTTTTGTATGCCCTCAGGTGGCCATGTCCATGTCCCGCCCCTCCCCAGGAGATTCTGGGTGTGCTTGCCACGTCTGGGGATTGGCGTAACGTCTGTTGCACTGCCCCTGTCCGTGATCTGGCGGTTTCATTCCCCTCCGTGGTCCAGGCCCTGTCACGTCTGTTCGGGGCTTTCTTTGGCCCCGGGGGGTGGTTGGTGTCTTCACCCCCACCGGGAATCCACTGTGGTGACCCGTCAGCCCGTAACATCTGAAATCACCCATTGTCCTGCGGGGAGTCCCGGAAGCATGGTTTAAATTGACCCCATGTGGGTATTGACCGTGGTGAACATCTGGCAACCGCTGAACAGACGTTCAGGGTGCTTTGGCCCCGCCACGGGATTGACCATGGTTCACTGTGGTTGAGCGTGATCTCGTAACGTCTGAAAATTCCCAGAGAAGGGAAGAAGGAGTGGTTACACAAAGGAATTCAACTGTAAAACCCCATCTCCCTTCTATGTACATATAAACATAGCAGCGTCATCTGGTGGCTTTATAGTCAATTACTGTTCTTAATACAGCAGGCATTAACTTATGGATGTTGCATATACCAACAAACCTCTGGTATCACACTATATGCTATTGGGTCAAATTTTGTTGTATTTGACATCAAATTTTGTTGTATTGACTCCCATGCTTCTGAACAGGAATTGTTGCGTTTAGAAGCCAGGTTGATTTTGAGGCTTAAGACCCTCATGCCTTTTGAACTTAATGAAGGTATAGAATGGAATAGAATTATTTTATAATGGAGTTATTTTGAAAGAATATAGATGTGATTGAAATATACTTTATTTGTATATGTTAGATATTGGGGGGGTATGGATTTATTATATAGGGACTGAAGTAAACTTCTTTCCCAGACTTGAGCTTGGACTTTGACCCCATGGTGCAATTGCTTCACTGGAAGATAAGAGCTTCATTACATGGAAGATTGGTGTATTGATCCAGGAAGAAAGAATGCCTCTCCATTCTCTGGGACATTGCTGTTTGGAATTTTTGGGCCTCCTTTGCCCTTTGTGTAGAAAATATTTGGAATGGACATGCTGATCCCTGCCTGTTAAACCTAGTAACCAATTTGTTAGTTTGTCACTGCTTAGCTATATGAAGCAATTAGTCACACCTGAGATATCTGATCATGTGAGTAGTATTTAAGGGGAAGGAGTTGACCAACTGGTTGTTGGCTTTTGTTACTTTTGGAATCTGCCTTGGGAAGTACATGTGTATGGGGAGCTTGGTCCAATTGATGAGTCTGCCCCTAGAACTTTGAAATTCTTATATTTTGTGGGTGACATACAATTTGGAATTGCTTATAACTATGTATAGCATTTTTTTTTTTAGATAACCCGATACCACTGATTTAAGAAATACATCCATATAAGAAATTTGACCCAGTTGGGCTACAGATTGACCATTTAAGAAGCTCCCATTTATTTAATTCCCCATATAGAATTTTGGCCTATAATTATCGAGTCTAACATTTAAAATGGTTTGCTGATGAGGACCAGTTTTGTGATCCAGAAACATGGCTATGTCCAAACCAATATTTGTATATTTATAGACCTGTGGGTGAGCTTCCACTCTTTTAGACTTTTAGGGCTTTTTGGTATAAACATGATATAGTGTCACAATATATATATATTAAATATGGACATTTTCTTTTAATTTCTATTTGGAACTCTTGTTTGATTACAGGTGTGTGATCTTTTCAGGTATTTTCCCACCCCGTATGGGGGTATCTATACAGGTTTCACACTTCGTTATTATCCCCTGGTGAGGTTTTTTTTTTCTCTGTCATAACCCTCCTTTGTGATAGCAAACCACCCATCACAGGTTCATGAGCCTGCTACTCTACAGAGCTAACAGACCAAGGTGTTTTAGAACTTAAACCAAGGTCTTTTAGCTTAGAGGGAAATAGGCTCATGCAGATAGCGAGAGGTCCCTAGTTCAATTGCCGCTGTTGACAACCCAGCCCGGACTGTCAGGCTACATGTGACTGCTACTCTATAGAGGTAACAGGCTTTCATTCCGCTAGTTTCATTCCGCTATATCTGCAGTTCTGCTAATTTCATTCTGCTACTTCCACAGGCTTCACAAATAGCGGGAACATGCCATTTTTGCTACTTCCGCCATTCTGCCAGCGCCACAAAATAGAGGAACAGTGGTTTTCCGACAGTTTCCAACAATTTTGCCATTTTTCCGTAGTTTCCGAATTTTCAGAATGCCGGCGGAATTAACGGAATGTCGGCAGAAAACCCACGGTGTGGCGCAGGCAATTCCAAAATGGCGGAATGGAATCACGGCATGGTAAAAGCTGCTGCCACTTCAGCCCTACTTATGAACCTGTGGTTGGTGTGCCACCACCATACCACTAGAGAGGGCTAATGTGCACATACACCTGTGATATCTCAATTTCTTGAATGTTTCTCTGTCTCTTCCTATGTTCTTGTCTCCCTTGTCTCCCCTCCCTTGTCTTAGATTGTAAACCTTTCAGCTTACAATCCCCTACGACCCACTCTCTAATTAAGGATTGTACACTGCTAGGTACATTGCTTGCAATATGTATTTACTTAATAGTAATAATATCTTATTCATCAAATTCAGCGTCTTCAAACCTAATCTAACGGACTGGATATTTCCCCTGCTCTGTTCAAATTCTGCATCAGATATTTTGATTCAGTTTGCCTATTTAGTGCTATTATGCATGCACAATAAACCGAATACACCGAAGAACCAAATGAACTGAACAAGCTGATATTAGCCTATCTGAATACAAGAATAATATCCATGAATATTGAACTGCCTATTTGTTTCACACTAGACCATACCTACTTTCAGCAAAACTCTGCGTGCAGGCACCGTGTTGGAGCCCTTAATATTCTGTAGGTTGCCAACCAGAGAGAAACAACTTCAAACACTGATGAATAATTCCAATTTCAGTACCTACTGCGTTATATTTTTTTTTAAATGAATAGGTTGTTGAGAGAAATAATAGGTTGAAAAATGATCATGGGTGACATCTGGGGAAATTCTTGTAGGAATGAAGAATCTGATAAAATTGTCATGGATTCTTTTAGTATTTCAATAGCTCTCTCCCAGTCCTTTACAAAATTCTACTTTGTGTGACCTCCACTGCTGTCTTATTGTGTCTTAGGTAATGTGATAGCTAAGATAATGCATTATCTCCTTTTTGGGCTAGATAAATGCTTTCTTGTGAAAAGGGTAAGCTATCTCAGTTTTACAAATTGTAGGAACCTTTAAAAAATGACTCCTCTCTAGCTTCCCTGTTTAAAATTCATTTGTTTATATTTGTTTGTGAGGAGAAGTTACACTTGGGGAAGCTTTGTGACTTTCATCTCTACATATTATTTAAAATACAGGACTGTGTTATTTGTATTTATTCCTCTGAGTGGATGCCATCTAATGGTGCTAGATCTCAAAGTCAGAACTTCTGGATTTCATTCCTAGCTTGACTAGTACTGACTTGTTGTGTGATTTTGAGGGAGCTGCCTTCTCTTGCCTTTATATAGAATTAGGAAGATGAATATTAAAAATACAGTATTGTAGTTGAGCCACTAGGTTTCAGGAAATCTAGGCTTGGTTCCTGTGATAACTTGGACAAATTATTCAGTCTTGTTCTTGCTCTGCCTGCAATCTCAGCCTGTACAATGGGGATATTGAAACTTTCCCCTTCAAGGGAAGATAAACTCATTAATATATGTGAGGCAGGCAGATAATACTATGTGATGGGTATCATATACATTACCTACCTATTGTTCACTCTTTATGTTCCAATAGTGCTTGGAGTCCCATCCACAGATCAAGGTCCCTTGCCCCAGTCATTGGACAAACACACAACAAAAAACCAATCCCTGCCCCAAAGAGCTTACAGTTGAAGTAGCTAGAATGCTGATAATGCACTTTGCAATCTTTGAATGAAAGGTGCACTGAAAGTGCTATTGTTCCTGTAATTCCCTGTTTTGCACAAGTTTGCTTACGTTTATTTTTCTTTACTTTTTCCTTGTGGCAGAGCACAGCCTATTTGAGGCACTGGACCCTTAATGGGAGTAGCACTCACAAGGGTGAAGCAAGGGCACAGGCACTTAGTGGAATGGAGGACACAGCCTGATTGCCTCCCACTTGGGCTTGAGCATGGCTAAGCCAGTCCAAAGCCTAAAGAGCCTGAGTTGAGAGTCCAATGAGAGGGAATTACTGGGGGAGTTACTAAGAGAGAGTGAGCAACAGGGATAGAGCTTAATGGCAGCTCTGGAGAAAGACTGGGAAGAATTTGAGGAGACAGGAGCTTCTGTTTCCAGACAAAACTCGCTCAGATAGAGCTACCTGAGCTGTGAGGGTTTGTCGGGCTGCAGGTTGGACTGGTGCCTGGCCCAGAGAACTTGAAAGAGACTGGAGACTGTGTGAGGCTGGAGGATAGACTCGGGGGGTCTGAGAGTGCGGAGCCCAGGCCTCAAAGTTTTGGATATTGCATAAAGGACTTGCTTTGGTGATAGGACACTGTATTTTGCTAATAAAGACACTGAAGGGTCCCATGTTGTGTGGCATCTGGTCAGGATCCTGCCAGTACTTACCACAGTCCTGTCTGTTTCTGGTACATTCCTACTAAAGTGGTTACTGTTATCTCACATAGCTTCCAGTGGAAGCCTTAGTCCTGTGGTTTCTTTTCTGTGCCGTGCATTGATTGGCATTCTTATAGCCATTGCCTTCTCGTGCATTGCAATACTAAGTCACTGTTGTATCCTATTGTTCTGTCTCTCTCAAAATCATTAGGTGCCAGCCTTTTATATTCCTTCCTTACTGCTAGAAAGGTAAATTTGGTTTGACATAATTAACAATTAACTTCTTTTTAAAAAAAAATAAAAATCTGTTATTTTAGTGGCTCAAAAGGGGAACCCGAGTTAAATGGAGTACGCAAATAAGCATGGGGTCTGTTTTACACATTTATAAGTGGCAAACTGAAATGTCAGGGAGTCATGCGCTCATCTGTCAACTTATAATGCAATTAGACAAGATAATTGGGGAAAGTAAGCTTTAGTGATGGTTGGGAATGTATTAGCTTAATTTCATTTGCTACGGATATCAGTGCAGCATGATTGGACGTACATCCACTCTGCAAAACTTAGACCTGGATCCAGATTTAGAACAAATTTAGCTCCCCTTTCCTATTACAGCATTAGCCAAGCCCTTCATTATTCCTTGGTGTATTTATCCTCATAATAGAACTGTGAGGCATGGATGGACTATTATCCCCTTTTTGCAGACACTCGGACTAAGTGATTTGCCCAAGGTCACACAGGAAGTCAGTTACAGAGCAGCATGTTGATGTCCAATCTCCTGAAGACACCACCTAAAGTACCTACCATCTAAAGTAGCTACCCAACTGACCCTTACACTGAAATTTATTCCTTAGACTTCACATGATGTTCCAGCATTTTAGCGGTGTAACGTGTCAGGGCGTGGGGGCGAAGGGGGCCCCGTAGGAAAGGCAAGGACCCCGAACCTCAGAGCTACACCCTAGAGAACGACGCACCCGATCTGTGTGCACACCGCGAGGCATCGCTAGCAGGGGAGGGTGGAGGCGGCGTTCCCCGAGACCCGGAAGTAGAGCAGACAAAGCAAGACAGCGCTAGGAAAAACGCCTCTGCATCGGAGGAGCAGGGGGCGGGGCCAGGAACGACGTTGAGACGCTCAGCGCGGCTGCACGCGCAAAGGGGCGGAGCCAAGGGGATTTAAGGCAGGCAGTCACTGTTTGCATTTGCCGGCGATCAGTGTTACTGTGAAGCTGGCCCCCGGAGCGTTGTGTGTGACAGAGATCCCTATTACGACTTGGAGAGTGTGAGAGTGCGAGGCGAGTGCGTGGCGTGTGCGAGTGGAGTGTCGGGTGAGTGAGCGGCTGTCTGAAAGCATGTGCTGTCTTTTGTGTTCACTGAGATCCTACTTCCCGGTAGCCCCTGATTGTCCTTCCTATAGGTTAGTGGGAGTCGTCCCCTGTTCCCCTTTCCCCCATCCCAGGATCTCTCTCCCTTCCGCACCTGTTCCCCACGCGGTGCTCTTCCCCTGTCACTGTGGGTTTGGAAGGGTGCGGGGTTTGGACGTGTGGGCAGGGACCTTGTCCCCCTGTGGGCAACGGAGGGGGCTTGCACATGCTTCTACTGATCCCATTCCCTATGATGAAACGGCCCTGTCTCTAACGAGACTTCGTGGGCCACCTTACAACCTGAGGGAACTTCTTTTCCAGTCCAAGCGTGTGCACCCCCTCTCCACAGGAGTCCCTTGCGTGGGCAGAGTGAGCTGCTGGTCAGGCCCGTGGGTCCCCCCTTCTTCCCCCCTCCTCGGGAGACCTCACATAACGGGGTTCGGTCTAGCCTGGAGTAAGTCCTTTCAGGATTAGAACTCAGAAATCATTGTCTCAAGGGAATTAGCTTCAGTGTCCTTTATCTCATCCAGTATCATACAGTTCTTCCTCATAGACAGTTATACATACACTCAGTCTCTATGAGCCAGGCACAGTCCTTCCTGCAGCTGAGCCCACCAAACCCTTCTGCTCAGGCAAGTCCCTTTGAGCAGAGTTGTGAGGAGTTGAAGGCCACTCGTAGCTCTGCTCTCCTTAGCAGCTCTGTGGGGGTCTCCTTTCTAGACTTCCAGCTCAATCGCCCACACCCTGCAACTCTAAGAAATCTCTTCAGCTGCTTAGAAGCACAGCCCTCTCCTGGCTTCTGCTTCTGTCTCTTCCCAAGCACCCTCTCATCCAAGGCAACACCCTCTGGGTCAGGCTTGCTCTGGAGACTTAGCTCTCCCTAGCTCCTGCCTCTCCTGAATCCTCTCTTGCACTGAGATCTTGCTCAGACTTTATCCCTGGGCTGCTCTCTGCCATGCCCAACCACAGGTGTCCTGCTTCAATTAGCCTGGAGAGGAGATGCCCTTTCTTTGCAGCCTTAAGATGCACCTCCTTAAAGGATCAGTCTTTCAATTCACCTGTGCCCTGCTACAAGGGCAACATTTGGGGGGAGGGGTGTAAAGACAGTTTGCCCAAGAGAAGAAAGTCCCCAACCCCAAGAGCCACATTTCAAAATCTTCAAATGGACAAGAGTCAGAAGACATGCATGCATGTGTGCACACACAAACTGCTTCTGCTTTGTTATTGGCTGGCAGTGCCAATGCTCTGTACTCCTGGCTGCCGAGATTCTTAGAAGTGTTTATGGTTCCGTTATTGAAACTTCTTACATTCTTATTTAGAGGATAGGCTAATAAACAGCTATTCGTCAAGTTGGTCAGGAGACATAACCTTTGACTGTGTTGGGAGCTGCGAGTAAATAGCAGGCAATGGATCACTCCATTATGATCTGTTGTGTACTTCTCCAAAACTACTGGAGGTGGCTGCTTTTGAAGGCAGGATGATGGGCTGGATGGATCATTAGTCTAACCCATTATGGCACTTCTTATGTTTTTATGGTGCAATGAAGTAGGAAGACTTCTATAAGGCAGCATGAGGCCCAGAATCAGCCCTGGCCAAGACCCATACATGAACTGTCCAAAAACCACAGTTGCCTCCCAGGTCACAGTTGGACCTCTCCTGCCCTAGCATAAAGTATGTGTGTAACTGGAGTAATTTTAGCATTAAAAATGCCAATAAACCCTTGATTGCTGCTTTGTTTAATTGAGCTGCTAGAGAAAGACTTTGCATATTGCCCAATATTTAAACAGCTTTTTGTTGGGATGCTTTAACAGCATTGGCAGCGTGGATGGATAGCTAAGCGTCATAGTTTTTCAATCACTGTCCCCAAAGGTGTATACGTACTCACTTCACATGTATGTGGAATTCACCTGTTGTTAACACACTGAATTGGGTCCAAAATTCAGATTCTGTTCAAGGACAAAAACGTGTTTACACCACCCTACAGCAAAAATAATTATTTATTATATTTATTGTGGCAGAGTGCCAAATCACAGACCAAAGCCCCATTTGGATAGATGTACACATAGTCAAAGACAAAAATTCAAATACATGCTATATAGTAAAACACGAGCAACACTAGTGTTCATATATAGAACAGGGCAATGGTCCCTTTAAGTTCTCTGAAATCTATTTTCTAGGGATGGGCGAATGCGGTTCGGAAGTTCGGAGTTTGGACCGAACTCAACCAGTTCGGTCAACCGAACCGAACTTCCAAACTGAACCAAATTACCGAACCAAATTTCCGAACTCGGTTCTGTTCGCCCATCCCTACTATTTTCATTTCATTCTAAGGAAAACAGACTCTACATTCATGAAATGGAGTTTTCCCAGGCAATGTAATTATTTGCTTGGCAGCAAGATATGTGGAACCTGGAGAGGGAAGCATTGTGACACAAGAGGAAGAACTGTGGAGCAATCACCTTGAAATTATTTAAACCCCACTTCAGCAATGCAGTTAAGCATGGCTTCAGCTTTAAGCATGTCAAGTGTCAAAGTCCATCCCCAACCCCAAGTAAGCTGACTCAGGCCTGGCAGTCTCAGTGCTCACCCAGTGTTTGTCAGCTGTGGGGGACTAGATGAGGACGAGCCTTTTGAAGTTGAATCCTGACAAGACGGAGGTGATGCTTGTGGGGGGTGCTAGGGGAGTAGTAGTCCCTGTTGTAGATGGGGTCTGCCCCCTGCCGGTACCCCAGGTCCATAGTCTGGGGGTGCTCCTGGACCCATAGCTCTGGCTGGATGTCCAGGTGGCAGCTGTAGCGAAGGGCACGTTTTGCCAATTACATTTGGTGCAATGGCTTCAGCCATATGTCTCAGATGTGGAACTGGCCACTATCATCTATGCTTTTATCACCTCAAGATTAGATTACTGTAACGCGCTCTACCTGGGGCTACCCCTGGTGACAGTCTTGGAAACTGCAACTGGTACAGAATGCGGAGGCCCAGCTGCTTAGAGGGACAGGTCATCACGAGCATGTTACACCAGTGCTCCGTTCTCTGCACTGGCTGCCAATAGTTTTCCAGGCCCAATTCAAGGTGTTGGCATTATTTATTTATTAATTATTTATTATTATTATATTATTATTATTATTAGCAAGCATTTATATAGCACCAGCAATGTACCTGGCTCTTTACAAAGTAGTGCAATAGACATGGTCCCTGCCCTAGGGCTTACAATCTGAGAGATGGGGGGGGGGGGAGACGAAGGAAGGGGAACAGAGGGAGAGACAAGGGGTGTAACATTCACAAAGATGTGAGGTCCCATGTGCACGCGCTTGGCTTGGTTACATCGAGTATTGACCTTTAAAGCCCTAAACAGCCTGGGCCCCACCTATCTTCGGGATTGCCTCACTCCACGGGTTCTGAATCGACCTCTGCGGTTGACAGGGGCGCCCTCCTTGAGGTCCCCCTGGTTTCCCAGGTGGTGACGATGACGAGGGCGTTCTTGGTGGCTGCACCGCAGCTGTGGAACTCCCTCCTGACAGAGGTCCGCCTGGCCCCGGACCGCCCCTCTTTCCGATGACATTGTAAGACCTGGCTGTTCCACCGGGCCTTTGGTGAGGGAGACGGCTGAGGGTGGGGGGTTAGGTGGGTATGGGGGGGGGATACTTCTGTTTTTTGTTTTTAGCTTTACTATTGGTTGTTTAAAATGTTTTTATGCTATTGTATTTTTAAATGTTGTAAGTTGCTCCAAGCTGCAAAGGCAGGAGGGGGTGGCATAAAAATCTAATAAAATAAATAAATAAATAAATAAAATGTGGTTTGGGCACTTTGGCTCCTCAGGCTGGTGTGATTAAGGAACACCAATTTCTGTGCCGTGTGGTGCAGAAAGAGCAGTGTGTAGCCAGCAGCATCAAAGACTTCCCTGAACATTGGAAGTGCTAAAGCCAGCTGTCACTGTCACGGGTTTGGGAGTCCGCACCCCCACTTTACCGGGTTTGAGTGACTCAGTTTCCCTTGCGCACAGTTCTCTTGAATCAGTTCTCTCTCTGGCTAATTCAAGTGTGCCACAATGAAACTCCTTTGTCACACAAGGGCCCGATCCTTCCCGTTTACAGACTCTTTACTCTCTGGGTTCGCAAGAGCTTGAGGGCTCTTGTAGCTCACTTGTGTTCCAATATTAGACACTTTCCACTTCTTTATGAAATAAGAAGTCAGTTTATTGATTACATAAACAAGATAGTTAAACAGAGTGGTAATTAGAAATCAAAGGTAAATATAACGCATTCCTAACTTATACTGGTTGAGTTCCTAAGTTATTCATCTTACCCTAGCGAGTCCACAAGTTCTGGTTTCTCAGCCATAAGGTGACTGGCTGGGCACTTGGCTTAGAGAGCGGAATCTGTCTCTCAGTTCATGCTGTCCCCAGCCTGCTGTAGGCTGGTCCTTTTCGTATGCAGATGTCTCTCGCAGCAGCTTTGCAAGAAGAAGATGATTTCTCTTTGTATCTTACTCCCATTTAAATAGCATTTACTCTTCTTTGTCTCGGATTTCCTGCCTTTGGGGGATCGTGGTTCAGGGCACGTAGCCAACCCAGGTAAACATGGAAGTTCATTAACATCTCCACAGGCTGTCTAGCAAGCCAGATGTTTTGAATACACTTTCTGTTATCTCTTGTAGTTCCTGTAGACTGGTGACGTGTGAGAGGCCTAATTTGAGTTCTACAGTTCTCAGAGTTAACATTTCAAACATGTGGAACCTTTGACCTTACATAGTGTACATGTATAGTAACATTACATCCATGTGAAACCCTTGGCACCACACATTTACCAAACATGTAGTCCCATGTTACACATGTGTGACCCCATGTTTCTCCGTGACAGTCACATGAAAGAGAAAGCAAAATTTGATCCCACAATGTTCAGAGATGCAGTCAAGTGTCTTAATCACTCAGCTGTCACCCCTCTTATTTTAAGCATGTGCTTCATTCCTTACCAGCAGAGCACTAACTATATGTTTAATTCTTGTATTTTATGGGACGTACAGGCACCAGAGTTTTACTAAATTAGGGCTTTCAGTAGGGGTGTCCTTTTGGCATGTGTGGTCTGTGCTGCTGTAGTAGAGTACACACTAGAAGAGGCCCATCAAGATCTGAGAGTACACTGACACACAATACCCATAGCCAAATACCAGAGTCTTTGTGCAGGACTCTGCAATTACTAAGGATGCCTCTGCCTTCAAACTATCAAAGTTTGGAAGCTATGCATTGTGTATAACAGGGCATATTGCTGTCCAAGTTACTGGATGAAGCTGGGTTGAGCATGTAGTGTAGTCTGTGTGGTTACTCAGCTCACCAGACATGGGTGCAACAATACTGAATGTGCCATGGCTGCGGCAGCTGCAGAAAGGGATGCTGTCCTGATTGATATTTGTTATGCTCTGTGTGTCTTTGCTGTGTGCGGCAAAAAGTTTTGGAAACTACTGAGAAGTGCACCTCAGTCCTTCCTGCTTCACCTCCAAATTAGTGGCTTTATCCATCTTCCAACCTGAGAATTATGACCTGACTACCCAGTGTCCTGATCTGTTATATTGAAGTGACTCTGTTCTATCTGATTATACAAGACAATTACTTTCCACAGTTTGTTTCCAGAGTTAATCTAACAAACAGTATATGTATATCACACTGGGTTTGTTACTTGCAATGTAAACACTGTGAAAAAACAACCCCAGTTCTGTTTAAATGTGGAAAGAAAAACCCCTAAAATAATTATCTGTGGGTATGAATCTGAACTCCCTTGTGGCTTAGCATTTAAGATAAAATTACTGCACTTTTCCTTCATGTTTAGTGTGTAGGAAGCTCTTGGGTAATACTAATTATGGAGTTCAGCATGCCAAAAACATGAACAGAGGATTTGTGGTTTTTAAGTGGGTGTTAAAGATGGCGTTTTGTCCAGTGTAAAGCATTTTATTATGCTGAAGATAATGCAATCGGTTTCTTCATAAATATGACTGGGGCTTTTATGGGCTGGGATGTTCCAATCTTGGCCTAATAAACTGAATTAAAGACACTGGGTGTTTTTACACACACATTTCTCCTGGATGTTTGCGGTTACATCATGAACTTTCTGTGTGTCTAAATCACTCACCCAGATCTTAAACATCCGGATCTTTGAACTTCTGTGTAGACGTTCTCCCACACGTTTTGTGTGTAAAACGTTCTCCTGATTAACTGCTTTTCTCCAGGCAGCTGTGGTCACTTGGTTTCCATGGCAGCCTGTCATATCTACAGCTGTGGCTACTTTACACTGCCTTAGGGCAGTGTGTGTGTGAAAAATGAATCCGGAACTTACTTGTGGACTTGTAAACCCAGAAGATTGAAAAATCCAGAACTTTAACATATGTGTAAAAATGCCCACTGAAATGCTGTAGAACTTCTTTTAGTATCAACACATTCTGATCTGAGATAGCACAAGGACAGAGGCACAACCAAAACCATTTCAGGAAGTGGGGGTATATCAAGATCCTCAGACACAGATGTTGGGTGCAATGGTGGCATTTTCAGAAAAATAATGGCAAACACTAGAATACCTAGTATTCAATATACTGTAGAGGCTCATTTTCTTTACCTTCTCCCAGTACCTGGAGTTCTTCCTGAGTTTCTACACCATTTCTTCTCCAGGATAAGGTTAATACCCCACTTATTTCCTTCACCTGCCTGTGTGTCACAGTTCTTCCTTAATAGAATTAGAGACCTAAGTTGTTGTTGTTGTTGTTATAGAGCTGCAGTTGCGGTGGCCCGTCTCCTTTCAGTGACGAGTTGTCGGGAGCACATAACACCTGTGCTCCGGGCTCTGCACTGGTTGCCGATAGCGTGCCGAGCCAGGTTCAAGGTGTTGGTATTGGTTTACAAAGCCCTGCACGGTCTCAGCCCCTCATACCTCAGGGACCGCCTCGCCCTCCGCGCCCCGGAGCGGCTCCTTTGGTTTGCCGGGGGTGCCATCTTGGAGGTCCCCCGTGTGAAGCGGGGGGCCACAATGGAGAGGGCATTCTTGGTGGCCGGGCCGCGTCTTTGGAACTCCCTACCAGAGGAAGCTCACCTGGCCCCAAGTCTTTCGGTATTTTGGCGAAGGTGTAAAACCTGGCTGTTTGCCCAGGCCTTTGGGGAGGAGGGGAGGGTTTAGTGGACTTTTATCTCCCCCCTATTGTTTAATGTATCCCAGGCCCTGTTCTTAATATCTTATTATTTGATATCGTATTTTTATATGTTTTAAATTGTTTTATATTTATGTATTTTTTACTGTTGGAAGCCGCCCCGAGCTGTGTTCAGGAGGGGTGGGGTATAAATTGAACAAACAGATAAATAAATAAATAAATAAATAAATAAAGGCGGCTGCTAGGTTCCATTGAACAGCACCTAATGCTGTTGGATGGGAGATGTTGGGTCAAAGACTTCCGATTGGTGACCGGTCTTTTGACGGGTTTTATAGCTTTCCAGCTCAGTGCAGATGACATATAATGGCTGAATCAGATGAAGTGTCTACTTGACCATGGTTCTTTTAGTTGCGTGATCAGGTTCTCTGGATTGTAACAGCATGACTTTGGCCATCCCTGTTCCAGCTACAAAAGCGGGTCTTCCTCCCCTAGAGCACTGCCTTTTTAAGCGGGCCGAGTGCTCTCAGACAGCATGGGTGGTGCAGGCCTTTATAACACCACTGCCAGGTTGACCTTAGCATGGGGTCACCAGGGCAGCTTGCCTGTCTGCCCAACTCAGCCACCACTCTCAACAGCAGTGGGGTGGGGGGAGGCAGGGTAGGAACTAAGCCACCCCTGCCACCCACCACTCACCTTCCCAGTGCCCCTGGGCGTCACTGCACCCACTCATCACCAGCCTTCCTGAGGAGCCAGCCCCCGCCCTCAGCAGTAGCTGCCCAGCCGGGGGGAGGGGGACTCCAGAGGACAGCAAAGTTGGGCACTTACGGGCTTCAGCCCCTTCCTGCAAACCTGGGCAGCTGCTGCTGTCACCGCCTCCCCACTGCTCCCAGTGGTAGGTGACAGCCCCCATTCTTTCCCAGCTGTGGTTGGGGAAGCCTTCAGCCTGTCCGAGTCCATCCTTGGCAGCAGCAGCAGCAGCAGCAGGGGAGGGGAGAGGAACTACCACTGACCCAACTGCTTGGTTCCTGCTCCAGTGCTTCCTGTCTTCCTGGCAGTGGCGCTGGCCACTGCAGTTTAAAGAAAGTTTTCAATACATGTCCCCACACTGGTTTTCTTTTCCCTTTCCTAGTCTGGCATGCTGGGACTACATTTCTCAGTATGCCAGACTAGGAAAATGGCGTGGCCCCAGTGTGTGCACAGCAGCACGGGGCCTTTAAGTCAAGTAGTGGAGGGATCAGCCATGGCAGTGCCAGCAGGCAAAGAGGCCCGTCCCATAGCAGCGCGGTGAGTAACGTCTCCCCTCTGCATCCCCTGGAGTGTGAGTGTGTGTGTGTGTGTATGTGTGTGAGAGAGAGAGAGAGAGCACAACAGATGAGTGTGAGAGAGAGTGTGTTTGTGTGTGATGAGTGGCTAAAACATGGCTAAAACTGAACTCCTTATCTTCCCCCCTCATCCTTCCTCTCCTTCCTCACTGTCAATAATTATTGATGGAGTCACCATCCTGCCTGTCCCCCAAGCCCGTAGCCTAGGCTTCATCTTTGACTCACCCCTTTCTTTTAAACCCTACATTGACTCTGTTGCTAAATCCTGTCGCTTCTCCCTCCATAACATTGCTAAGATTCGCCCTTTTCTCTCTGTCTCGTCTGCCAAAACTCTTGTTCATGCTCTGGTCATCTCTCGCCTCGATTACTGTAACCTCCTTCTCACTGGCCTTCCCCGGTCTCACCTTTCTCCCCTCATCTCTGTCCAAAACTCTGCTGCCAGGGTCATCTACCTCGCCAGTCGCTTCGACCATGTGCAGCCCCTCCTCTCTTCGCTTCACTGGCTTCCCCTTCCTGAACGAATCCTGCACAAGCTCCTAGTCTTCACCTATAAAGCTCTTCACAACCTTGCTCCCCCCTACCTCTCTGCACTTATCGCCCTCCATACTCCAGCCCGTGCACTTCGCTCCTCCTCTGTCCCTTCTCTCACCCTTCCACGCCTTCCCTGCTCCCCTAAGCGCCTTCGTCCCTTCTCACTTGCTGCCCCCCATGCCTGGAACTCCCTCCCTGTCCACATCCGCCTTGCCCCCTCCCTTCATACCTTCAAATCTCTCCTTAAAACTCACCTCTTTCGCTCTGCTCTGTCTGACTCTTTATCCTGCTGAGCCACTATTCCTATACCTACGATCGGTTTACCCTTATCCTTGCAACATGGACCTGCCTGCTGTCATTCTCATCGTAACCAAGCCAAGTACGTGCACTTGAGACCTCGCATCTTCATGAATGTTAGACCCCTTGTCTCTCCCTCTGTTCCCCTTCCTAAGTCTCTCCCCCAGCTCCTGTCTCTCAGATTGTAAGCCCTAGGGGCAGGGACCGTGTCTATTTTATTCCTTTGTAAAGTGCCAGGTACACTGCTGGCGCTATATAAATGTTTGTTAATAATAATAAATAATAATGAGTGGGGGGGGAGAGAAAGAGAGTGTGTGTGATGAGTGGTGACAGTGTGATGAGTGAAAGTGTGTGTGTGTGTGTGTGTGAGAAGAGTGAGTAAGAGAGAGTGTGATGAGCATGTGTGTGTGTGATGAGTGAGAGAGACTGTGATGGGTTGGTGCCTGCCCAGGAGGGAAAGGACACGTATAGTAAACTGTTAACTTTTACATTTCAACAGAAAGAGAAATTACCTATGCAAAAAACCTGCAGTTTAAGAACCTTGTTAAGGCGGCATCCCAAATTATACTCAAACTCTAACATGACAGTAAATTGTATGTTAAGGGGGAGGGGGCAATTTAAAATTAAACTGAACTGAAATTAAACTGCATACATTCCTCATCACGTATAAGTATCATTCAGTCACCTTACCACACATATGCAGTTCAGTTTCAGTTGTCATAATTTATTTATTTTTAATTTGCCTTAATGTGACAATTTACTGTCATGTTAGAGTTTGAGTATAATTTGCAATGCCACCTTAACCAGTTTCTTAAACTGCAGGTTTTTTGCTTATTATTAAGCATTTATATAGCACCAGCATTGTACCTGACACTTTACATTTGTCATTATTAAAGACAGGTCCCTGCCCAGTAGGCTTAGAATCCAAGATGGACAAGAATGAGGGGAACACAGAAAAAACACACACGCTGCCACTGAGACTGAGAGATAGTGACTTGCCCAAGGCCACCCAGTGAGTTCATGGCTAAGGCACGATTTGAACCCTGGCTTCGCAGGTCCAAGTTCAGCACCTTATTCACTACACCAGGCTGGCTCTGCCACAAGTTCCGTGCCTAGTTCATAGAACCCTAGAGTAGGATTACACAAAGGTCATCTTCTGCTGCTCAACCTGCTGCTCTGATGCTGGAGTGGATACCCTATACCTACAGCATCGCTAATAGATGCTTGTCCAGACAATGGTTTAAAACATCCAATGAAAGATATTTCCGAGGTGATCTATTCCATTTCCCAACTGTTCTTACAGTTAAGAGGTTCCACTGTCCCTTGTTCTAACTTCTGCACCAGTGAATAATAATTGTTTTCCATCTTTTTTGTGACAGCCTTTCAGATATTTGAAAATCACTATCCCATCCCACTCCTTTAGTCTTTTTTTTCTCCAGGCTAACCATTCTCAGTTATTTCATCCTGTCTTATTTATTTATTTATTTTCCAAATTTATACCCCGCCCCTCCTGCAACGCAGCTCGGGGCGACTTCCAAAACAATAAAACAATAAAATACACTAAAATTCATTTAAAAACAATCAAATATTAAATATTAAATATAAAACAGGGCTAGACAGGTAAAATAAATGGGTAGGAGACTAAAATCCTCCCTCCCCACCCTCCCTCCCAAAGGCCTGGGCAAACAGCCAGGTCTTACAGTTCCGCCGAAATGTTAAAAGGCTTGGGGCCAGGCGAGCTTCCTCCGGAAGGGAGTTCCACAGCCGCGGTCCCACCACCGAGAATGCCCTCTCCATCGTGGCCCCCCGTTTGACACGGGGGACCTCCAGGAGGGCACCCCCGGCAGACCGCAGGAGCCGCTCTGGGGCGCGAAGGGCGAGGCGGTCCCTAAGGTATGAGGGGCCAAGACCGTATAGGGCTTTATAGATCATCACTAGGACCTTGAACTTGGCCCGGCACACTATCGGCAGCCAGTGCAGAGCTCGGAGCAC
>QEPC01013912.1:2475332-2495242 GCA_003113815.1 Sphenodon punctatus | reverse complement strand
AACAATATAAGTTAGGAATGCGTTATATTTACCTTTTATTTCTAATAACACTCTGTTTCAACTATCTTGTTATGTAATCAATAAATATACTTCTTACTTTATAAAGAAGTGGTCTAGTGTCTAATATTGGAACACAAGTAAGCTACAAGAGCCCTCAAGCTCTTGCGAACCCAAAGAGTAAAGAGTCTGTAAACGGGAAGGATCGGGCCCTTGAGTGACAAGAAGTTTCATTGTGGCACACTTGAATTAGCCAGTGAGAGAAACTGATTCAAGAGAACAGTGTGCAAGGGAAACTGAGTCACTCAAACCCGGTAAAGTGGGGGGTGCGGACTCCCCAACCCGTGACAAAGACTTCCCATGATGTCTTACTTAAACATTTTTTAGAAGTGCCAGGGCTGCTTCAGAAAGTAGTTCCCAAAATTCTACCTCTGCAACCCCTTTTGGGGCCTTAAATATAGTTCCATGACAGACAGCAAGAAAGAAATGCAGAGTACATAAAACCTCCATTAGAATCATGATCCCATCTGCACATAGTCTGATCTCAATCATTCATGGCTAGGGCTAAGATTCTCTCACAGTATTTTTTCTAAAAAGTCATGACTAGGTCATGGTAGAAAAGATAAAAAGTCACAGAAAAATCATGGGTTTAAAAAAGTTCCATTTTACTTTCATTCAATGTTTCTTAACATAACATATTATTAGATTGTAAACCTGGGGCAGGAGGAAAGCCCCCCCCCACACACACACACACACATTTTTCCTTATCTCACTTAGAATGAAAGCCCCAGGAAGGAGGAAAGGGAACCCCTGCCCCTTTCCCTTATTTCTCTGTGGATGAAAGCCCCAGGCAGGGGGAAAGGGAATCTGCTCTCTCCCTTATCTCTCTTAGAATGCAAACCCCAGGATGAAGAGAAGGTAGAGCAAGGCATGAGGAAAGGCAGAGGAAATGCTGCCGTCTCCTCCATGATGCCTTTTCTAGCTCTGACCCCGCCCTCTGCCTCTAGCCACACCGCGCTCAGAAGGGGAGGGGTTTGGAGCAACACATGAGCACGGCAGCCGGCACCGAGTGCAGTATCCACACTGCTCTTCTGGGCAGAACTTCTCAAGCTCTGCCCTCCGCCTCTAACCTCGCCGTGCTCTGAAGGGGAGGGGTTTGGAGAACCCTGGAGACATCAGTGCAGCAGCTGGTGCTGACTGCGGTCTCCATGCCGCTCTTCTCTGCGGCACTTCTCTTTTCCGGAGTGAGTCAGAGGCGGCTCCTCTGGTGTTTTTTAGGCAAAAGTCATGGAAGTAATGGAAAAGCTGTAAAAGTCACGGGGGGGGGGGGGATTCACTAAAAACATGACTTCTGTCACTATCGTGACAAAATCTTAGCCCTATTCATGCCCATAGTTTAAGAACATCTGGAATCCTGGATTAAGAGTCTAGTACCACCCACAAAACTTCTATGTTCTCCCAGACAAACTTCACCTTCACCCAAATCCCTATTCCTCTTTGAAGTAGCAGCCAGTAACATACCTGACTCCCTGTCTTCATGGCTTTGACATGGCTTGACATGGTGGTTTTCTAGGATACTGCTCTATCCTTCCAATCCTGGAAATGGGTATGCATACACTTGGCTTTCCACATGTAAGCAACTCAATTGATTTTAATGGGATTTCTCATGTGAGTAAAATAGAGCCTTTTACATCTTGATAGGATGAAGATTTAAATCCTGAACTGCATGTTAGAGGCCAATGGTTGTGTTCTGCATCTGTAAGGGGATGGAAAAGTGAAAAGTGCGAGGTTTCTTTTCTTTTCAGTCTATATGTCTCCTTCTCCAAGTCTGTAATTATTAGCTACTGCCTGATGACCATAGAGCCTGAGGTCCTTAATTTATCTACAGTGAAAGCTTTCTTCATGCTGCCCATCTAATGGGAAAGCACTCAAACTAGTCAGCGTATCGAAAGGGGAATTGAAAGGGGACTCAATCACCGTGTGCAGATACTTGCACATGGGAAAGCTATGATAGGCAGTAGGCTCTTCAGTTTTGCAGATGTAAGCATAACAAGATCCAGTGTCTGGAAGCTGGAAGCCAGACAAAATCAGCCTCAAAATAAAAGGCAGGTTCCTAACAGTGAGGGTAATTGGACACTGGAATTGTGGTAGCTGCTTCACCATTGCTTGGAGTCTTTAAATCAAGATTAGCTATCTTTTCTACAAGACACAGCAGAGCCAAGTTGGAATAAATTCCATGCCCTGTATACCCAGGATATTAGATTAGATGTGATTATGAACATGTGCCTTAAAGATTACAAAACTATTAAAGTGCCTTTGGAGAGGAGGGTGGTGATCAGACTAAGCTTAGTTGCTAAATATGGGGGCAATGTGCCTTTGATGTTGACATTCATGTAAGAAGAGACCACATATATATCACAGTTTTTAGGATGTAAGCCAGTGGTCCCCAACATTTTTGTGGTCATGAGCCACTATCAAAAGTCACTCAGGATTTGTCGGCGCACCCCAATGAGACACGGAGACATATGTTGGTTAATTGTTGGCCGCATTCTTTATTGTAATCATCCTTCAAGAGGCCGGTGGGAAATTGCTCGGCAATTCTGGGTCCAGTATGCTTAGCTAATAACAATAACCTTATTAACTTGGTCGCTGACGTGGATGTGCCCTCCAGCGTCAGTACTAGGGCTGTAGCGGAATATCGCAGCAGTAGCTATTTCCGGCGGAAACAGTGTTTCCACAATTAGTGGAACGGCATGGCAGAGGCTTTCATTCCACGGTTTCATTCCGCGGTTCCGCAGTTCCGCTTATTTAATTCCGCAACTTAGTGGAATCGTGGAAACATGACATTTTCGCGATTTCCACAATTCCACCAGCGCCAAAAAATAGCGGAATAGCAGTTTTCCACGATTTCTGCAATTTTTCCACGATTTTTCCGCAATTCTGCGATTTGCAGAATTCTGGCGGAATTAGCGGAATATCCGCAGAAAAGTCACGGTGTGGCGCGGGCAGTTCCGAAATGGCGGAACGGAATCTCGGTGCGGTAAAAGCTGCTGCCGCATCAGCCCTAGTCAGTACCATTCTCAAACTTTCCCCTTCGACAACACCAAGGCTCTGGCCGAAAGGGGGAACAAGCCCAACCCTGGGCACGAGCCAGGAGGTAAGTGGTTTCCGCTCGGCGGACAGCGCATGTCCTTTCCAGGCATCAAACGCACCCCACCCAGGGTCATGATCCCAGCGTGGGCTGCATCCCACCTCACGCTGGGTCTCACTTCCCCATCTCATAAGGAGATGTCTCTTTCTATACTACTTAATTCCTATTTAACCTACAATTTCATACTGGACCCCTGCAGAATGCGACAATATTTTTTTGACCCAATCAAATAATAAGCCAATCGTTTCCTGTAGCCATCCTTGACTATCAAGCTTTTTTATTTATTACTCCTATAAACCAATTAGCTCAAATTCTTGTATTATTTTGCGAGTTAAATCGTAATTCTTGCCCAATTACCACAAATTAACCTATTAAAGCCTACTCTCCACTGGTAAGGAGGCAAAACCAGCGATCCTTAATAACGTTAATCGCTCAAAATTCCTCCTCGGCCCCTCTATCGGCTACCGGTCCTTGGACCACAGTGTTAGAGGTGAGGTGGGTGGGGCTGACTTCCTTGCTGTTAGCCGCCGAATGATTCTCCCCGCACAGGGAGCACGTGAACCAGCCCCGCCTAAAAGGGGCGGGCTCACGTTGGGGCTGCGTGCTTCCCTCACACGCCCCCTTCTGATCTGCCCATTGACCGGGCTCCCTCTGTTGAGCCCCTAACGGTCTCGCCAGCCGCAGCTTTTCTTCCCCCCCCCGTGCCTCAGGCTTCCCCAGAAGGGGGGGGCTGGACAAATACCCCATCGCCGCCATCTCAGCGGCGAAGGGGACTTGTCGGCGCACCCCAATGAGACATGGAGACATATGTTGGTTAATTGCTGGCCGCATTCTTTATTGTAATCATCCTTCAAGAGGCCGGTGGGAAATTGCCCGGCAATTCTGGGTCCAGTATGCTTAGCTAATAACAATAACCTTATTAACTTGGTCACTGACGTGGATGTGCCCTCCAGCGTCAGTACCGTTCTCAATAAACTTCCCCCTTCGACAACACCAAGGCTCTGGCCGAAAGGGGGAACAAGCCCAACCCTGGGCACAAGCCAGGAGGTAAGTGGTTTCCGCTCAGCGGACAGCACATATCCTTTCCAGGCATCAAACGCACCCCGCCCAGGGTCATGATCCCAGCGCGGGCTGTGTCCCGCCTCACGCTGGGTCTCACTTCCCCATCTCATAAGGAGATGTCTCTTTCTATACTACTTAATTCCTATTTAACCTACAATTGCATACTGGACCCCTGCCACTAAGGGGAAGACAACTTGTCATTCCCCGCTCCCACAGCCTCTTAATCCAAAACTTCCAAATGTTGGGCTAATGCCCTTAGGTAAATCTAATTTCCTAATTCCAAAAGATGCACACCATCTTCTCTGAATAAATCCTCCCTTTGTCGGACTATCTCAGGATGTTTTATCACTGTACCACCAATCTCCTGTACCCATTTACTTATTTCCCTACTTACATTGCACCTGGCTCAGTCTACTCTGCCAGGTTTGACCGCCCCCTTCCACTGTCTCCTAGGCAGTAAACTAGACCATACAATGTGAACGCCCTGGAACCACCGCTTAACTACCATTACATCCTCTTTAACCTGTATAAGTAAGTTAATCCCTTTTCGTAAAGGTAGGTCGTTTTCCCCAAGATGTATTACTATGATATGGGGGTTGGGGTTGCCCCTCATAGCCCCTATTGTTTGTAAGAACTGCGTCCACATCATCCCGCTTTTCCCAAACCATCTGATCATATATCTGTCGTGCATACCCAACTGAGTCCCCATATGGCTTGTACGGGCCGCTCTCTCCGTCCAACGTACCATGCTGTGCCCAATAATCCATACCACCCTTCTTGTTGTCCTGTTATCTGAAGGTCCTAAGGAAAGAGAGAAAAGTATTACTGGCTCTGGAATGGACATATGTATTTTTTGCATGCTTTCGATTTCCATCTTCCTATTGACTGAATAGCTTCAACCGGTAACCCAGCGGCAGCCGCTGTAGTGGCTGCCCCTATTCTAAATGAATGGGACCCAAAGTCCCCAGGTTGGAAACCTGCCCTGCTCAGTACAATTTTTAACACTGCGTTAAATTGGAAACAAGTAAGTGCCACTCCATTCTGATGGACAAACAAATCCCGATTCACTGGCGGGCGGATGACACAATACCTCCTCATCTGTTCTATTGGGCATATACTTTTATTCGCACACCTGTGCAACTGCACTTTTTGACCTTTCTTTGATCAGTTTTAGAATATCTAAGGTGCAGTTCAATGCCATGGTCATTCCATTTGAGATTCTGCCAAGCCAGAGCACGACCGGAGGGGTCCTTTTCGTGATGCGGGGACCACTTCACTGATCCGGAAACCCCCAAAATACGTCACTAAATAAACTGTGGTGAATAACTGTGTTTCGAAAGAATCTGTACAGACTGAGGGGAGAAGGCCCGTCAGCTGTATCAGCACAGGCGTGGTTATAGGGGACCTAATTAGCGGGGTAGCAGTGGAAAATCTTGCCCAGCTCTCAAACATATGCTTGAGGAAGAACCCTTTGTCCGGGAAAGGAAATTCATTGAGCCAGTTGATAAATACTAATGCCGCTACCTTACCTTTAATTGTGCCTACCACTAGTCCTTTCTCATGTAGTGCGATCACGAACTGTATTACCTCGTGCTCTTTTATTGGCAGGTCGATTCCTAGTCCCTGTCGTGCTCTGAATTGTTGGAACTCCCCGTAGGCCCGCTTGTATGCAGACTGGGTTCTGGGAGCAATCGATCCCTGAATAATGTTCTGCATCCTTATCTCCCAATCTTCCATACACCTGGTGGGAGCAGATCTGCCCGCTCCTTGGCCCTGGGCGCCAATTCCCGGCATCATTTCATCTGAAACCGAGAAAGGGCGTCGGCTATGCCATTGTCAATTCCAGGTACATGGCGTGCTGAGAACAGTATGTGGTTAGTCAGGCACACCCCAACGAATGCCCTAGCCAGATCCATTACCCTGGGCGAATGGGATGACAGGGTATTGATCACATGTACGTTATCACACCAGAACCTCACCGTTCGATTTGTGAAATGCTGTGTCCACATTTTGACTGCTACTACAATGGGAAAAAATTCCAAAAACGTCAAGTCCCTGGTAATTCTCAGCTCATGCCATTCTTGCGGCCATGGGGCTGCACACCAGTTTGTTTGAAAATACACCCCGAATCCCACGCCCCCTGCTGCACCGGAGTGTACTTGCAAGTCAGCTCTCAACAGCAGCTGTTCCCTTCAAAAACTGATCCCGTTATATTCCTGAAAAAATTGAAGCCAAGTATTTAAGTCTTCTCTCATCTCCTTAGTTACCCTCACCCTATATACCACCCGGCAAACAAAGTTGAGGCTACCGATTAATGATTGAAGGGCTTTCACTGTTATTTTTTTAGCTACTATAATCTCCTTAACTTTGCCAATTATACCCTCCAACTTATCAACTGGCAGTCGTGACAACCCTGAGATCGTATCGAGTTCAATGCCCAAATATGTGATGATTGTGCTAGGTCCCTCCGTTTTTTCAGGGGCCAAAGGAATCCCCAATTCTTTTGCCATCTCTTGAAATGACCAGAGTGCTTGAGCACATTCCGGTCCGTTCGGTGGACCAATTATTAAAAAATCATCCAAATATTTAGTCATCTCCACCATTTTCACACGTTGCTGGAAAATCCATTCTACAAGTGAGCTAAATCACTCAAATGCAGAACAGGATATGGAGCACCCCATGGGCATGGACCTGTCGTAATAATATGCTCCGTCAAAACAGAAACCTAAGAGGCGAAAGCTGCTGGGATGCACAGGCAACAGGCGAAATGCTGATTTTATGTCACATTTCGCGAGAATCGCCCCATTTCCCATGGCCCTAACCTTATCCACTGCTTCGTCAAACGACGCATACCTAATGGATGTGAGTTCTTTAGGTATAGCGTCGTTCACTGATCCGCCTCGTGGATGGGATAAGTGGTGGATCAAACTAAATGCCCCATGTGTTTTCTTTGACACAATGCCAAGGGGGGAGACCACTAAGTTGGCCATGGGAGGGGCATTATAAGGGCCTGCCACCCTACCTTCATCAACTTCCTTATTGATTTTTCTTTGGACTAACTCATTTCCCTCTACAGATTTCAAATTTCAAGCTACTTTGGTTTGTTCTACTGGGTTAGCAGGGATGTGGAAACCAAGCCTAAAACCTTTGACTACGTAATCCACCTCGGCCCTATCAGGGTGTTTGGCTAATGGTTGTCTGAGGCGCTCAGTTTGAATTGGGGTCGGTCCCCTTTTGAGGCTGGGGACCCATTGTGTTATTCTGACCTGCTCTCTGGTTTCCTCTACCTTGTCCATATCTGCCCCGATTCCCCCTCTGACGGGGGCGGGGGCACACGGTTGCCGGATGCGTTCCCCCACAGTTAGAGCACGAGTGCTCTACAAGTGTCATATTCCCAGCAAATCCCTGTGGTAACCTGTCCCCATTTCCAGGCTTCGCCGCGAAATGGCTCATTTGCGGGGGCAACCCCACCCCTCACTAGCGGGTGGCCGCTGTCAGCTCGCGGGGCGCATGTGGCATCTATCAAGCTTTCTAGTCACAGGTCTGCAGCATGCTTATCCCATTGGATACCCTGAACATTTGCCGCCCTATGGCGGAAAGCTTCGTTGTATCGAAGCCATGCTCCCAGTGGTCCGGTCCCGTGTGCCCTGCGTACGATATCTGCATATTTGTGGAGTTCTAACCCACGGCCCAGATCTTTCTGCATGATTACCCCCATATATACAGCGTATGCTGATGTCCAATTATCCCAGTTCCTGTCGGCCTTGGGCTGCCGAAACTTTTCTTTGTCACTTCCTTTCTTCTGGGCAGAGTGATTCACTATCGGGTCACTGAAGAGCAGGGCGAATAGGTCAACATATTCACCCCACCAAATTTTTTCTTTTGTGGCCTGTGTCAAGTGCGACCCAAAAGGGGCTGCCACTTCTGGGACTGGACCCCCTGGAGGACGTGCCGCACTCTCGGTGGGTATGGTTACGCCTGATTGAGAATGCAACTCACTCGTCGTTGCCACTGATGTTGTAGGGAGGGGACGAGCATCCCCCCCTTTTGCTGGGTTGTTTTGGGGGTCATGGTTTGCTGTTCCCATATCTGGGGGGACCACTGGCACGACCCACATCCATACACCCTCTACCAATTACTTGGGGGCCCTGCGGCAGTGTGCGGTGTCATCCCCGTGTGCCCCATGGAGCCCTCATTGAGGGGTTCGGTGTTTACCCCGGGGGTTCCACTTTCTGTGTTCCCGTCTCCCATGGGAAGAATGGCCCCTGAATCTATACCTGGGCTCGTGGTTACACCTCCGCGTTCCGTTGATGCCATCTCTCGCCGGGGTTGTCTTCGCCGCTGTTGTGCCTCCCTCTCTAGTGCCTCTATCCTGCGGAGCAGTTCTCGCTCCCCTGGTTGTTCCAGGCCTCCTGCCCCCTCACACCGTCACCTTGCCGATACAGGTTCCCCATCCCCTATTGGGATAAATACTGTGGAGGGATTACCTTGCCCACGTGCATAGCCTCTACTAGGCCCTGCTTCTTGATCCCTGATGCTCTGGTAATACCCCCAGCCCGGTATCCCCATTGGATCAACCAATCCCTCCCCGGGTGCCCCGCTGGCACTCTGGTGATGGGAGCTCTGCCACTGGGTGTCCGGTGGGACACTTCCCCACTGGGCTTCACTTTGAAGCCTCGTCATCTCAGAGGAGGCCTCTCCCTCACCCATATGGCTGCCCGGCCCACGAGGTGTGCATACCACAGAGACCTCCATACCTCCCCTCCTGTTCTGTAGCCCACTTTCACCTCCCTAGGGTGAAGGGTTTACCCCCTCTTCAGGTTCCGTGGCCTGGGTGTCTTCACCCTCCAACCCTATTGCGCTGCCAGTCTCACTATCCCTGAAGCGGGTGGGTGGATTAATGACCCTGCGCCCCCTTCTCAGCTCCTGTTGTGGGGGGGGGGTTCCCAGGGGAGGTGAGGTCCCCAATCTCCCGGGCCAATCCACTGTTCCCCGGGGACCTCCCAGCTTCGTCGTCTTGGTTGTCCCACTCGGGCTCAGTCTCACCCGGCAGGGAAATGCCTTGGGCCCTCATTAGGGCTTCACATGCGGCTAGCCGCTCGGCAAGGTGTGCGCGGGACTTCCGCCCCGCCACCCAACCAACTACTTCACCGCTCCTTGTGGCCTTCTTTCTGCTGTGCCCCATCTTGTGGCCAAAAGGAGCCTTGTGTTCATGCCAGTCAGCAGCAATGCTTGTTTGCTGCTGACTTCCTTGCTGTTAGCCGCTGAATGATTCTCCCCGCACAGGGAGCACGTGAACCAGCCCCGCCTAAAAGGGGCGGGCTCACATTGGGGTTGCATGCTTCCCTCGCACGCCCACTTCTGATCTTCCCAGTGACCGGGCTTCCGCTGTTGAGCCCCTAACGGTCTCGCCAGCCATGGCTTTTCTTCCCACCCCACCCCCCGTGCCTCAGGCTTCCCTGGAGGGAGGGGGGATGGACAAATACCCCGTCACCGCCATCTCAGCGGCGAAGGGGATTTCTGGTGAGCCACAACTTTATTTTGAAAGTTAAGCCATAGAAATAGATTATGTTCTAACATCGTAAGTAAGCCGATATTTTATTTATTTATTTATTTTTAAAAGGTTGTAGCAGGGTCCCTTTTACTTTGGGTGTTCCCCTCAGAATCCAAGCCTCAAATATGTTGGACCACACTTGGAATTAGCTTTAAGTGTCCATTTCATTCACAAGTGTTACCATACTTCTCACCTTATATAGAGACGTACCGTTCTCTTTATCTCATAATATCATTTATACTGAGTTCCTTGCTCATAACAGCCTGCTTGAATGGCTTCTAGTCTCACACGTCAGTTCCTCAGACCCTTCCTAGACTCACTCCAAGCTAGTTCCCCAGTGTCTATTCTCTCTGCCTGTTCCCTCAACTGTTCAAGTCACAGACTTTTACCAGCTGGGCTGGCTTAGCCCCACCATGCCCAGTTGTTTCCTATAGACCCTACGTTAGCCTCTTAAAGGGGCAGCACCCAGTTCATCCTCTGCTCTGCCACAAAGGTAAAAATTATAAATAAACTTTTTTTTTGTACTGTGCCTGTCAGTTTAACAAACCATAACCTAAAAAACACAATTTTTTCCCTCTGAAGCAGCAGCTTAGGACTTCTCCCAGCACGTAAAGACTCTTCTGCCAGAAGCCTCAGGAGCACTAGACAGATACATTTCAACCTTTCCCTTGCTGGTTCCAAAGGATTCTCTCTCTCTCTCTCTCTCTCTCTCTCTCTCTCTCTCTCTCTCTCTCGTCCCTGCCTCATTGTCTTTCATTATTTTGCATTTGTTTACTGAGCTGGCATGAGCAAGGTGAAATAAGGTTGCAAGCAACATGTTGCTCGCAAGCCATGAGCTGTGGACCAATGATGTAAGCTCTTCAGTGCTGGGGCTGTCATGTTTATGTGTGTATAGAATCTAGCACAATGGCCACTGCTTGGCCCTGGGAACTACGGTGGTACCATAAGGCAAATAGCAGCAGTACAGAAATGGACTTGAAATACCTTTGTGCTCCATGTCAGTTTCCTCCACTGAGGGAGTTTTCTGTGAATGAGCCCTTTTTAATTAACATCTTGTGCTAGGTTTGAACAGCAAACAGTGTATTTGCCAAGACCAAGCCTCTCTGACTAATGAGCAGGGCTGGCCTGCTCCGAATAAAATCCCAGCCTACCTGATTGTAGGTGTGCCTAAATCCAGGACATCAGAGGTAGCAGAACTAATAAGGGAGGCTGTGGCATCATTTTTGGGTCTCCAGTAGGGGTATGAAGGTATCCTGTGCTACGTTTTCCAATTCCCAGGATAAAATACACATGAGCTGATTGGCAAGATTCTCCTCTCGTTTTAATAATTCTCTTTCTCCTTTTGGGTTAGATTGTTACCTCTAGGTGGTTATTAGTAGGGGTGGGAAACCGGTATAATCCGGTATCCGATAATGCCGGTATTAGGGGTGGGAAACCGGTATAATCCGGTATCCGATAATGCCGGTATCGGGCGTACCGGCATTATCGGATTCGGCCCGGTAATCCGGCCCCGGTACCGGATTTCAGTGTGCCGGTTTTTTTATATTGCAGCCATTTTTAAATGGCTGCAATGTAAAAAAAATTAAAGCCCCAGCCAAACTGTTTTAAAAAAAAAAAACCCTCCCCGAGTCCAGGCTGCGCGGGTGGAAGGGGGGACACCCCCCACCCACCCTGCCCAGCCTGGCTTTTTGTTGTAAAAAAGATAGAACAGCAACAGAGTGAGACCCCGAGGCGAGCCCCCCCCCCAGCACCAGCGGCCGCGGCGTCCCCGCAGCCGCAGGTAAGTATGACCCGATCCCTGGGGGGGGTGGGGGTGTTTAACACCCCCACCCCCCCCAGGGATCACCCCTACAGCGCGCTTGCCGCTTACCTTGGGGAGCTCCGGCGGCGGCGGGCGGCCCGGCGGCTTCAGCGCCGGCTGTGGCTGCCGGCGTCAGGACGCTGTAGGCCTTCCGGTGCACTTCCGGGTTTCACCGGAAGGCCTAGAACGTCCTGAAGCCGGCAGCCACAGCCGGCGCTGAAGCCGCCGGGCCGCCCGCCGCCGCCGGAGCTCCCCAAGGTAAGCGGCAAGCGCGCTGTAGGGGTGATCCCTGGGGGGGGTGGGGGTGTTAAACACCCCCCCCCCCCCCAGGGATCGGGTCATACTTACCTGCGGCTGCGGGGACGCCGCGGCCGCTGGTGGTGGGGGGGGGGCTCGCCTCGGGGTCTCACTCTGTTGCTGTTCTCTATTTTTTACAACAAAAAGCCAGGCTGGGCAGGGTGGGTGGGGGGTGTCCCCCCTTCCACCCGCGCAGCCTGGGAGGGGGAGGGAATTTATTTTAATTTATTGCATTGGTTTCAATGGGGACACAGCGCCCCATTGAAACCAATGCAATAAATCCGGCACCGGTATACCGGATTTAATCCGGGAATCCGGTTTTTGTGAAACCGGTAACCGGTAAAATCCGGTGTACCGGTAATGGAACCGGGCCCGCCCCTAGTTATTAGGTTATGGAGGAAGATTATGGATTTTGTTGCACTTTTGTAAAATGATGCTAAAAACGTTAAAGCCCAGACTATGTACTTTATCTATAAATCTAAATAAGTATTAATGGGTGAATTTCTCTATTGTCAAATTCTTAGAGGTCAATATCAATAGTGAAAACTAAAATTGTGGTTTTTGTTTTCATTATGGCAATAACAAAATGACAAAAATAATAATGAAATCAATAATGATAACGAAAGTCGTTATTGATTTCATTATTGCCTAGCAGCCTGGCAGGTGTTTGGGGAGGGAAATGTGGAGAGGGGAGGAGGGAGCAGACATCTTGGAGCCAGAAACAGTGTTTAACTCTTGAACTGGGAGGGGAAAGACCTGGTGGATGTATCTCTGGCCAATGAGCAGCGCAAGCAGATGCCAGCAGTTGAATGGCACCCTGTGATTCCTCAATGCCTCTGCCTCCCAGAACCAACCAGGAGGGCTCTGGGGGAGGGCACTGCAACCCTTAATATTGTAGGGCTGGGCTGCTTCAGTCTGTGTTAGCTGTCTTGCTTGTCAGGGTGCGTTTGCAGAAGCTGCTGGTGCTTGCATTAGAAATCCTCCCATATATATCCCTTATTCCCTTCCCTACCACCCAATCCTTATTCCTTAGGTGCACATATACATAGAGAGGGATGGAGAGATAGACAATAGAGATAGATTAGAGATAGTAGATATACCTCTGAGTTTTCCTTTTCCCTTCCCCTGTCTGTCTCTCCCTGTCCATATATTATATAGATATTAGTTGTATGTATATAGATTAGATATTTAGATACTAGACTGTTTTATTATATATATTAGGATTATAGGATAGGAACATTTTGTATTATACATAGGTCAGGTTTATCACCTACTTTGCAGACAAGATAGCTCAAATTCAGAGTGACTTTGACACCGGGTTGGGGGCAGTAGGTAGGGATTGCGAAGTCACAAAGGCCCTTTCTGGTCCAACTTTGTTGGGGGAGTTTCAGGAAGTGACGCTGGCCGACGCAGTGGATGTTCTGGGGTCTGTGAGAGCCACCAGCTGTGAACTTGATCCTTGCCAGTCCTGGTTGGTGAAAGCCTCCAGGGAGACGTTGGGAACGGTGCTGGCGAGAGTCATCAATGCATCCCTACAGCAGGGGAGGTTGTCGCTCTGCCTCAAGGAGGCTGTGGTGCGCCCCCTGCTGAAAACACCATCATTAGATGTGGATGCAGTCGCCAGTTACTGACCTGTCTCTAACCTTCCCTTTTTAAGGAAGGTTATTGAGTGGGCGGTAGCGATCCAGCTCCAGGCGCATCTGGACAGCATCGGTTTCCTGGACACTTTTTAATCTGGGTTCCATCCCGGCTATGGCACTGAGACAGTGTTGGTGGCCTTGGTCGACAATCTCCGCCGGGAGATGGATGCAGGATGTTCTACATTTCTTATCCTGCTAGATCTCTCTTCCGCTTTTGATACCGTGGACCATGGGCTGCTGTTGAGACGGCTGCGTGACCTAGGGGGCCTGGATGGGACTGTTCTTGAATGGTTCCGCTCATTCCTCTCGGGGAGAAACCAACAGGTGGTGTTGGGAGCTGAAACATCTAGCCCCCGTGCCTTGTCCTGTGGCATTCCGCAGGGTTCCATCTTGTCTCCTTTATTATTTAATGTATATATGCAGCCCTTGGGGGAGGTCATGAGAGGGTTCGGGGTGCGTTGTCACCAATATGTTGATGATACGCAGCTGTACCTCTCTTTTTCAGCTGACCCAGACCCTGCTGTCTCGTTGCTATCCTGGTGTTTGGAGGCCGTGGCGGAGTGGATGAGGCAGAGCAGACTGATGTTCAACCCCGATAAGACGGAGGTGATGGTGGTGGGGAGGGCGAGGGAGGTGTCGGCACCCCTAATTGGGGGGGTTCGCCCTCCTATAGCTCAGCAGGTTCGGAGTCTGGGGGTGGTGTTGGACTCAGATCTCCGCCTGGATCGACAGGTGGAGGTGGTGGTGAAGGCCGCCTTCCACCAGTTGTATCTAGTGCGGAGGCTGCGTCCATACATCTCCGGGCTTGATCTGGCCTCCCTCATCCATGCCTTCGTTACCTCGAGGCTGGACTACTGCAATGCGCTCTACATGGGGCTTCCCTTGTTCCTGGTTCGGAGGCTGCAGCTAGTGCAGAATGCGGCGGCCCGGTTCCTGACGGGGACGGGTCGTTGGGAGCACATAACACCAGTGCTCCGGACTCTGCACTGGTTGCCAATAGTGTGCTGAGCCAGGTTCAAGGTATTGGTATTAATCTATAAGACCCTTCACGGTCTGGGCCCCTCGTACCTCAGGGACTGCCTCACCCTCCGCACCCCAGAGCGGCTCCTTTGGTCTGCCGGGGGTGCCTTCTTAGAGGACCCCCGTGTTAAGCGGGGGGCCACAATGGAGAGGACATTCTCGGTTGCCAGGCCGCGTCTTTGGAATTCCCTCCCAGAGGAAGCTTGCCTGGTCCCAAACCTTTTGACATTCCGGCGGGCTTGTAAAACCTGGCTGTTCACCCAGGCCTTTGGGGAGGAGGTGGGGAGGATGGGTTAGGGTGTTGGCTCTCCCCTACCTTTAGTTTTATCTTTTTTGTTTCCCAATCCTGTTTTTAGTTTAAATCTATTCTGTTGTTTTTAAAATGTTTTTATTGATTGTTTTTATGAAACTGTACGTCGCCCTGAGATGCTGTAGGCATGGGGGGGCAACTCAGAAATGTTTATAAATAAATAAAAATCTTAGATTCTGTATATGTTATATAAATAAAACTACATAGTGTGTACAGCATATATATTGTGTGCAGTTCTTTCTGTAGCACAATGAGAAGGGGAAAGAGTTCAACTTCTGACAATAATTCTTCATTGGCACACGAAATTGATACCGATACCAAAAATAAAATCTTTGTTTGAAATTGGTACCGATACAGATACCAATAACGACAACAATAATGAAAAATTATTAATGATAATGACAACAATAATGAAAAGTTATTAACGAAAATGAAAATTACACATTTTGATAATGAAAAACAAAACCAACATGGGGCCCTTGTGCATACCCCTATGTGAGTACGTTATAGTAAACGGTTAATACAAACTGAGTACTAATCCACAAGTTAGACATTACATTCTAAACAGGGACAAAGAGCCTCTGCCCTCAGATACTGGTTTATAAATACAGTCTAAAGTATATTTACACCTAGAATTCAGGTCAAACTCATCAGGTGAGTGAAGGTTTAGATGCATTTTCACTGAACGATGAGCCCATTTCTTTTCAAATTATGTAGTGTCTCCTTGAGGATCCTTTTCAAACTTAACTAGTTTACTAACATTTAAAAGCACCATTGTAAGCTAAAGGAATAGGTAAAGTAACAGACTTTCATCGTGTCTAAGAAGTGCATTAAACAGTCATTTCCATTTTAATAGTTGGATGAGGATTATAGTCTTCAATCTGAAAGTCTTCTGCTTTGAAGCCATTGATGTTTTCAACTTTATGAAGAATTTTGAGTTTTGGGAAAGGTCTTGGCTCCCTCTGAAGCTGAATTTTCAGAGGTTCAATATGATTCAAGTAAATATGAGCATCTCCTAGTGTGTGTATGAACTCACCAGGCTTCAGATCTATGATGTGAGCAGTCATATATGTGAGCAGTGAATAACTGGCAATATTGAAAGGCACTCCCAGCCTCATGTCTCCAGATCTCTGATACAGATGACAAGACAGCTCACCATTTAAGACATAGAACTGGCAAAGAGCATGGCATGGAGGTAAAGCCACTGCAGAAATATCTCTGGGATTCCAAGCACACATAATGATCCTTCTGTCATCTGGATTGGTTTTGATTGTGTCAGTTACTTTCGGCAGCTGGTCCACTCCTTGTTCAGTATAATCTACATTAATGCCTTTGTATTCAGCTCCAAAATGCCTCCACTGGAAGCCATAAACTGGACCCAAATCTCCTTTCTCTCTAGAGGTGAATCCCTATTTATCCAAGAATTCACATGATCCATTGGCATCCCAGATCTTCACTCCTTTTGCAGACAATTCTTTAGCATTTGTAGAATCCTTGATAAACCATAGCAGTTCTTCCAGAACACTCACTTTGTTGTCAGCTACGGATGGGCGAATGCAGTTCGGAGTTCCGACCGAACTCAGCCAGTTCGGTCGACCAAACCGAACTTCCGAACCGAACTCGATTTTCGAACCGAACCGAATTTCCGAACTCGGCTCCGTTTGCCCATCCCTAAAAGATAATATTCCATTTAGTTCAATGGGGTTTGAATTTCCGAACTTTGTTTGGAANCTGACCCAGACCCTGCTGTCTCGTTGCTATCCTGGTGTTTGGAGGCCGTGGCGGAGTGGATGAGGCAGAGCAGACTGATGTTCAACCCCGATAAGACGGAGGTGATGGTGGTGGGGAGGGCGAGGGAGGTGTCGGCACCCCTAATTGGGGGGGTTCGCCCTCCTATAGCTCAGCAGGTTCGGAGTCTGGGGGTGGTGTTGGACTCAGATCTCCGCCTGGATCGACAGGTGGAGGTGGTGGTGAAGGCCGCCTTCCACCAGTTGTATCTAGTGCGGAGGCTGCGTCCATACATCTCCGGGCTTGATCTGGCCTCCCTCATCCATGCCTTCGTTACCTCGAGGCTGGACTACTGCAATGCGCTCTACATGGGGCTTCCCTTGTTCCTGGTTCGGAGGCTGCAGCTAGTGCAGAATGCGGCGGCCCGGTTCCTGACGGGGACGGGTCGTTGGGAGCACATAACACCAGTGCTCCGGACTCTGCACTGGTTGCCAATAGAGTGCTGAGCCAGGTTCAAGGTATTGGTATTAATCTATAAGACCCTTCACGGTCTGGGCCCCTCGTACCTCAGGGACTGCCTCACCCTCCGCACCCCAGAGCGGCTCCTTTGGTCTGCCGGGGGTGCCTTCTTAGAGGACCCCCGTGTTAAGCGGGGGGCCACAATGGAGAGGACATTCTCGGTTGCCAGGCCGCGTCTTTGGAATTCCCTCCCAGAGGAAGCTTGCCTGGTCCCAAACCTTTTGACATTCCGGCGGGCTTGTAAAACCTGGCTGTTCACCCAGGCCTTTGGGGAGGAGGTGGGGAGGATGGGTTAGGGTGTTGGCTCTCCCCTACCTTTAGTTTTATCTTTTTTGTTTCCCAATCCTGTTTTTAGTTTAAATCTATTCTGTTGTTTTTAAAATGTTTTTATTGATTGTTTTTATGAAACTGTACGTCGCCCTGAGATGCTGTAGGCATGGGGGGGCAACTCAGAAATGTTTATAAATAAATAAAAATCTTAGATTCTGTATATGTTATATAAATAAAACTACATAGTGTGTACAGCATATATATTGTGTGCAGTTCTTTCTGTAGCACAATGAGAAGGGGAAAGAGTTCAACTTCTGACAATAATTCTTCATTGGCACACGAAATTGATACCGATACCAAAAATAAAATCTTTGTTTGAAATTGGTACCGATACAGATACCAATAACGACAACAATAATGAAAAATTATTAATGATAATGACAACAATAATGAAAAGTTATTAACGAAAATGAAAATTACACATTTTGATAATGAAAAACAAAACCAACATGGGGCCCTTGTGCATACCCCTATGTGAGTACGTTATAGTAAACGGTTAATACAAACTGAGTACTAATCCACAAGTTAGACATTACATTCTAAACAGGGACAAAGAGCCTCTGCCCTCAGATACTGGTTTATAAATACAGTCTAAAGTATATTTACACCTAGAATTCAGGTCAAACTCATCAGGTGAGTGAAGGTTTAGATGCATTTTCACTGAACGATGAGCCCATTTCTTTTCAAATTATGTAGTGTCTCCTTGAGGATCCTTTTCAAACTTAACTAGTTTACTAACATTTAAAAGCACCATTGTAAGCTAAAGGAATAGGTAAAGTAACAGACTTTCATCGTGTCTAAGAAGTGCATTAAACAGTCATTTCCATTTTAATAGTTGGATGAGGATTATAGTCTTCAATCTGAAAGTCTTCTGCTTTGAAGCCATTGATGTTTTCAACTTTATGAAGAATTTTGAGTTTTGGGAAAGGTCTTGGCTCCCTCTGAAGCTGAATTTTCAGAGGTTCAATATGATTCAAGTAAATATGAGCATCTCCTAGTGTGTGTATGAACTCACCAGGCTTCAGATCTATGATGTGAGCAGTCATATATGTGAGCAGTGAATAACTGGCAATATTGAAAGGCACTCCCAGCCTCATGTCTCCAGATCTCTGATACAGATGACAAGACAGCTCACCATTTAAGACATAGAACTGGCAAAGAGCATGGCATGGAGGTAAAGCCACTGCAGAAATATCTCTGGGATTCCAAGCACACATAATGATCCTTCTGTCATCTGGATTGGTTTTGATTGTGTCAGTTACTTTCGGCAGCTGGTCCACTCCTTGTTCAGTATAATCTACATTAATGCCTTTGTATTCAGCTCCAAAATGCCTCCACTGGAAGCCATAAACTGGACCCAAATCTCCTTTCTCTCTAGAGGTGAATCCCTATTTATCCAAGAATTCACATGATCCATTGGCATCCCAGATCTTCACTCCTTTTGCAGACAATTCTTTAGCATTTGTAGAATCCTTGATAAACCATAGCAGTTCTTCCAGAACACTCACTTTGTTGTCAGCTACGGATGGGCGAATGCAGTTCGGAGTTCCGACCGAACTCAGCCAGTTCGGTCGACCAAACCGAACTTCCGAACCGAACTCGATTTTCGAACCGAACCGAATTTCCGAACTCGGCTCCGTTTGCCCATCCCTAAAAGATAATATTCCATTTAGTTCAATGGGGTTTGAATTTCCGAACTTTGTTTGGAAGTTCAGAGTACGAACCGAACTCGAATAGTTCGGTCAACCGAACCGAACTTCCGAACCGAACTGAATTTCCGAACTGAACCGAACCGAATTTCCGAACTGAACTGAACCGAATTTCCAAACTCGGTTCTGTTCGCCCATCCCTATTGTCAGCAAAGGAAATTGGTCTCTCTCAGGCTGTACCGCACCTGACTCCCAAACACAGAGACTGTGCCAGTTCCAGTCCAATCCTCCTTCTTGTGCCCGATCTACAGGATGTGTTCAAGCTGCTCCAGATACTGCTGCTCCCCATGCGGCTGGGCTGCCCAGCTGACAGCGAACTCTGAAGCTCTAACTCGGCTGGCATGACAGGAGCGGGGATCAACTCAACTCCTCTTCCCAGCCCACCCGTGCCTTTTTTTTCTAATTGTCCCAACAGCCTTCGCTGCCGCCAATTGCAGAGGTGGGACAACCTGATCTCCCCTCCACATGGATACTGGGATGCTTTTGCTCACAGCACACCCCTAGTGCATGGCACTAAATGAAGATCTAGACATTATAGGCATCTCAGAGACCTAGGGGAATGAGGATAACCAATGAGACACTGCAATACCAGGGTACAAAATATTAGAGGTGGGACCCCGGGCCCATTACCGGCTACCGGATTTACCGGTTACCAGTTCTGCAAAAACCGGATTCCCGGATTAAATCCGGTATACCGGTACCGGATTTATTTCATTGAGTTCAATGGGGCGCTGTGTCCCCATTGAACTCAATGAAATAAATGAATTCCTTCCCCCTCCCCCTCCCAGGCTG
>QEPC01013912.1:2449387-2474921 GCA_003113815.1 Sphenodon punctatus | reverse complement strand
CCCCAGGGATCGGGTCATACTTACCGGCGGCTGCGGGGACGCCGCGGCCGCTGGTGCTGGGGGGTGGGCTCGCCTCTCAGTCTGTTTTTAAACAAAAATCCAGGCTGGGCAGGGTGGGTGGGGGGTGTCCCCCCTTCCACCCGCGCAGCCTGGACTCGGGGAGGGTTTGGTTTTTTTAACTTGGGGCTTGAAGTTTTTACATTGCAGCCATTTTTAAATGGCTGCAATGCAAAAAAAAATCCGGTACCCGGAATCCGGTACCCCGGACCAGATTACCGGGTCGAATCCGATAATGCCGGTACGCCCGGTACCGGCATTATCGGATACCGGATTTTACCGGTTTCCCGCCCCTACAAAATATATCAAAATGACAGAGTAGACCAAGCTGGTGGTGGGGTGGCTCTATATGTTAAAGACAGCCTTAAGTAAAGTAGGATTGAAATTTTACAGGAAGGGAACTGTACTCTGGAATCTTTATGGATAGAAATTCCATGCATAACAGGGAAGTATATAGCAGTGGGGCTATACTATCATTCCCCTGACAAGGATGGTGAGATTGACTGAAATGCAAGCAGAGATTAGACAGGCTACTAATCAGTAACATAATAATAATGGGTGATTTCAATTATCCTCCTATTGACCAGGTAAATGTCTCCTCCAGGCGTGATATGGAGGTAAAGTTTCTAGATATCATAAATGATTGCTTCTTGGAGCAGTTGGTCCTGGAACCAACAAGATGGGGAGCTACTTTGGATCTAGTAGTCCTACGTGGAGTACAGGGCCTGGTGCATGGGGTAATGGTGGTGGATCTGATTGCATTGGCAATAGTGATCATAATATAATCAAATTTGACATAATTACTGGGGGAAGAATGGTAAATAAAACTACTGCAGTAACATTTAACTTTAAAAAGGGAGAGTATGCTAAAATGGGGAAACTAGGTAGAAGTAAACTAAAAGGAACATTGGCAAGGATTAAATGTCTGCAAGAGGCATGGACACTAATTAAAAATACCATCTTGGAAGCCCAAATTAAATGTATTCCACAGGTTTAAAAAGGTAGCAAGGGGACCAAACATCTGCCAGCATGGCTAAATGGTGAGGTGAAGGAGGCTATTAGAGCCAAAAAGGCATCCTTTAAAAAATGGGACTCTAGTTCTAATGAGGAAAATAGGAAAGAGCATAAGCACTGCCAAATTAGATGTAAAATGTTAATAAGGCAGGCCAAGAGAGAATTTGAAGAGAAACTCACTAAAGAGGCAAAAACTACATCAGGAGCAAGAGGCCTGCTAGAGAGTCAGTTGGGCCATTAGGTGACCAGGGGAGGATACGACCATTGCAGAGAAGCTGAATGATTTCTTTGCTTCAGTCTTCACAGCAGAGGATGTTGGGGAGATACCCATGCTAGAACTGTTCTTTGTAGGTGATGAATCAGAAGAATTATCATAGATCAATGTGAATCGGAAAGAGGTTTTAGAGCAAATTGACAAACTAAATAGTAATAAATCACTGGAACTAGATGGTATACACCCCAGAGTTCTGAAGGAACTATATGAAATTGCAGACCTACTACTGGTAAATTGTAATCTATCGCTAACATCTGCCACTGTATCTGAGGACTGAAGGATGGCGAATGTAATGCCAGTATTTTAAAAGGAATCCAGAAGCGATCCTGGAAACTACAGACTGGTGAGCCTGACATCTGTGCCAGGTAAAATGGTGGAAACCATTATTAAAAACAGAATTATGGGGCATATTGATAAACATGGCTTAACGGGGAAGAGTCAACATGGATTTAGAAAGGGTAGTTGTGCCTCACTATTGGAATTTTTTGAGAATGTGAACAAGCATGTGGATAAAGGTGCGCTGGTTGATATAGTATATCTGGATTTTCATAAAGTGTTTGATAAGGTCCCTCATGAGAGACTCTTGAGGAAATTACAAGTCATGGGTTAGAAGGGAATGTCATATTCTGGATTGGTAACTGGTTAAAGGATAGTAAACAAAGAGTAGGACTAAATGGTCTGTTTTCACAATGGAGTAAATAGTGGAATGTCCCAAGGCTCTGTGTACTGGGATTAATGTTCATTAATGTACGTATTCATTAATGATCTGGAAAGGGGAGTGAGGTGATCAAATTAACAGATGACACCAAGTCATTCAAGGTGGTTAAAAACATGAGCAGACTGTGAAGAATTGCAGGAGGATCTTGCAAGTCTGGGTGACTGGGCATCTAAATGGCAGATGAAATTTAATGTGGACAAGTGCAAAGTGATGCATCTAAGGAAAAACAATCCAAACTATATGTACACAATGCTGGGTTCTAAATTAGGAGTTACCACTCAGGAAAAGAATCTTGCAGTCACTATGAACAATACACTGAAATCCTCAGCTCAGTGTGCGGTGGCCATCAAAAAAGCAAATAGAATGCTGGGCATTATTTGTAAAGGCATAGAGAATAAAACTGAAAATATCATAATGCCACTATATAAATCTACTATGTGATTGCACCTTGAATATTGTGTGCAGTTCTGGTCACCCCATCTCAAAAAAGATATAGTAGAAATAGAAAGGGTACAGAGAATGGCAACAAAAATGAGAAGGGGTATAGAACGGCTCCCCTGTGAAGAGAGGCTGGATAGGTTGAGGCTCTTCGACTTGGAGAAGAGACGACTGAGAGGGGATATGACAGAAGTTTATAAAATCATGAGTGGTCTGGAACAAATTAATATCTGTATAAAATTATGAGTGGTGTGGAATGAGTAAATAGGGAATGGCTACTTACCCGCTGAAATAGTATTAGAACTAGGGGACACTCCATTAAACTAACAGGTAGCAGATTTAAAACAAATAAAAGAATATATTTTTTCACTCAACACAAATTAAGTTGTGGAATTTGTTGCCAGAAAATGTGGTCACGACCAGTCGTATAGCTGGGTTTAAGGAAGCATTGAACAAGTTTCTAGAGGATAAGTCCATTCACAGCTATTGGTCAGGTAGGTCTAGGTAATGTAACCTCTTACTTTTGAGACCTGGGAATAAACAACAGGGAATAAATCGCCCCATTGTGACCTGTTGGGTACTTCTTCCAAGCCACTGTCACGAGACAGGATGCTGGGCTCGATGGTCCATTGGTCCGACCCAGTATGGCACTTCTTATGTTCTTAACTATTGTTTCCACCAACAGCAGAAATTCTGCCTGCTGGTAGGTATCGCTGAAATACCTGCAGGTGATGGTGTAACTTCTGATCAAAGTATTGAAGCAACCATCACTTTACCTATTCATTTTCTTGGAAACAATGTGTAACCAGGAGTGTTCATAAATTCTTGTTTGACTAAGTTATTGGGACATGCTTCAAAATCCCCACACATTTCAGCTGGTGATCCTCATTAAACAGCTCTTGTTTTCTTTCAGAACGTTGATTCATTTCAGAACAAAAATAGACATAAAGAAAGAGAGAGAGTTATGAAAATTCATGCCAGCTGTTTGGAGCAGATCTTACCCCAGGAAACAAAATCTGCTATCTTCATCCCTCCAGCCACTAGAACTCATTATGCTGTAGTGTGCAGAGAGCTGTCCTTGGTTCTCCAAATAGCCCAATTTTCCTCCCTCTAAATCTGTGTTGCATGCCCCTATCATGACTATTCCTGGATGGCACCGCCTTGATGCTGGCAGATTTCAGAAGATACCTGTCATATTTGGGGGAATGGAGTTACAGATGTCTTCAGCAAAGGATTAACACAGATGTCGAAAGCGAGGGGAATTTGCTGAAGGCAGTGCTGCAACCATAAATATTCAATAGACTCTGGGTGTTTTTAAACAAGCAACTTGGGGTGGGGTGGGGGGTGCTGAGTGGCACTGATGCACTCAGGTGGAGTGCATGGGCAGGGATTCTAACGGGAAGCTCCCAGCATGGCTACCACAGCAGCCGCTACACACTTCCCCTGACATGGATCATGGAGGAGGGGGAAGCGTTCTGGGCTGGCCTTTGAAATTGATATGTTCCTGGTGTGACATGTTCCCCAGCGCTCCCGGCCAGTTCTTGTGACTTGCAAAGGCCTTGTCCCCTGTCCGCAGTGCCTATGAGCAGTGGATTGGTCTGCTGGTGTGGCTGGCCGCCCCAGTTCATACAAGCAGGGGATGTGTGACTGTCTGTTGCCATGGATCTTTTTGGCTTGCCCCGCACAGAGCACTCTGGATTTCTTGGCAGTGTTCTGTGAGCAGGTGCACCCCATGGCTCTAGTCAGTTTCATGTCAGTTACACTTGCCTCAGAAGCTCTAGTCAGTTTCATGCAGGGGTGTAATGGGGCCAGAGCTCACCGGAGCTCCGCTCTGGGACTTCTTCGTTAGATGGAGCTCACCAGAGTGCATGGGGGCATTTACTACAGAGGGGCTCAAGAACTCAAGTCCTTGGCCCCCAAGACTGCAGCATGCCATGCTACATTGGCTCTGTGCATTCCCCCATCTCAAAGAACCTTGTTGTATGATGGTAGCAACCTTCTGTTACCAGTAGCCAGTGGCTGAGTTTATTTATCCCCAGCTGCATTCCATATCCTCCTTGCTCTGAGACCAGCTGCTGGTAACAGAAGGTTGCTACTTTGTAAATAACTTGGTTTTTCAAAATGGCTACATACATGTTCCCCAGTTGGGAGAATTCACTGAGCCATCTCAAAGAACCTTGTGTTTACAAGGTAGAAACCTTCTGTTACCAACAGCCAGTCTCGGAGTGAGGAGGCTGGGTTGAACGCTGGGCTGCTACATCCTGCTACATCCTGCCTGTTAGCCGGCTGCTACATCCTGCTGGCTGCTACATCCTGCCGGCTGCTACATCCTGCCTGTTAGCCGGCACCACATGAACACGTGACACATGTGCAGTGACACTGACCACCAAATGCACTGCACTCATTTTCTTGCTGGCTGCCCTGCCTGCCCACCAGCGAGGAACGCGAGAGGAGGGAGAGCCCTAAGACCCAGGGCCTAAGTAAGTGAGTAAGCGCTGCCTGGAGGTTTTGGGGAAGTGACTGAAGTGGCCTGGGACCACACCTGGGGACATCTGGGCGACGGTTTGGGGGAAGGAGCTACAGTGGGGTCATCTGGGGGGAAGGGGCGGCTGCAGGAAGGGGCTGCACTGGATTTTGAGAGAGGGGGAAGACTGATTTTGAGAGCTGATTTTGAGAGAGGGGAGATGGATTTTGAGACTGATTTTGAGAGAGGGGGAAGTGAGAGAGGGAAGGCTTGAGTTCCACACAAGCTAGCTAGCTGCCAGAGCCCTCCCCCAAAAAATTGAGTGTGTTAATCCACTTCTTAAATAAATAAATTCTTAGCAAATGTCCAGTATTTATTTTGTTTGCTTTCTGCAACAGAGTTTGAAGTGTGGAAAATATTATTGTTTAGAGACTTTATTGGGAGGCAATTGGCCAAGGGTTTCACAAGCCCCATTGCTTCTTTGTCTTAGGTTGGTTTAAAAAATAAAGAGACAGATTGTGGCTATTATGGTTTTACAATGTTTCTAGAAACCATCAATCTTCGATGGTACTTGCCATCAATTTACGGCACTATCCAACATGTTGCATCAGTTCCAGGTATTCTGTGGCACTTAAGATAATAGTGACAATTTCGATAGTTCCGACAGTTTTACCAACCATTTTTCTGACATTCCCAACAGTTTTTCTGACACTTTAACAACACAGTCCGACACTTAGTGGCATTTTACGACACTTTATAGGACTTATGACAGTTTCTGATAATTTCTCCACTGCCAAGAAATAGCGACAGGCAATAGCGGAAAGCAGCAGCAAGCCTCGGAACAAGTATGGGGATGCCGTGTCCATGTCATGTTGGGAAAATGGCAACGGACGGGAGGTTTCCAACAGAATTGCCAGACACCGCTGCATGTCGTTTCAGACCTAGACGCTGAATCCCTGTCTCACAACTTTGCATCTGATTCCAGCATCTAGGGGTGGGAGGAGTGAAATAAATCCTCTCTGCATTCAGCTGGGGCTGGGCTGGAGTGTCAGTTCAATTGTGTGAAATCCCCTGCATTCAACTGTGCCTGGGCTGTCTGCAGAGATGGAACACAGCTGTCTGCAGAGACCTGCTTGAGGTGGGGTGAGAGAAAGCCACGCCATCATGTTGTGTGGATCCAGCATCTTTCTTGGGGTAGGGGTTGTCACAGAGAAACATGGGATCACACGTGTAACACGGGACTACATGTTTGGTAAATATGTGGTGCCAAGGGTTTCACATGTATGTAATGTTACTATACATGTACACTATGTAATGTCAAAGGTTCCACATGTTTGTAATGTTGAAATTGAGAACTGTAAAACTCAAATTAGGACTCTGAGAACTGTACAACTCGAATTAGGGCTCTCACATGTCACTAGCCTACAGGAAATACAAAGAGATAACAAAGATGTGTTTTGGGAGACACTTGATAGACAGCCTGTTGATATGTAAATTGACTTCCATGTTTGCCTGGGTTGACTACATGCCCTGACCCACGATTCCCCAAAGGCGGGAAATCCAAGACAAAGGAAGCCAAGGACTATTTAAATGGGCCGGTAAGGCACAGAAAAAGATTCTTCTTGCAAAGCTTCTTCGAGAGAACATCTGCATACGAATGACCAGCCTGGCAACAGCAGGCTGGGGGAAGCATGAACTGAGAGACAGGATTGCTCTCTAAGTCAGAGCCCAGTCATTCACCTTTTATGACTGAGAAACCAGAACTTCTGGACCTTGCTATGGTAAGATGCCTAAAATAGGAACTCAACCAGTATAAGTTAGGAATGCGTTATGTTTGCCTTTTATTTCTAGTTACTACTCTGTTTCAACTATCTTGTTTATGTAATCAATAAACTTACTTAACTTTATGAAGAAGTGGTGGTGTCTAATATTGGAACACAAGTGGGCTACAAGAGCTCCCAAGCTCTTGCAAACCCAGAGAGTAAAGAGTCTGTAAACGGGAAGGATCAGGCCCTTGTGTGACAAAGGAGTTTCATTGTGGCACACTTGAATTAGCCAGAGAGAGAACTGATTCAAGAGAACTGTGCGCAAGGGAAACTGAGTCACTCAAACCCGGTAAAGTGGGGGTGCGGACCCCCAAACCCGTGACAGGGGCAAAATGAAATCCCCTAAGTTGTGGGACTTCTCCACCAGCCAGTGAACTAGCTGCTAATGAGGCTGGCCTCACTGCGGAATACAGATAGTAAACGTATTGGCACCTGGATTCATTCAAGGCACTTCCCAGAGATCTGATCCCAGGGTGATCTGGGTGGGTGGACAGTTCTCTATGTGCTACATTATTGTGCCCCAGACTATTTTGAATCATTGATAACTCCTCCCCCCAGATGAGTTGAACCCACAGATTTCACAGTCTCCTCCACAAGCTCTTTAAGCTACATGCCCCTCAGGTACATTTAGGAAGAGTAGCATCTACATCATGAATCTATTCCCAAACATTGTCTGTATACCCTCATCTCTGCTGCCTTGCCCCAAGCTTGGTTTTTCAGTACTTGGGCACGGGGGAAGAAACTGAATCCACAGCCCATAACCAGGTCCTCCCAAAAACTGAAAAGATTATCTAAAACAAAAAACCTAACGGTTTCAAAAAACATTAAAGGCAGAACCGTTTTTAAAAAAAAACAAAAAAAAACCCTTTCCTCTTCAAAAACATTTCACAAAATACATTTTACCCTAACTTAAACTAAAAAAAAAATGAAAATTAACTACAATTGCAATTCAAAAATTTTTTAACATACATTACAAACAACAATTCAATGCCGAAAAGCATGGAAATCATTTACACTTTTTTATCTATATTGCATAATGTATCATTGTCATTAACACACCATATGTACTTAATTTATTACCCTATATGCTTACTATTATTACTATTTACCACTAACTAAATATGACATTTCTTTACAGGTCATTTATTTATTATCATAAGTTGCCTAGAAATATTTTTCCACAATGCCTTAACTCTGTCCTTTTGTGCAGGATTGCATTGTGTAAGTCATTTAATTGTATACAGTTGTATAAACTTTAATTGTAAGAATTTCATTGTGTAAAGTGTATACAATTTCTATACATGTAAAAGTCAGAGTTAAGGCACTGCGGAAAAATTTTCATAGGCAACTTATGATAATAAAAAAATCACCTGTAAAGAAATAATGTCATAGTTTAGTTAGTGTTAAATAGTAATGAGAGTAAGCATGTATGGTAATAAATTAAGTACATATGGTGTGTTAATGTCGATGGTACATTATGCAATATAGGGTATTTTCAGACGTTACGAGATCACAGTGAACCACGGTGAATACCCACCTGTGGTCAATGTGTCTCGAACGTCTGTTTGGCGGCCGCCAGATGTTCGCCACACTCAATACCCACATGGGGTCAATTTAAACCAAGCTTCCAGGGCTAAAGGAGAGAATGTCCCGGGAAGCATGGTCAAAGAGATCCCCAGCGGGGACCAAAAAAAAGTAACGTCTAGCCAGGCGCCATGGCCCGGGATCCCCGGCGGGATCCCAGGCCATGGCGAATCCGGCCCGCCGCGACGGCCGCATTGGCCCTGCCGCCCGCCCGTCTCCCTGGAGGGCGGGCAGCCGGAGCGTGGAGGGGGCGGGGCCGTGCAGCCGCACGTTGCGCCACGCAGCCCCGCCCCCTCCCAGATTCCCCGCTGGGATCCCCCCGGCACGTCTGTTACGACGTGACAGGGTGACCCCGGCGGGGAATGAATGGGGTGATTTCGGTACGGGGCCAATGGGCCCCGTAACATCCAAAATCACCCATAGATAAAAAGTGTAAATAATTTCCTTGCTTTGGGGCATTTACTTTTTGTTGTAATGGATGTTAAATGTTTCTTGAATTGCAATTGTAATCAATTTTCATGTTTTTTGGAGTTTGTTAGGGTAAAATGTATTTTGTGAAATGTTTTTGAAGAGGAAAGGTTTGTTTGTTCATTTGGTTTTTTAAGTGGTTTTGCCTTTAACTTTTTTTAAAACCCTTTTTTTGTTTTAGATAATTTTTTTAAAGGAGAAGAGGTGATAACATTGCTCCAAGAAGAAAATTAGGTTAAATGTTAGGGGGGAAATGTCCATCCTAAGAAATAGTTGGACAATAAAACAAGTTACCAAGGGGAGTCCCCATCACTGGAAGTTTTTTAAAATAGGTTAGATAAATATCTGTCAGGAATGTTTAAAATGTACAGTATAACCTCCCATGTCCAGACTCCTTGTCCGACACAAAAGGTAAACAGATTTTGAGGACAGGGGGCTATTGAGTGCTGCTCAACTGTTCATCAGTTCCCTATTCTAGACATGTCTTATGTGCCTTGAAAGTAGCACGGAGATATAAAGCATGTCTGGAATAGAAAAGGATTAGAATAGAAAACAATCTACATACACTAGAGCCATACACTGGAAGAAACAAAAGGAAGTTTAACAAATACAAATGCAAAGCATTTATTATCTTTTATGGCTTTGTACATAGGAACAAAAAAACAGAAGCACAAATATAAAATGGGGGCTAATAGCTGGCTAGCAAGTAGCACTGAAGAGAAGGAGATGTAAGCCAGTGGTCCCATGGGGGAAAGCGGAGGACGGGGGGGAGAGCAGCTGCTGCCGCTCAAACCAGTGCAGACTCACATGTGTTTCCTTTTCCACCGTGTTCACAGGCACCCACTCCCGCCAGAGCCCAGAGCAGACTCCCATCACTGCCAAAGCACACCGCACCCACAAGAGAGGAGTGTCCTGGACACCTTCACAAGGAGACCCCGCCTTCATCTGCCTCTGGGGTGACAAGGAGACACATAGAGAGCTGTGTGCCTCCAACCAGAATGAGTGGGTGTTCCAGCAGATTGCCAAGTGGATGGCTGTAGCTGGATACGATCGGGACTCCACCCAGTGCTGACTGACTAAGGACCAAGGAGCTGAGGAGGGGTACAAAGCCATAAAAGATAACAATAACCAGTCTAGGCATGGGCCCAGAACCACCACCTAGCTCCAGCTCCTTGAGAAGTTCCTCTACACATGGGGCTCCATTGTAGCCCCACATGTAGTCGACACTGGGGTCTTGGAGGGCCGTAGCCAGGTGAACCACCCACCACCCCTGGTCGAGCCAGCAGCACCCACTCGTTCTTGCGGGCCCCCCCTTCCGATGAGGAGGCTGGCCCCTCAAAGCACCCTCAGTGGTGCGTGACCAGATGCCTGCAAGCCAGCCGGCCTCCAACTCCGAGGGGTCAGTGTGGCTAGAGCAGAGGGTCATGTGAGTACTGGCCCTTTAAGAGGCCAACTCTGGACCTCAGGGGCATACCTGGGCAGGGCGTGTTCAACCCAGCCCAGACATGAGAAACCTCTGACTTACTCAGTTGTGTGGCTGGCAGTTGACTGGGGAAGCTGCTTGGAAAGGCAGGAACAAGGGCAGGACTCTGTGTGTTGAAGCCAAGAATGCTGGTATGAGGAGGGGGCTCTGTGTGGTGAGATATTATGAACTGTAACCTTGTATATATGGTGGAGGAATATTGCACTGTGAATAAAAGGACACTGAGCTAATTCCTGGTGTGGACCTGGATGCTGAGGTAAAGCAGTGTAAGCAGGCATCATGTAGTCGAGTTCCATAGCCAATTTCATAGGAGAGTTCCAGCGGTTCCAGAGTTACTTGGAGGAGCTCCTTGGGCATGAGCTGTGTCAGTTCCAGGCCCAGCTTTGGCAGCAACGAGCTTGGCAGCAGTAAGCAAGGATCAGGGAACTAGCAGCAGCAGCCCAAATCCTCAGCATCAACGCCTCAGCCCGGACAAGCAAGCCCAAGTACCATGCAGCCCTGCACCATGTATTTTTCATAAGTGTCCTGGATTAAAGGGGAGGTATGGCAACCCTAACTGGGAATCCCAGTTAAAGTGTGGTTGTAAGCAAACCAGACCGACTAAGAGACCGTGTTCAATACAAGGGTTATTCCTGGGTGCAGGTAAAAGGAATACAACTGGGAGGGTCAAAAGGAGTCTTAGGCCCCTTTTAGACGTGCAGCGGTATCATTCGCCTCGGCGGCGCGCATATTTTGAAACTTCCGCCTGGTCTAATTAGACGAGGCAGAAGTGGCTTAATATGCGCCTATTACAGCGGAGGCGCATTTTAAAAGTGCGCGAATTAAATACCTCGATTGAGAGGTATTTAATTCGCGCACTTTTAAAATGCGCCTCCGCTGTAATAGGCGCATATTAAGCCACTTCCGCCTCATCTAATTAGACCAGGCGGAAGTTTCAAAATATGCGCGCCGCCAAGGCGAATGATACCGCCGCACGTCTAAAAGGGGCCTTAGCTGAGGCCCAAGGGAAAACTACTCTGTCCAGTAAGCAGCCTGTAGAAGAAACAGCTGCTACCCTGGGAAAGGTACCTCAGCTTGTGTGGGAAAGGTACCTCAGCCTGTGTTAGTGGGGATAAAGCCACACAAAGAGGAGGTTCCAGGCTTAGAAACAAAAACCCTTGGTGTCTCTGCACCCTGACCCTAAATCTGGGGAATTAAAGGATGGCAAAGGGCTACGGCAGGCTCAGTTGTGCTGGCACTGTAAAAAGCCAGAACACTCCTGTTGGTACTGCCCTATTTGGTTAGTCAGTGAAAGAGGGAAACTGGCAAAAGCCTCAAGGGCCATGGAGAGTGCTGAGAGAAAATCCTCCTCTAGCCAGGGAAGCCTAATGAGAGAAATGGCTACACCTGCCTTAAACACCCAAGGAATGCAGACAGAAAGACACCGGATTGAGCAAGAAGCCCTAACTGAGAAGTATACCACACCTGTACTGACTGAGCAGGGAACTCAGACAGAAGGGCAGATAACAGGCAAAGAAACTCAAACAGAGTAGAAGGGAATAGATAGACTATCTCTCACAGGGGGATTGAGAAACTCGAAAGAGTAGATTCTGACTGCCAGGTGGCCGTCAGCCCTGAAACAAAACACAAAAGAAGATTGTGGATTATAGCTCAAGTGGATCTAAATCCCCAAATAGAACTGGATGCCCAAATGCAGACTACAGTAGAGGTAGAAGTGCTGGGTTTCAGCGGGAGCCTAGATGGGAATTAACCCATGTATGGACTCAGAATACAGCTATTCCAGGGCGTATAAAGATTATAGATACTGGAGTACAAGCAACTCTAGCTTCACCATAACTGGAGGAGCAGCAACAGTTTATAGAAAGGACAAAGAGAGCTGAGGAAGAACTTGCTTTGTTAAGGGTTCACTGGGAGTAGGCCCTAGAAGAGACTGAAGCTCTTAAGGAAGGTTCCAGCCAGTGGAGCTCAGTAGGAAGCCTTGCTGGGAATGTGGAGTTTGGGGGATGCGTGCAAGCATACGCAGCTATAAGGGACCTGTAACCTAAGATATAGGCAAAATTCTTAAAAGCAGGGAACGAAAGAAAGAAAGAGAAAGAAAGAAAGGACAGAGACTTTGAAACCCCTGGGAGAGAAGATGAAGGTAAAATCCCTGAGGGTGACAACCCACAAATAGGGTGACTTAATGAATAATCTAAAGGAACCTGGGGTGAGGGGAGGGGGGAGTGTCTGGAACAGATGGGTCACAGGCCGGCCTCGCAACCCCAAAGAGGGGTAAATAAGTCCGCCTTGTCCGCACATCATGGCACTGGCCATGGTTCCCAGAGCAAGGTGAGCTTGGCCCAGACCAACATAATGCTTGTTCCCTGCCTCGGGAATACCGGTCTGCAGTGGTGGTGGTGGGACTGCTCTCTGGCTGCTAGGGGTCCATGTCACATTTGTTCTGGGAACTGGACCGCTCTGGACTGGGTCAGCGGTGGTTCTCCAGACCGGGTCTGTCCAGTCATGTCTGATGCCTCCCCTAAATTGTGCCAGTTGTGTGCAATTGCTGCTTGCCTTAAAATGTGCCAATGTAAGGCACTTAAAAGAGCTGTAAATTGATGGAAAGTGCCAGAAATTGACAAACATGCTGGAAATTGATGAAAAATGACAAGAATACTGGAAACTGACAGAAAATGATGAAAATTCTGGAAAATCGCAGGTGCCAATCTTACAATAACAGAAGCGTGGAATCAATGACTAGTGAGGAAATAATGACAAGTTGCAAGCGCGCCCCAAAGGTCAATATTTCTGATGGTATGGGAACACTTGCTCTCGCCTCTAGTCTCTAATCCTTTTGCAGTTCCAGGAGACTCGTGATCAAATCACAAGAGCTGCCATTGCTGTACAGCTCTGGCAATGGGCATGTTCTTTCCAGAGCAGTGGGGAATAAGTGATTTCCTGAGCCAGCCTGGCCCATGGCATGCTCACAAGATGGTAGAACTATGTGCTGGCCCATATTCAGTAACATGTCAAATTTCCCAAGTCCAGCTCTACAAACCCTTAGTATTAAAAATTATTAAGACTGACAATAAAGCTTTGAAGAAATTCTCTTCAATACCATGGGCTGCACCTTTTTTCCTCCGGACATTATGAAGCCACTTCATTCACACCATAAATGGGGAAGTGTGGATAAAATAGAATTCCTGGGTTTGTCTTATTTGGGCTTCAGAATCTTTGGGGCATGATGTGTGTCTGACATTTTTATAGCATTTCCATTTTATATTCAGTTTGCATTGTACTACTCCCTAGTTAGAGATGCGCTTTATTCCTTCTAAGAGTTGAATTTCAAAGCAGTGCTTAGGATTTATCTCTGAGCCTGGTGTTTTGTATCAATGGGACTAAACTGTATTGAGTAAATGCCTGCCCACTTCTTTGAAACTTTAAGGATTAGTGGTTTGTTTGTTTTAAATTGATAACTTAATACTTAATGATTTTTTTAAAAAGCAGCGTTTAATGTAGATTCTAGAAATGAACAAAGTTACACTGGTGTTTTAGTGTGGGTAAAAAAGTGAGCGTTTCTAATTCATTAGGGTTGGAAAGATGCTTATATTCCTCCACTCTTCCCATTGAATTTAGAGCTACTGAGAAATGTGAAATTAATAGCAACAAAGCCTGAGGCCTTCTGTCCATAGAGCAGGCACAGACAGATTGGCAGCAACAATGCAAGAATCTCTATGCTACCTCTCCAATGTGTCATGCTGGGTTTTGTGAGATGGGCACTTGCATCCCTTTCAAGCATTATTTTTCTTTTTCTTCCCCCCCTCCCCCTGTTGTTATGAAAGCATTAACACTGGTTAGGCAGGCATTCCATCCATATAAGCTCCAGTTTGAAGTAGAGCCACAAGTTACTTAACAGAGAGCCAACATGACATGTGAACTGTGTGCATGTTGTTTTCATTATTACAATAATGATAATGAAAATTGTTGTTTTTGTTATTGCAATAAGAAAAACGATAACCGATAATAACAAAAATGACAATGTCATTGTCGTCATTATTATTACTGCTGTGGCAGTTGGGTTTTGGAGGGGAAATGTGGAGAGGGGAGGAGGGAGCAGATATCTCGAAGCCCTAAATGGTTGAACTCTTCAACTGTGCCTGTCTTGGGAGGGGCAAGCAGCTCAGCAGTATCTGATGGATGTATCGCTGGCCAATGAGCAGCACAAGCAGGCCCCAGCAGTCTCATGGCACTCTGTGATTGCTCAATGCCTGCTTCCTCCCACAACCAATCGTAGGTTCTGGGGGAGGGCACTGCAACCCTTTATAATGGGAGGGCCAGGCTTTTTCTCTCCATTCTGTGAGAGCTCGCTGCCTCTCAGGTTGTGTTTACAGAACTGTGGTGCTTGCACACACACAAATCCTCCCTAGCTCTCATTGTATTACCAATAGCTTTCCTTCCTCATACCCTACATTTTACCTTCTTCCTTTCCCTGCCCTTCTCCCCCCTGCACATTATATATAGATAAGTAGTATAGATTAGATATAGATATATATTATAGACATATAGATTAGCTTAGAATAGTTATATAGATAATCGATTAGATAATAGTTTTCCTTTTCCCTTCCCCTGTCTCCCTTAGATTTAGATAGATATTAGTTGTGTACATATAGAGAGAGATTAGATAGTATATAGGTATTTAGGATAGTCTGTTTTATTATATAGATTAGGATTATAGGATAGGCATATTGTATAAATATAGGTTAGGTTTAGGTTAGGTTTTTTATATATAATTCGATCATATACACATAGTACATATTTGACTGTGTGTGTACTTGTGTGTACAACATACGTTACCGGTATCGCGAGATCTTCATTTGCGCACAGAAATAGATAATGATACTGATAACAAAAACAAAATGTTCGTTTGAAGCGATACTAATACTGATAATGACAATGATAACAAAAACGACATTGTTGTTAATAACAATAACAAAAATGACATTTTTAATAACAAAAATGAGAAACGAAAACGACATGGGGACCTGGTGCACGCTTGACAAAAGTCCAAAGAAGAAGTGGGAAGAAAACAGCACAACACTAGAATCCAAAACAAACAAAGATGCTGTGTAGAGAATGGATGAATATAAAGAAATGTTTATATAATAAACCAACAAATTACAAATAAATAAAACTTCAATACAATCATAAAAACAATCTACAACCCGACGCGTTTCGGGTTCAAAAAACCCTTCTTCAGGGGTGTAGAAACAGATCTAAAATGAACAAAACAATGAACATTTAATAAATGAAAAATATCTATATACAGCTCAATTCCCAAGTTTTCAAATATTGATCTTCTATAAAGCAGCAGAAATTTAACAACATATGATTAAGCTGAACAAGAATATCAAAACTCATAATACAAATATATACACGATAGAATGCTGATGTATGCAGGGTGGAGATGCATCAAAATAAAGTATGTAAATCATACACGCAAACGCCAATACCATACGCCTACTATTTATTTATTTTTTTAGTAGGCGTATGGTATTGGCGTTTGCGTGTATGATTTACATACTTTATTTTGATGCATCTCCACCCTGCATACATCAGCATTCTATCGTGTATATATTTGTATTATGAGTTTTGATATTCTTGTTCAGCTTAATCATATGTTGTTAAATTTCTGCTGCTTTATAGAAGATCAATATTTGAAAATTTGGGAATTGAGCTTATATAGATATTTTTCATTTATTAAATGTTCATTGTTTTGTTCATTTCAGATCTGTTTCTACACCCCTGAAGAAGGGTTTTTTGAACCCGAAACGCGTCGCGTTGTAGATTGTTTTTATGATTGTATTGAAGTTTTATTTATTTGTAATTTGTTGGTTTATTATATAAAAATTTCTTTATATTCATCCATTCTCTACACAGCATCTTTGTTTGTTTTTGACCTGGTGCACACCCCTACAAACAGTAGCCAGGGCCAGCCTTAGAATTTGCGAGACCCAGGGCAAAGATAAAATGTGGGACCCCTGGTGTCCCTGCCCTCTCCCTGTAACCCCACCCCAGAGGGGCACCCTTTATGGAGTCCAAGAGGTGGTTGTGTTTGGGGTCCTTCTGCGTGAGATTGGGACCCCACACTCTGCCGTGGTGAAAACGGGGGCCACTGCAGGGCCCCTAGAAGTAGAGAAAACAGTGGAACCCTGTAGTAACTCTGGTGCTGCCAGTAGTCTCTACCCAGATTTTAGTTCTCTGATGACCATGAAGATCGAGTGAAAGCGTGCAAGGGAATGGTCTCAGCAAGGATGTTCTGCACTGCTGTCTGGACAGGAGCCATGATCCCTTGTGATGCAAATATGATTGAGGCTACAAGAGTGACCGCTCGTCACACATTCATAACATGAGTAACTTCACTTACTTGGTATGTGCAAAACTTGAATGTGTGAATGGACCCTTAGGGAGGTCTACTACTTAGGGTACTTCCTGACGTGGGAATACGACCTTACAAGGCTGTGAGGGAAAACGTGTTTGCAAATTGTGAAGACGCAGAGCAGCCTTACCCTATGTGGGCTAAGGTTGTCCAAAGTGGGACAACCCGTGTGGCCAGGCGCACTTCCCTTGCTGCATCCAGAGCAAGACTGCAGGGCCATGAGTGATGGGTGGTGATGCTCGGTGTGCATGGCCACGTCACAGCCAGGAGCCAGCTCTCAGCTGGGCTGGGGGAGGGAAGAGAGAAGAGACAGGACTGGGCAGCTGCTCCTGTGGGCGACACCTCGGCTCCAAGATGGGCCGAGCCATCCGGCTTCCCCGCGCTCGTGTGTTCAGCTACCAGCGCTGGCCCTATGGTGTGGCAGGACCGATTGCCCACCAGAGGGGTGCACAGGGATCGGGTCTGTGCAATTTGTCTGGCTGCACTCATAATGTTCAGTCCTCACTACTTGAACTAAACTGGTGACCTAGATTTTATAAGATCTCCATTACCATCAGCAGTCCTCTGATTCCTCTTCCACATTAAGAGATCAGACAGCTGAAAGATTCCACTGCTTTGGGAGAATTCACACAAGTTCAGTGAGGTTCATGAACATCATTCACCTAAATTCCAGAAGCAAAGTCCATCTAATTTCCAAAAAACGAATGTCCTTTCTTAATCTTCCACTAAATCTGCCTTCAGTAAATCACCACTAACTGGCAGTGGTGAATCACTGTTGCATATACAAATAATCCCAGCATTCATTGCTCTTGACTGAGCAGTGTTCTGAAAAATAAAGCTTCACAAAAAAGAAGTGAGTGCCACTTCCAGACACTTGTCTAAAAGCCCATTTGAACAATGAACTTGATATTCTGCTTTCAGGAAGACTCCTCAGGCAGCATCTGTTCTTGTAGTGGAGAGAAATCAGTTCTCTGCCCTGCCCTTTGGAGGGTGATATTATTCCAGGCAGATGATGGAGAATGAATGCAATTCTGTTTAATTAACAATCTGCCAGAGTGGTGCTCATGCATTTTGTTGTGCATGGATTTGTAATTTACCTGCTCGCAAAAATTTGGTAGTGCATATGGTTTTCCCGCTCAGGGATTAATTGTACAGGAGGTCAATTTGGAGACTGATTCCTGGACCGGTGTTTATTTTTAGAGCGGAAGTGAGATACATCATGGTTTTTCAGAGGAGTTGAACTGCAATTGAAATTGATGTGGGAAATGCATGTGCTTGACATCTGTGAGAGTCAAAGCCCTGGCATAAATCCAATTAGTAGGGTAGACTCAATAGTCATGATTCTCAATCCTCTTACTCTGCAGTAGCTTCGCTGAAACCCACAGGAGCTTCAGAGGAGCTACTCCAGAGTAAGAGTCTTGTGGATCGTAGTCTAACTTTCTCGAATGACTTCCCATTTCGCCCATAAAAACTCCTAAATGTAATGAAGGACTTGTGCAGAAACATTGTGCAGAAGTTTCTTTCTTTTCATTATAAATTTCTACCCCAACCTATCCCCTTAGGCTGGCTTGCAAAAAGCAATATACAATGAGGTCTACAGAGTCTCGTTGTCTTTGGAGAAAAAATTGACTCATTCACTTTCACAGACTGGATTAGAAAGGTGCTCTTGTGCTGTATCTAAGCAGGCATATTGTCCACTCTGTAGTGCCAGTACTCCGTATTAGTGCCATGATCCTTCTCAAAATCCGCAGTAAATAACATTAATGAAGCAGTAGGGCTCAAATAGTCAATCATTAAACTACCAATGCACTGGACTCATTGAGAAATAGTGAATGAGAAAATCTTCCATATCGAGAGAACGTTGGTCTTTTGATTCCTATTTTTGCTCAGAATGGAGACAAAAAGTCAAAAATATTGACATTTTCCATTTTGAAAAATTTGAGCTGCCATTGTTCAAAAAGCCCTAAAAGAGGAGAATGGTTCCAGAACTCTGTCTCCTATAGGGCATTGCAGTAGCCAAGGATGAACTCTTAACTGAATGCATTCCTTTGGATTAAGCCAAAACTATGTTTTTCTGTCTGAAAATTTAAGCAAAACTTACTTTCTCTCATAGAAAATATTTATTTTTGACAAAACCACACTTTCATCAGGACGTTTTGGGGCTATTCCTAAAGGAAAGCAATACTAATTACTCTTAATTATTGCATCGTTATTACTGTTGCCATTCAATAAATGTAAAAGGCTGCCATGAAGAAGAGGAGGAACCGGGGCCGATCCCATACCCCTGCACCACCCGCACGCGCACGTAACCCACACACGTGTCCATTGTGCATGGACAATGTGGAAACCGTGGGAAGGGGGGTTGCAATTGCAGCCAATGACAAAAAAGAAGAGGCAATGGGTTTAAATTGCAGCAAGGTAACTTTAACTTAACTATTAGGGGAGACGTCCTGTCTGTAAGAGAGTTGAGCAGTGAAACAAGTTGCCCAGCGAGGTCGTGGAATCTCCTTCACTGAAAATGCTAAAAGAAGGCTTGATAAACGTCTTTCAGGGATGGTTTAGGTGCTTAGAATGGACGTCAGTGCTTTTGTTGGACTAGAAGGACCCTAAGGTCCCATACAGTCCAAGGAGTCTATAATACAGGTGGGGCATGTTCTTCTAGGATAGCCGATGCTACTAGCATTGCATAGTTACAAGGATAAATATACATGTAAGCATAAGAACAGAATGCACAGAGAGTGGGCTAGTCTAGATGTTTGTAAAACCTGTGTGTGAAATGAAATACGGGCTTTTTATTGAGGCATCCCTTTTGGTTGTTAAACTTTCTTTTTTTAAAATATATATATAGCGCCCCCCTGCCATAGCACTCAGAGTGTTTCACATAGAATTAATTAACAGAACTTTTAATCCTCGCAACAACCCTGTGAGGTAGGTTAGGCTGAAAGAATATTGTGGCTGGCCCAAGGTTACCCAGTGAGTTTCTGGTTAAGACAAGATATGAACTGGGGCCTTCCCCCTAACCTTCTGGTCTAGGTAATGCACACTTAGTTACTACACCACACTGGCTCAGTTTATGAAGCTCCCTAGAGTGTCACGTATTTGTGTAGCTTCTCCTGTATTCTGGCTGTCAGGAAGGTGCCACAAGTCCTGCCAAAAGCCAGTTAGCTGATAAATGTTCAAGCAGTCTCTCCACTTTTTCTTGTTCTGCTTTTCCTCTCTGTGCATCAAGCATAATTTCTCACAGCCCCCGCGTGTCTCCACTGATGGATGAAAGAGAAAATGCTGTTGCTTGCATGTATGTATTTCTCCAGCCTCCCAGGTCTGGCTGTCTGCTCTCTTTAATGTGACCAGCTTGCTTTAACTCCACTGTCTAATGCTGTCAATGTGTAGCATTTGTGTTAGTGTGATACAATCTACAATGGGTGTAAATAGACAAATGGCAAGCCATGCCAGTCTGCTTCTCCCCCGGGCTGGCCAGTCTCTCTCAAGGTGGCCCACCAGACGCGGAAGCGGAGCAAGCTAAATCTGCTCTGCGGCAGCCCCGCTTATGGCACTCTGGAACATCACAGAGTGGGCCGGCCAAACCCAGACTAGAGTGGAGCTGCTGTCCATCTGATCAGTGGGCCCACGCTCCAGCTCCACTCCCAGCTGGTTATTGCCCTGGCAACATCATAGGCCGTTTTCACACAAGACACTACCCAGCCACCAGCCACCCACCATACATGTTGCAGGGCTGCAGTGTTGCCCTATGGGTGCCCTGTAACATGTATGGTAGGTGGGTGGCGAGGGTCTTGTGTGAAAACATACATAGAGTTGCAGACGCCAACCTAGAGCAGCGGGTAATCACCCACGACTTTGTGGTATGGAGGGAGGGCAGACCGTGGCATGGGGAATCTACTAAGTCCATCTAAAATGGATCCAGGTGGGGCTGGGAGTGGGCAACCGTGGTGGTGGAGCTCCAGGAGAGGGCTGCTCCCGCATTTGTCTAAAAACACCCAGTGTTGCTGGTGCAAGGTTGTACACATCCACAGTATGCTGGAACCCTTCATAGAGAGCAAGCTACATGCACAGATATTATTATAATTATACATTTTATTTGTATAGTTCATCCTACCACCGCCAAATGGTACTACTCGGGGTGCTTCACAAGGAAGGGGTTTTGAAGGCTGCAGAGAGAGCAGGGAGTGAGGTTTCTTTATTTTTGAAGTCCTCCAATAAAGGTACTCTTGATCCATAGAGGTAGGAGTCTTCCTGCATGTAACTGTACGATTACTCCTGGCTAGCCCCCATGCTTGATCACAAGTTTAGTACAACTGTATGGGGCTGCTATCCTCAAATCACTGGCCTGCAGTAGTCCCTTTGAAATCAATGTGACTACTCTGGAGTAAGTAATTTGAGGATAGCAGCCTTAGAATGTACCACCTACCTCAGTAGAATAGGGTTTCTTTTATTTTGGTAGAACGGGGCAAGTAGACAAATCAACATTTGAAATTCAAAACATCTAAAAATTCAATTAAAAATGACCCAGACTGCATTTTGCTTTCTTCTGAAACCTCCTAAACGAGCAATGCCCCCAAGACTAAACCTGACAAAATTATGAGATCTTATAAGGTCAGTGGACAGTATAGAAGAACCTCTAGAAGAAAAATTAGACTACGTAGGAGGATGGGAGACCTGCACTTTTGATCGTTGTAGAATATACTACTTCCTAGATTTAATGATGATTTTGGCAACTTTCATTCTCACTCTTAGCCTTAATGTTCTCACTGCAGGTCTCACTGAGAAGACTGGATTTCATTGCTTTTTATTTAATTACTATGAGGATTATATTTATTTTGCACATTAAAATTTAGTAAAGGAATGAAGTGAGGCAGGTGGGTGTAAGCCTTGGTGCAGATGTGCTTTATAAAAATAGACTGGATCAATAGCAGCTGGTGGACTTTCAGATGGGGGAGCAGTGGGTGTGAATAGACAGGGACAAGGGGAGGGGTGGGAATGAATTGAGAGGATGGCAAGGAGGGAGAAAGGCAGAAACGGGGCAATAGACATCAGGAGTATTGACCATTAAGGGCCTTTTCACATGCCCGCCCCCCCCCACACACACACACACACTGCACATATGTGCGGGGGGGGCGCCCATGCGAACACTGCAGCAAGTGTGGAGGGATGGGTGGGCACCCATAGGAACGGCACCCACAGTGGGGGGGGTGCATGCACGCTCCTGCACTCCACCCTCCTCCACCCATCACCAACGCATGGAGCAACAGCCTCCAGTGATGGTTGCTCCATGCATGGAGGTGGGTGGAGATGGATGTGCAGCCATGGGAACGGGTGCACACCCATCTCCACCCACCGCAGGCGCACACTCATCCTCCCACCCACCACGCCCATTTGAAAAGGACCTAAGACAACACAACTCCTACCACGCAGTTGGACTGGAGAACAAAGCTCAGGTAACAGCCAAGGGGGCCTTGTAACTTTGAACAAGCTCTCATTTGAGGTGACGAGCTTTTATTTTATTTATTTATTTATTCAAATTTCTACCCTGCCCTTCCCCAAAGGCTCAGAGTAGCTTACATCATAAAAACACAAAATACAATTAAAATATTTATTTATTTATTTATTTATTTATTTCATAGTATTTTATCCCATGCCCTCCTGCACCATAGCAGCTCAGGGCAGCGTACAATTAATCCAAATAAAACCAACAATAAAAAATACCAGCTCAAATTTTTTTTAAACCATAAAATACTAAAAGAGCGTAAAGCAATTAAGACCCTCCCCCCACCCACCCACCTACCTACCCGTCTCCCTCCCCAAAGGCCTGGTGGAACAGCCAGGTCTTACACTGTTTCCAAAAGGAAGGGAAGTCCGAGGCCAAGTGGGCCTCCGTTGGGAGGGAATTCCACAGGCTGGGTGTGGCCACCGAGAACGCCCTCCCCATCGTCACCACCCGGGAAACCCATAGGACCTCAAGTCAGGCGTCCCTGGCTGACCACAAGGGTAGTATTACATCCTGGGGTAGGAGGCAGTCCCGCGGGTAGGCGGGGCCCAGAACGTTTAGGGATTTAAAGGTCATTACCAACACCTTGAATCGAGCCTGGAAGACAATAGGCAGCCAGTGCAGAGAACGGAACACTAGTGAAATTGCTTGTGACGACCCGTCCTCATTAGAAGATGGGCCGCCATATTCTGCACCAGCTGCAGTCTCCAAACTGTCGCCAGGGGTAGCCCCACGTAGAGTGCATTACAGTAGTCCAATCTTGAGGTGATGAAAGCATGGATGATGGTGGCCAGGTCGGAGTCTGAAACATACAGCCATAGCCAAAGTACCAGATGTAATTGGCGAAAGGCGCTCCCCGCCACAGTCGTCACCTGGGAATCCAGGTGGAGCTGTGAGTCAAGAAGCACCCCCAGACTACGAACCTTGGTGGCTAAAGGGGGGAAGACCCCGTCAATGACAGGACCCACCACCCCCTCAGCCTTCCCCACCAGCATCATCTCCGTCTTGTTGGGATTCAATTTCAGACAGCTCGTCCTCATCCAAACGCCCACAGCCGCCAAACACTGGGTAAGCACTGAGAGTGCCAGGTCTGGGTCTGCAGAAAAAGAAAAGTAAAGCTGTGTATCGTTGGTGTACTGATGACAGCATACGCCGAACCTTCTCACAACCTCGCCTAACGACTGCATGTACACATTGAACAGGATTTGGGACAGAGTAGAACCCTGTGGGACTCTACACATAAGGTCCCAGAGAGATGATGAACACTCCCCTAAGACCACCTGCTGAGTTCTCCCAGCCAGGAATGAGCAGAACCATTCAAGAAACATTCTCCCACCCCAGCTTGGTCCCGCAGACGAGCCACCAACATCCAGGGCCAGCCTTACAATTCACGGGGCCCAGGGCGGGGGAGAAATGTGGGACCTTTTTTTGCCACTGGTGGCCGGCAGACCTAGGGGTGCTCCCTGGCTCAGAGGGCACTCCCTGACTCGGTCTGGGGATGGTGCTCTTCCCGGGCCTGGGCTCAGGCAGAGGGGCACTCCCCTCTGCCCATCCCCAAACCCAGTAATTTCAGGGGCACTTACCAGATCTTTCACCGCTGCCGTCCTGGGCCTCATGCCAGGCCTGCTTGCCAGCTCCCTGGCTCAGACTTGGGTGGGCGCCGTGGCAGCAGACTGAATCTGCTGCCGCACCGCCCGCCACCACCGGAAGTTGCCAAGGAGTATGGGAGAGGCGGGGCCTCTGCCTCTCTCTCACTCCTGCTGTCCCCCTACGCTGCCTGTCAGTCTTGGCCAGGGGGAATGAGGGAGAGACAGAGGCTCCACCTCTCCCACATTCTGCTTGGCCGGACACTGACAGGCAGTGGAGGGGTCATGCATGGCGTGAGGGAGAGGCAGGGCCTCTGTCTCTCCTGCGCTCCCACTGGTCCCCTCCACTGCCTGTCTTGGACTCGGCCAGGGAGTGAGAGGAAGAGGCCCCACCTCTCCCAGTCTCACTCCCTGGCTGAGACTCCGGGGAGCCTCAAGTGTGGGGTCCCCCAGGAGCAGGACCCGGGGCAGTCGCCCCAAGCCACCCCACAGTAAGGCCAGCCCTGCCAACATCTCATGGTCAATGGTATCAAATGCTGCCAACAGATCTAGTAAGATCTGTCAGCAAATATAATAAAACTCCCTATAAAAACCCCTTAAAAACCCACCCTCCCACCTGCCAAATGCTTTGCCCAAAAGAAAAGTTTTACACTGCCCCTGGAATATACTCCGGCATGGGCTCTCACAGACCTGCGGGCGGAGGGAGTTCCATAACATTGGAGCAGGAACCGAGAATGCCTCTCTGCGGGCCCTTGTCATATGGACAAGACTGACATGTGGCACCCACAAGAGAGCTCTCCCAGCAGACAGCAGGGATTGCAGTGGAGAAGGCAGTCCTTCAGATATTTGGGAACCAGGCCATTTAGGCCTCTAAAGGTCAAAACTAGCACATTGAATGCCTGGAAACCTATAGGAAGCCCATGCAAACTGTAAAGCACAAGTCGGTGTGATGTGTTCACAGTTACCAACCCCTGAAACAAGCCAGACCACAACATTCTGCCCCAGCTGCAGATTCCAAACAGTCATCATGGGCAGCCCCATGTAGAGCACATTGAGGTGATGGTGGCTGAATCCAAATCAGAAAGAAAGGGTCGCAAGCTCAGCCTTCTCACTAGATGGAATCGGTGAAAAGTGCTCCTGGCCACTGCTGCAACCTGATGTTCCCAGGTGCAGCAAGGGCTGCAAACCTGAGTAACCAGAAGGGGCTAAACCCCCTCAGTGGCAAGAGTCCTAATCCCCTCCAAGTCACAGGATCGGCCAACCATCATCACTTCAGTCTTGTCTGGATTCAGTTTCAATCAGCTCACCCTCATCCAGTTCCCAGCAGCAGCCAGGCATTAGGTAAGCATCAAGACTTAAACTTTAGGTTGTCAGCATTATCCCCATATGCCCTGGGTTCCCATTATGATCCCATTACCGTGCCTTGGTGTTCATTTTTCTGAATGTTATTTTCTATCTATTTGACACACTCCCCCATGATATCCTTGTTGACAAGCTGGTAAAATGTGGACTAGTCAGGTGGGGGCGCCCTCCTCGGGGTTTCCCGGGTGTCTACTATGAGGAGAGTGTTCTCCGTGGCTGTGCCATGGCTATGGAACTTCCTCTCATTGGCAATCCGCTTGACTGCCGACCTCCCCCCTTTCCGCAGACAATGTAAGACCTGGCTGTTCTGCCAGGCCTTTCCCGAGGGAGATGGGGTGGGTG
>QEPC01013912.1:2406421-2433884 GCA_003113815.1 Sphenodon punctatus | reverse complement strand
TTGTTCTCGCTTAGATCTCTCCTTTAATGCCCTTCCTGTCTCTGACCATCACCTTGCTTCATTATGTGTCTCCCTCTTGCCCCCTCCTGCTTCCCCAGTCTCTCACTTTTTCCAAGACCTTCAGTCCATCGACCCTCTTGACTTTGTTTCCTCCCTCTCCCTTCTTCTCTCATCTGTCTCCTCTACCACCTGCCCAGACACTACTGTCTCCACCTTCAACTCATTGCTTTCCTCCACTCTCGACTCCTTTGGTCCTCTTTCCTGTTGTCCTATCCATCGCATAAACCTCCGTCCTTGGCCTACCATCCACCACTTCCAATCCTGCTCTCGAGCCACTGAGCACCTCTGGTGGAAGTCTCATGAGTTTGCTGGCTTCCTCCACTTTATGTTTGCTCTATCTGCATTTAGTGATGCTGTTTTCCTCGCCAAAGAACACTATTACTCCACATGAATCAAATCTCACTCCCGCAACCCCCGCTGTCTCTTCTCAACATTTGCTTCCCTTCTGAGGCTTCCATAGCCTTGCCCCTTTCTTTCTCGCTGCACAGGATCTTTTCTCTTTTTTCAGCAACAAGATTGATAAACTCCTACTTGCTATTGCTTCTCAAACCTCTCCCTCCCCCATTTCATTCCCTGATTTTCCCCCTCCTGCCTCTCTTCTCCTTCTCCCTATCTTTCCTTGATAAGGTCATCTCCCTCCTCTCTTCATCCAAACCCTCCACCTACCCCATTGATCCTGTGCCTTCTCTGCTGCACATCATCAACCTCTCCCTCTCTACTGGGTCATTTCCATTGGCCTTCAAACATGCCACTGTCTCCCCTGTCCTTAAGAAGGCCACCCTTGACCCCTCCAACCATTCAAACTATCACCCCATTTTGCTCCTACCCTTCTCTTCCAAGCTCCTGGAACGGGCTATCTACACAAGCATTCTTGATTTCCTCTCTTCTAATTCCTCTGTTAACCTCCTTCAATTGGGCTTCTGCCCTCTCCATTTGACAAAGACTGCCCTCACTAAAATCACCAATGACATCATAGCTAAGTCTAAGGGCCTCTACTCCATACTTATCCTCCTCAGTCTCTCTGCTGCCTTTGACACTGTTGACCATGGACTCCTCCTGGATTTGCTATGCTCCTTTAGTTTCCAGGACTCTGTTCTTGATAGGGATGGGCAAACAGAAGAGAGTTCAGAAATTCGGTTCGGTTTGGTTTGAAATTCGAGTTTGGAAATTCGGTTCGGTTTGAAATTCTAGTTTGGTTCGGAAGTTGGGTTCGGTCGACCGAACAGACCAAGTTCGGTCGAATTACGAACTTCTGAACCAAGTTCGGCCATTCAAAACCAGGTTTTTTTGTGTGTGTTGCCATTAGGGATGGGCGAACAGAACAGAGTTCGGAAATTTGGTTCTGTTCTGTTTGAAATTTGAGTTCGGTTCGATCGACTGAACAGACAGAATTCGGTCCGAACTCCGAACTTAGCCCATCCCTAGTTCTTGACTGATTCTCCTCGTATCTCTCGAACCGCTCCTTCAGCATTTCTCTTGCTGGTACCTTCTCTACATCACTTTTCCTCTCTGTGGGAGTTCCCCAAGGCTCTGTTCTGGACCCTCTTCTCTTCTCCCTTTACACTCTTTCTCTGGGTAAACTCATTGAATCTCATGGATTCCAGTATCACCTGTGTGCTGATGACAAGCAACTCTGTCTCTCCACTCTGTGTTCTCCTCCTCCATCCAGTCTCGTATCGCTGACTGTCTCTCTGACATCTCTGCGTGGATGTCTTGCCGACAACTCAGTATGACCAAGACTGAACACCAAGACATGCCCCTCCTACTTCCCTCTCACTTTCCATTGAGGGTGTCAGCATTCATCCTGTTCCTCAAGCATGTAGTTTGGGATTCAGCCTAGACTCCTCCCTCTTCTTTACCCCTCAGATCCAGGCTTTTGCCAAATCCTGTCACTTTGCTCTGTATAATATTATTAAAACCTGCACCTGTCTTACTGTTGTCACTGCAAAACCCCTACTCCATGCTCTAGTCTTTATTTCTTTATTCACTGTACAGTCCACAAGCCATGACAGTGTGCGACACAATACATTAACCACCACAAAATCTCACGATAAGTTAAAAGAGTGTGATATCATGACAACCAATTAATCATATTATCTGGTCACCATGATACATTAAACATTTAGATAAATCAACACAAAATAAAATTAAAATATAAAGATATAAATGATAAATGATCATCAGGACTCAAACCTGGACAGGCACTATATACATATACCAGCCCAGGATTCCTAAACAAAATTAAGTTTAAACTTAGGTTATTAACCTTATTTTATAAGCCATGATGAGATATACTTGTAGTTTCCAAGTAGTTATTAGGATCCCTCCGACCCCCTACTTGTATCCCATTTTCAAAATGCCAAAAGCTTGAATAGCAGCCACCCCTACCATACACGGCCCCCACAGAGCACTACCAGTGTCTGCCCCTCCAGATGAGTATAACCCTTATTTAAACATTAAATTGGCACCATATCATACTAGCCACATCATCATTAACAGAAATTATCCTTATTATTTTTAACATAAAGTGCACAAATTCTCGCAGCCCTTTTAGCGAAAACTGCCACATGGTGGGATCTAATTGTACTATGATCTCCTAAAAGGAAGACCACGTTCTGAATCTGGGGATATTGCAAATTCAGGCAGATTTTTGAAAACAGCTGCTGCCTAGGTGTGGTATACAATGGACAAAAAAATAAATAATGCAATAAATCTTCAACCCCAAGCCAGCGAGGACACATTTGTTCTGTCACCAGGATGCCCTTATAACGACCTTCAAGAACAGCTGATTCCATTGTTTGAAACCTAAGACTGTCAATGTTTCATTAAGAAAAGCCTTTACCAAAGACTCCAGATACTGACCCCCTCCAATATTTGGAATAAGGTACTTATATAAGGGAGAAATCAGGGAGGAAGAGGCGATCATTCTTGCGTTCTGTCGATCAATATCAAATATACATTTCTACACCATATGCCTGGCCGCTGACTCCGTAAATTGGAATAGAAATTTGACCCCAAATGGGTCAAATTCCCTTTAACTTTTTTTCACCAGGGGTCTGCGTAATTCGTATTTAGATATTTTTCTCATAAACACAGGCCCAGTAAGGAAGAATCTGCATAATATGCAATTTTCAAACAATATAGTATCAGAAGAAGATCAAATCATTAAGGATACCCTCCCTGTTTCGAGATTTAATATAGATGGTGAAGTAGAAGGGGGGGGCACCCAACAGGGTCCTTAAAAAATGATTGACCACTGACTCAAGGGATTCCACCACTCGCAGGTCCTTGGCCCATATCTGTGCCCCATATGACAATTTAGCCATAAGCTTTGCATTGAAAATGTTCAAAGCCAATCCTATATGTCACCCACCATTAGAATAGAAAAATCTCAGGAGGGGTAGCAGCTCCCTCCAAGCGGCCTGTTTCATGTCCGTGACATGCAATCTCCATGAACCAGTATGGGAAAACTTAATTCTCAAATATTTAAATGTAGAGACTTGTTCTAGTCTAGTCTCTCCTATAAACCATACTCTAGGCCGAAACCGTTGTGCAAAAATCACTACTTTAGTTTTATAAATATTAAATTTTAAATCCAATTTAATACAGAGTTGCCTAAAATCATTTAACAGCCTAGTAAGACCTAATTGTAAAATAGACAGAAGAACCGTATCATTGGCATACATAAGAAGGGAGAGCTTCCTATTGATGATCTTGGGGGCAGTATATAAACCAGTATCTCTCAAAGCTATAATTAGTTGATTAACATAAAGATTAAATAAAATAGGTGCTAACAGGCAGGCCTGCCTTACCCCTCTTGTTGTGGGGATTGAATCTGATGAGAGACCGGCATTATCAGCTCGGACTCTTAATGAGGTATTTGTATAAAGAGACTGCATCAATGCCAATAGCCGTCCATCCATGCCCAAAGTTGTAAGTTCTCCTCAAAGTTTCCCCCTACTGATGAGATCAAAAGCTGATCAAAAATCAACAAATGCTGCAAACAATTTTATCCCTTGTTTCATGTATTTACTAACCAAATGGTCTAGGACAACACTATGGTCAATAGTACTACGTTTCAACATAAAACCTGCCTGTTCCTCTGCGATAATGCACTTATCTTTAATCCAGCCCATAAGGCGATTCAATAATAGCCTAGAATATATTTTGGAGACTATGCACAAAAGCCTGATTGGGCGATAGTTTGATGTATCTCCCCTGCCACCCTTTTTGTAGATCGGAACTACAATACTTTGTTTCCATTCACCCGGTATCATAGCCGATGAATTTATTAAGGTGAATAGTCATGCCAGGGCTCCTGCCCACCAGTCAGGGAGTAATCTAAACACTTCTCCTACCACAAAATCAGAGCCCAGAGCTTTCCCACCATTCAAGGACAGGATTGCATCCATGACTTCTGTTTGGGAAACCAGATCCCAATATGGGAGTTCACTCTCAGCTGACCGACACAGGACAACCTCTTTCTCCACGCTATTAAATAGGGCTGAAAAATGTCTAACCCAACTGTCTGATGTAACTTTGGGCTGCTGGTAGACTGAACCATATGCCCAAGACCTAGTAATCATCTTCCAGAAAGTCCTAACATCATTCCTATGTAATGCATCTTGCAAGAGGAGCCATTGTGCTCATCTAAAGGCCAACTTCTTGGTCTCTAACATCGTCTTATAATCCTTAAGCTGTTTCCGAAAGGTTTTTAGTAGAGCTTCACCTGGTTTCATCTTTATTTTACATGCCATAGCTCGCAGTTGCCTCTTGGCCAATTTACATTTCTTATCCCACTATCCTCTCTGTTGCTTCAGTACTATATCATTCCTCTTAGGAATATACGACAGAAAAGACTGTAACTCCAACGTAAGTTGACACCAAGCATACTCGGCTTGGACAATATCCTGAGCCTGCTCCAATTCATTTTTAAGTGCAATAAGTCTCACTGAATGGAGAAAACGAGCCACTGCCTCATCTGTCCCCTCCATCCACTTTATTCTACACCGACCCACTACCTCCATTCCGTCTAGGTCTTTCTGTAATACTGATTCCCTTGCCACGGTGTTACTACACAGGGCCATTTGTAATGGGAAATGATCACTATCAATCAAGGTTCCCACCCAAAAATCACTGATATGATGATCCAAGCACTGTGAGATAACAACATAATCTATCACACTACCTCCCCTAGGGGAAGTAAAAGTATAATTTCCTATAGTGTTGCTTGGACTATTTCCATTCATTATCTTCAACATGAAATCGGTAACAAACCCATAAAATTGAAGTCCCGCAGCATTAATTACCCTATCTCTTGAGACCCTAGAGGAATTCACATCAACTTTCCAAACATATTAATCTTCCCGATTCCGGGGGTGCAAAAGCACACTGGTATCTGACTCAATTCTGGCATTTAGGTCCCCCATCAATAATACCCTATCATCAGGGTGGGCTATCCAATTAGAGGTCACCACTTCACGTAACCTTGACCAGAAACTTTGATCCCTAGAACATGGGGGGTTATATAACCATTTATTAATAAGATGGATTTAGGCAGTATTGATCCACTTAATCTTAAAATCAGTAGATTTAGGCTCAAGCTTCCAATGGTTTCCACTATAATGTTTAAATATAGAGCCACAAATATCACCAGCCTGCCACTTGGACGACCCCTACCTGAGGTTTGTACAGCTGGACACACCCATTCTCCAAAACCATCCAACCCAAATGATATAACATCTTGCATAACCCAAGTCTCCCAAAGACAGATTATGCTAAAGGTTTTCAAAAATGATATAAATTCTATATCGGCCTGTTTAGCGGCCCATCCTGCTTTGTTCCAGGAGAGGGTTGTCAGGTGTCCCATCGGGTGGGGTCCCACCAATCATGCCGTGGTTGTTAATATGCCACTGCCCTCAGTCCGTTCCATCCCAGTTTCCTCTGGGGGAGGTAGTGACTCCTCAACTGAGACATCTTGCAAGGCTTCCAAAAGGGGCATGCTTGAGCGGGTTGAACTTTCCGATGGGTCATCCTGTACTATCAGTTTTTGAACTACCCCTGAGTCTGTGTTCTGTAGAATCTGTAAATCCCCAATTGCACTAGTAAATCTAGAGATACCCACAGGGGTTAGAGGTATTTCCTGATGTGAAACCCCTAGCCCAACTTCGTTTTTAGGGTTCTTCCGACTTACAGATTGAGGCTGGTAGTTCTTCTGGACTGCGCGGTGTAAGACACCGATCTCTTGGTTCTCATTCTGATAGCAAAACTTTGAAATCTGATTATGGAGACTAGTCATCTGATGCAAAAACTCATTTTGACTATCAAGTGGTAATACTATAGGATGCCAGAATGCAGACAGGAGGGACCCATTGACTCTCCTTGTTTTATTCATGTCACCAGCCACGATTCCCTATAGCAAGCATCCCCCAATCTGGGCACTAAATTGCTGCCCATCTTGCGTATCCAACACTTCCATAGTCTCCATATCAGCCGATTCCTTATTTTTCTGTTTCACCATTTCTACCTCTGGATGCCCTGCATTTGCTACCAAAAAGGGTTTGGGGCTGAAATAGACATTTTCTCCTTGGATCTAGCTTTTGGTTTAATCCTCGATTTGTTTTTCCTTGATCTTATTATAAACAAAGGAGGGGGAAACAGACCTATTTGTTAAACTGTCTACTTTATCCATGATAGATGACACCAATGTATGGTAGTCAAGATGTAACAACACTCCTCTATGTCCTTTGGTCTGAGATAAAAGATCAACCCTTCGAATGTTTTTACTGGTAATTTTCATTTTTGTAAGTACCCTAAGATGTTCTGCAGCCTCCAAGGACGAGGACCAGAAAGGTAAATTACCCTGGGCTGTGGGGAAAATAATTAAGGCCAACTTACCCTTTGCTAATCTATAGGTAGCATCACTCATTTGTCCATATTGTGTTGGCTCTTGAAATAAAATATCCTTCTCCAACCATTGCTGACATAGAGGCAGTTGTGCCGCACTGGTAACAACCAGATCCTCCCTTGGTGGATAAACAGCTCCACTTGAGGTTTGTTTAACAGAATGGCTAACAGACCTAATTTCTACTTCATTCCTACTGTTTACTAGATTAGCCAATTCATCCATTTTTTTACTTAACAAGTTCTGCTGGGAAAATATAAATTTAACTGCCCTAGCAATTATGGACACATGTTCTGCCAACGCCAGTACGGAGATATCTGGTTGCTGGGGATTACCAACCCTCCCTAAACCCATAACAGCCCCCTGGACTCTTTGTCCATTGACTCCCCTTTCATGGCCAAAGATTTCCTCTTCAGGTCCTATTTCTATTAAAGTAGAAGAGAATGCATTCCTGATGGTTTGAGGGCTACTATAGGGGGAGTTAGGGCTAGGCATATCTTGTTTTTTAACCTAGACCCAATTAAGGAAGCAAAAGGTTGTTCCATTCTAAAGTAAGACTCAGTTTTCCTTTGTTTCAATGGAGGTGATGCCAAAGCACCCACCAGCCTAGATCTTTTCATAACCATGATCCAGAAACTAAAGTTCTGGAAGAAGAAGAGAAAAAAACAAAACAAACAAAAAAACACCACAAAGATAGCAGCTACAGATCAAATCAAGGGGAGGTAAAAGACAGCCTGTATCAGTCTCTTTCAGGCAATTTACTAGATAGTCCTGGCAGAGGTTTAATTGGGGAAGCTACTTGTCAAGTCTCCACGTGGGAAGTGCCATTGAGGGACTGTGGGGAAGGAGAATCCTAAAAGGAAAGCTTCTCTGGGCCCATATACAATGAATGGTCTAAGTGGATGGCCAATCTCACCTCCTGCCTTAATGTCCAGTAACAACGTCACAAATCTCACTCCAGTCAAATGGCAAGAACCCCTGTAGCAAAATCCCGGAAGACATAGGCTGCTATGTCGGGTCAAACCAGAAGGCTAGTAGCGGCCTTAAGCACTCCAGAGCACCGCCGCTGCCGCCGGACCAGCTGCTGCTGCTGTCGCCGGACCCAGGGCTAAAGCCCCGGCACCACCAGGTGGGTCAGGGTCTGGCAGCAGCGGCGGGTCCGGTGGAGACAGCACTCCAGAGCACTTCAGGCCGCTACTAGGCCTTCTGGTTTGACCCAGAAGGCCTAGTAGTGGCCCAAAGCGCTCTGGAGCACCGCCGCCTCTGAACCCACCACCAGACCCGGGGCCAGAGCCCCAGCACCACCAGGTAGGGCGATCCCTGGGGTGGGGGTGGGTTAAAAAAAAATTATGAGGCTGGGCAGGGGGTGGGAGGTACTCCCTGGCGCCCCTTCCACCTGCGTAGCCTGGAGGGGGGAGGGGAAACCGCCCCTCCTCCCGCCCAAATGGGTTCGATCCCCCCGAATCTGTTCAGGCTGAACAGAGCGAACCAAACAGCTTGGGGTTCGGCTGAACCCCAAACAGGCCAAACACCGACACACACACACACACAGACACCGGCGTTCGCACATCCCTAGTATCCTGCCACATTCCTGCCCAGGAGCTTGCTCCTCCTCTGCCCCCACCCTTGCCTGCTCATGACTCCCTTCCTACTCTAAACATCTTTGCTCCTTCTCTCTTGTTGTCCCTCAGACCTGGAATTCCCTCCCTCAATACATTTGCTCTTCTCACTAACTCCCAATTTTCAAATCCCTCCTGGAAAACCAACCTCTTTCATCAGGCTTTCCCTAGCTTGTCATGAGTGAAACTGCATCCTCTACCCTCCCTCATGCAGAATCTCTCCCCTGTACCTAAGTTAACCACATCACGTGCACCTACAAATTCTTAACCTCATATATGTATCCTTGTCTTTCCTGATCTTCACCTCTCCCTTTTCTCCCCCTCCTTAGATTATAAGCCCCTTGGGGTAGGGACCCATCTATAACTATTGATTGTGCAGTGCCAGGCAGGTACAGTGCTGGTGCTGTATAAATGATAAATAATAATGTACCTGTTACTGGTAAGCCCCTCCTAACGAAATCTCAGTGGGTGAGTGTACTTGCAGATGCTGTGTCCCTTCTAGCATGAATCTCTCTGCTTCCAGGAGAAAACTTGAGTCAACTCTTATACCAGAACAATCCACTTCACAATGGCACTCTCCCAGCAAAATAGTAATGCCTTGCCCTGCAACAGAGGCTATCTGCATAGGGTTAAATTTCACCCTTTGTACAGTAAGTTCTAATCTACAATATTTACATTGGATGTTTTTACATTGACTGCCCTCAGGGTTGCTCCAGGGATGGCCAGCCCCATGTCCCAGTGGTCTGCCTGTGCAGCACCCCCTCTCCACATCATGGAGCTGCGGGTGGATCACCTAGATGCTCTAGGTTGCTGCCTGCAGCTCTATGGCGTTGCCCAAGGAAAACCTGGCCTGAAGTGGAGCTGCAGCAGCCGTCTGTCAAGGAGATGGACTGCAGGTCTGCCTTGGGCAGGTCTGGACTGCAGGTCTTCTCCATGTCTGTCAGGCCTGCTCCGTTGACAGTGCTCCAGGATGTTCCAGAGCACTGCCAGCAGAGTTGACCCACTTCTGCTCTGCCTCACCCCCAGGTGACCTACCTTTACATGGACGGGTGAGGTGGAGCAAAAGCAGAGCAGGTGTCCGTACAAGACACCCATTGTTACAACTTAGGGCTTATTCACACGTGCAGCAATTAGCTGGATTTTTAAAAATTCGTTTTTCTCTAGTTCACTGTTAACAATGCCAGTTGCATTCACATGCATGCCAAACTGTTGTTTCCTACAGCAAAATAATGCATTCAGACCTTGTTCAGTGCAGTTCAATTACAGAAGGTTGCTACCTTGTAAACAAGGTTCTTTGAGATGGCTCCAAACATTCTCACAACACCCACCTTACCAGCCCCACATGGGATTTTTTTTTCTTATATGCCTACAATGAGTTGGAAGGAGCTGTCATTCTGAGGGGGAGAGTGCTTTTTATACTAGAGGAGCTCGAGACCATCATGTGGTCTATTATTTGAATAGGGTGAGCAGCAGGGGCGGCTGGTGGGTTTTGAGTTTGGAGGGGCAGTAAGGCTGGCTGGCCTGCTGGTGGCAAAACCGCCGGTGGGCTGGCAAGTCAGTGGGTGGAGCCAGGGGGACAGTGGGTGGAGACAGGGGGACAGTGGGTGGAGCCAGGGGGATGGTGGGCAGAGCCAGGGAGATGGTAGGCCAGTGGCATGGCATAATGCAGCAGCAAGGAGTTCCCATGGTTAACATCGGATGGAAGAAAACACAATCTACATGCACATCAAGCTTAAAATAAATAATGTATAAACCCCAAACACAGGGAAACACTGGCAAAACACTGACAAAACACAGCAGCAAGGAGTTCCCAGGGTTAACATCGGAAAACACAGTCTGTAAAAGCTGCTGCCGCATCAGCCCTAATGATGAGTGTGGGGCCCCAGCGCACTTGGAAGCACAGTTGCCTTCACATGCAGGAAATATTTTGCACCAGTTAATACCGAATACAATGTCACTTTCACATTGCTGTACAACGTGAATTTATTTCAATTGGACAGCATAAATTATTATTATTATTATTATTATTATTATTATTAGCATTTGTATAGTGCCAGCTGCGGATTACTTAGGTGCAATATTGACGACAATATTTTGGATTAGGGACTTCAGACATCATGCAAGATAAATTCAAATTTTGTAAAATTCAGACACAAACTGAACATCTGAATGCCACCTTAGTGTTCCGGTAGTCCAAGAATGGTTGGAATTTGGAAGTATTTAAAAATGAATTTCTAGGAGAGAGCATATATTGCTCTGCTATGCTCTTACAAGTTTTGTTGTTGTTGTTGTTTTTTAACTCACCCTAAATTAAATTACATTTTTGCCAGAGAATTTCCTTTTGCATTCTGTTTTAGTGCCCTTTTTATCTTGTGGATCATCTGTGAGAATATGGAATGTTATCACCACAGAGTTTAACGGCAGTGCGAAGCATTGAGGATCATTCTAATTTAGGTGTGTCTTCTCCACAATCCCAGGCAATTAGATTCCTGGGTTAATTTAGTGCTTTTAGTTCAATTGGATGGTAACAGAAAACAGCTTGGTCTCAATAATGTGAGAACAGAGCTTTGCTTGCAGCACGGAGGTTTTTATATTCCTGTCTCTTCTGTTTTTTCGTGAAGATCCTCTATGCTAAGTCCTTCACCAGTGCCAACAAAAATAAACCCTGGAGGGATCAGGAATATGACTGTAGGCTTCAGAGATTGCATATGATCAGACACTGACATTATCATTACAGGAACATTCTAAGAGCAGAATGCTAGTAGTTCTGCCAGGAGCAAATCAAATCACTCATCTATCACTTTCTGATGACTCAAGAAAAGCACCATAATTCTCTTTCTTCAAATCTTGCCCTACAGTCTCAGTGCTTACCCGATGCCTGGCTGCTGTCAGGGACTGGATGAGGATGAGCCGATGGAAGCTGAATCCAGGCAAGACTGAGGTGATGATGGTTGGCCGGCCTTGTGATCTGAAGGAGATTGGGACTCCTGTTATTGACAGAACCCTCTGGTCAATCAGGTTTGCAGCTTTGGAGCGCTTACGGACCCCTTGTTGAGTCTGGATTGTCAGGTTGCAGCGGTGGCCAGGAGCACTTTTCACCAACTCCTGGTGAGGAGGCTGCCACCTTTTCTTTCCAATTTGGATCTGGCCGCTGTCATCCATACTTTCTTCACTTCAAGGCTAGACTACTGCAATGCGCTCTACGTGGGGCTGCCCTTGATGACTGTTCGGAAGCTGCAGCTAGTGAAGAATGTGTCGGCTCGCCTCCTTTCGAGGGCAAGGCACCGGGAGCACATTACACCAGTATTCCAAAGTCTGCACTGGCTCCCTATAGCTTTCCAGGCACAATTCAAGGTGCTGGTTTTGACCTTTAAAGCCTTAAATGGTCTGTTCCCCACATATCTGACAGACCGTCTGTCCTTCCATGCCCCATTGCGGCCCCTCCAGTCCATCCAAAAGTGCCTCCCTGTGGGTACCATCTGCTAGTCTTGTTCATACGGGGAGAGCTTACAGGGGGACATTCTCGGTTGCTGCCCCTGTACTATGAAAATCCCTTCCCCCGGAGGATCATTTGAGCCCGAGCCTGGGCATCTTCCAGTGGCGGTGTAAGACCTTTTCTGTTTGTTAATGAATTTGGCAGGCAGGGCTAGGGAATAGGGGGTTTGGTGGGTAGGTTTGGGGTAGGGGTGTGAGGAGATGGTTGGAGAGGGTTTGGGGGGTTGTGGTGGGGTTACAGAGGGGTGAGGGGAAAGGTTGGGGGGTAGGCTTTTTATGCTGCTTAGTGTTTTGTACATATTAGATGTTGTTTTTATTTGTTTTATACGCTTCCCTGAGCCATTTGGGAAGGGTGGGGTAAAAATGGAATTAACTAAATTAATTAATTAATTAATTCATTCATTCATTAAATAAATAAAATTTGACAGATGTTTCAAGGGGTTAAAGTAGGACAAGGATTTATGTCTTGGGGATCAGCAGAGGGACTTTAGCTGGGGGAACTGTCTCTGTCTTAACAAAGTGGGTCTTCCTTTGTTTTATGGTTGTAGCTGCAGGGAGGCAAAGTCTGTGTTTCTGGGCAGGTATCTGGGTGTTACCACAGGTAACGATTGTGTGATGAAACTGATGATGTCAGCCCGGGCACGTGACTGGTTTTGTGTGTTTTTGTGGTCAATTTCCCAATCCTGGCACCAATTCTTGAGCATGCAAGTGATTCTGAAAAAAATATTATTATTGCCCAAAAATTCATCAGGCATCAGGAGGTTCTTGGTTCATCCAACAATGAATCGAGTACCTCCATTTCATCAAGATTTTATGTTTTAGAGAAATCTTGTTTCAGCCTTAGTGGCTACCCAGTAATCCCCAAACTCCCTTCTCATCAACAGTTGGCTGATGGGAGGATATGTTATCTTGGGGTGACCACAGACTGGAGGGGAGGCAGTGGGCTTATCAACATATAATAGTGGTTGCATGCAAGTGGGAGCTCCATGCTGTCCACAAGCATGATTTTCAGGATCACAAACTTGTAAGAAAGTAATGGGCGAATGTGTGTTTTAACACCCAAACGAGTGGCTAGCGTTATGTCTGGTAACACCGTGTCTCTTTCCTGCTGGGGAAGGGAAGCTTTTCCCCACTTATCCTCTTGTTGGCCTTGAAGGTGAAGCACATCCTAGGAGGAAGTCACTGGAGGGAGAGACAACAGCACAGAGTTTCCTGCATAACCTTCCTTGCTGCCACCCAAGGGCTGCAGCCGCAGCATCTCCTATTCTGCCCCCCTCCCCCCCCCCATCAACTGTGCTTTGGTTCCACCTGCTCAGCATGGAGCTGCCATAGCTTTGACTGGGACAGGGGTTTTGAGCACAAAAGCAGGGCAGCCCTATGAAACCTGGACAGTGGGGGAATATTTTGTACACTGACTGCATCTGGAGATGTTTTGGGCTGTCTGGGAAAGCTGAGGACACCACCCCTACATAAGATTATTACCTAAGCGCCATCTCCGGACCCCAATGCTCCATTCTGTTCTTGCCCTGTCCCCTATCAGACAATGGCTTCAGCAAAAGGTGGCAACCTTAGTGAGTGAAAGTGTGTTCGCACAAGTGTATTCATGTGCACACGCTTGTGTGTGTGTGTGTGTGTGGTGGGGGGGAGGGTGTATGTGAAAAGGCAGGGCTTATGTCTCTCCTTGACCACCCGAAATATTGAGAGGTATGGTATGGAACCAAGACTCCTATGAGTTCAGTTTTTCTCTACACTGCTTTCACCAGTTATATCCAAGAACGTAGCCTTTGCTTTCTAAAAAAGATCTCTGATGTTCATTGTGTTCAAGGTATTTGGTGGTGCTCCATTATTACCATGACTTAGACTTTCAAATACAGATGTTTCTTGTGCTCTCTCCTCTTTGTGGCATACATTCTTAGAATCCATAGTAAATTTTTTAGCTTTGGACAGTTTAGTTACTACACCACAGCCCCTTGCCTTTGGTATTCTTCCTCTATGGCAACTTCGACTGCTCTTTTTTACATGTAAACTCAAGACTTACACTGCCTGCCTTTGGTTATATTAGAACAGAGTTTTAATGTATTTGCTCTCTCAGGTTTTGGTGAGACACTCTGAGATTTTTATGAAGATTTTAATTGTATTATTCAACAGATTCATCAGCTAGCTAATGTAGGTTCAAATCTCACCGTTATCTCTGCTTTTCCATTGATTTAAATAATAGGGATGGGACTCCACGTTGGAAATTGGGATTGTTTCTGAACCGAAGTGACCTGACTTCAAATTGCATTTGAATCATATTGTTCAGAATCTCTTTAGATCAAAGTAATACGGCCCTAAATCCAGTGTCTTCCCCTAGCTCTGCCTCCGCCAGACCCTTGCCCGGCCTGGGAACTGGGGCATTAGGGGTCTGGGAGAGGCAGAGCTGGGTGCAGAGAGGCTGCGCAGGGGTGGGGAGATGGGGAGTCGTTGATTTACTTACCTTTTTTCCTAGGTTCCAGAGCCGGAAGTGGCGACTTGTGGTTCCAGGAAAAATAAATACAAAGGAAAATCACTGTGCATGCGCAAAATGGCCACTATGGCTATTCTGCGTGCGCATGCATAGCCATTTTCCAAAGTGGCTTTGGCAGCATCAGTGCCATTTTGGAAAATGACAGTCAGTCTGCGCATGCCCAGCTGCCAGGTGAGCATACTCAGACCGGCTGCCATTTTCCAAAATGGAAAATGGCTATGCATGCACAGAACAGCCATTTTGCACATGTGCATTGATTTTCATTATGATTTTCTTCGAGACATAGTCCTGAGAAGGCCGCAACAGGTGCTGCAGTGCACCACTTAGGAAAAAGGGGAAGTAAATCAACTACTACCTCACTCCCCGAACCTGCTCAGCCCCCCTGCCCCCATCTCTGCCTTCCCCAGATCCGTGCCCAGCAGCCACCTCCCCCAGACTCCTGCCTGCCATGGGTGAGGGTCCAGGGGAGGCAGACACCGGCAAGGGTCCAGGGGAGGCAGAGCTCAGGATGGGTTTGGCACGCAGAAGTTGAAAGCTCCTTGGAGTGGTGCCAGGACTAGGAGCTTAGATCCCTGCCGGGGTATCTGAACCTTTGGGATCATATTCCCCAGTAAGGACTGGATTACTTTGTATCAATACAACTCATCCAAAATTGGACAAATCATATTGATCCACTTCTGATCTTCCCATCCCTATTAAATAATACATTAATTTGCAGCATGAAACACCTAGCAGTAACAAAGGGTATAGCCAACGAGAGAAATGTTTTGAGCACACAGAACATGATACTGAATGAGAAAGTGAAATGTGGCATGGAAGCAAAGAGGAGAGACACCAAATATAATCAAAGCAATGTATGTCTTTGTTTCTTGCAGTTATGTATACTTGATATCCGACCACATTATTTTTATTTCAGCTGTCTTGTTTTGTGAGGAATGGGAATTATTGCCATTTTGTAATTTAAGATTGGATAGAATGGGTCATGCCGAAATCTGAATTTTCAAAATAGTATTTTCTAATTTCAGTTTCTTGAGGATTTTAAAGTTCTGCTTGGGGAACAAATTAGTGGGGAAGTCAGTAAATGTTAAACCAATTGTTGAAAACCAGAAAGGAATCTACTGAAAAACATGTTTGTACTTACTTCCATTTCTTTTGACATTTATGTGTTTTACCAGCTCTAATCTCAGTCCTGCCCTCAGGCAGAATTTACTCCATAGAGACTGAGGAGCAGACAGGCTAGTTCCTATGACGTGCATCGCTGCTGAGAACAGGCAGTAGTAATTTGTTGGCAGACTATATTATAGCAACCAAGAACAAAGTTCACTAAAAATCAGACAGAACTACTTAGCTCATTTCACAATGTCCAATGGAACAGCCATCAGACGTTTTTATTTATTACTATTCAATATATATGCTGCATTGGTTTGTCCTAGAGTCTCAGCCATGGCCCAGCTACCTTGAGTTAGATACAAACCCAGAGACCAGGGATGAGGCAAAGTTCCCAGCCTCAAGAGCCATTTAGTTTACCAAAATCTTCATATGGCTGAGAGCCACAGTCACACACGGATCTCATGTTTGGTGATTGGCTGGTGGAGCTTGTGGTCCTGGCTGCAGAGTTTCTGAGGGGCAACTGTGATTCACTTGCTGAGACTTGGGTGCGATGGAATAAGGCACAGGACCATTAAGGTTCTGCGGGGCACAAGATCAGCCCTGGCGCAGGAGCAGCACTTGAACTGTCCAAAAGCTGCTCCCAGGCAACAGTTTGGCCACCCCTGACCTAGAGAAGAGTTAGAAGAGTACTATATACTGCAAACATAAAAACAAAAACAAAAATAGCAAGTACTATGGTATGTGTTATGGTATTTTTCCAGGCCACTTATGAAAACTACATGTTTCCACCTATGTATATTTTTCCAGGCCACTTATGAAGAATACATGTTGCGGGGCCTGCATTGGCACCTATGGCACCAGTGCAGGTCCTGTAACATGTATTCTTCATAAGTGGCCTGGGAAATTATATCCAAGGTGGCAACCCTAGTGATATATGACTACTCTCCGGGAGAAGAATAGGGTTTTCCAATATCTGGGAGAAAATGGTCAGTCTAAAAAAAAACTCCATTGGGGCAATAGAGAGCTATGATTATAAGCATTTATCTTGAAAAAATCAGTTGCTTAGAGGTTCAAACAAGGCCATTGTAAGGGGCTCATGTTGATTAATTTTGTTTTTAAAAATAATACCAACAAATTTCTGACCAGCTTCTCTGTTAGGTAATGGGCTATTGCTTAATACTTGCCCATGGGAAAATCCTGCCAACATCACATCTGCCAGAGAGTCCACACAGGAGATATGGCTGGGGCGGGGGGGAGCTTTACTGTCAGAAGGAGGGCTGTGTAAACTGTAACACTCACTAGGCATGGGTGTGCACTGTGTGGAGGCCGAGAAGTTAAAGGAAGTGCTGTGGTAAAACTTCAGTATAAAGACTGGCAGGACAAGGGTTTAAGTCTGGTTTATGAGTCAGGTTGTTGTGTGGATATGCAAGTTATTTAACTTTTTAAAATGTCATTCTTTTCTCTTTTTTTAGCCCAGCCTCATAGTTAAGTAATAGACTACTCTGAATTTGCATCCATGAAAATTATGTCCTGCATTGTCCCATAATTTGAGAGTCACTGTCCTTCATTTCAGAGTTCAGGGGTTGAGAGGTATGGTAAGTTGGTTAAACCATTGCATAATAAATGGTTCTCGCTCAGTAACTGGTTGTTTGGTGCAGATCAGCTACTGCAAATTCAACAGTTACCGCATGGTTAACTGTTCAAGCTCTATGAAAGATCAGGCTGGAAGCCCAGACAGGGGCATGCCCCATTAAAGAACTGTGGTCAAATGGTGTTTTTGCTTGGAAACTTGCACCTTTTTATGTTTGTACAATAAATACGTTTGTGGTAAACAAGGGGCATGCACATTGAGTAACAGTAATCCACTCAGAGAGGGCTGCTCTGTTCCACCTACCCAACCCTCGTTTTCCCACCCAGCCATCTTTTATCTGCTTCTCCCACCAGAGTATGAGAGAAATACAGACTGGAAACATACAGTGAGGAAGCTGATTTTCATAGGTGGTTCAAGAGAGTGGACCATTTCATTGGGTGTATACTGGAGCTTGGTGGGCCAGGAGTCCAGCTCTGTTGAGTTAGTTCCAAGCTAGGTTCTCTATAGCTTAAATGAAAACTGGTATCAAGGCTAACACTCCTGACACGTCTTGAAGGACATGAGGAAGTAGCTTGGACATGTGGCTCTTCAATTTTGTTCGTATTGCATTTTATTGAAAATCACTGATGTATTTTTTATTTTTAAAAAATTTTAAAGAGAAAGTAAAGAAATTACCCAGGAAAACTTTCTTTTGCAATCCCCATGAGTTCTGGTAACTAGAATTGCTTACATGTTTCACAGCTGTATCTTTCCCCAACACCTGGGCTTGGGCAAATCTATTGAGCCTAGAGGGGACAGGTCACAGCTGTGCATCCAGATTTCACTTTAACCACAAGGTTTCTGATAAGCATTCTACAGCTAATCTCTTCCTCACCACACTGATATTTTACCTGCAAGCCCCTTTCCACTCCACAGAGTCGGACAAAATGCATACAAATACAGTTCTCCATTATTATTATTATTAAAAGTGAAAATCAGTAGGATAGTTGAGACAGGACACAAGTGCCTAGCAGTGCTACTAAACCCAACTACAGCTGAAACTCACCCTTGCAATTCTCAAAAGTCTCAGTAAGAACCGGGTTCTCACCAGGGTTTTTGAGAATGAGAATGGGTTAAGAATTGGCTGATTTTTGACCTGTTCTCATGAAATGCTCACATGACCAAAAACTAGCTCTGATAGAGTGGCCATACCTCCCCTTTAAAAGAGGACACTTATGAAAAATACATTGTGCAGGGCTGCACTGGAACCAATGCAGCCCTGCAACATGTATTTTTCATAAGCGTCCTCTTTTAAAGGGGAGGTATGACCACCCTAAGCTCTGAGCATGAACAATATGGCCACCATGGCCATTCTGCACATGTGCGGTCAGTCCCTAAAAGTAATTTGTGCATGCGCAGAGCGTTCTTAGGGTTTTGAGAATCTTGTGAGATTCTCAACAAACCTTAAAAAAAAATCTCTGCACATTGCAAAATGGCTTCCAACGGCCGTGCATGTGCAGAATTGCTGCAGCGGCCATTTCCTGCGCATTCACAAAGTGGTTTTTGAGGTTTCTCAAGAATCTCACAAGATGTTCAAGAACCCTTGCAAGAACGTGCGAGATCTTGCCGGGGTTGAAAGGATTTTGTGTGTTCCACGAGAATGGAGATCCATTCTTGTTTCATCCCTAAGCAGGGAACCTGAGCATGAGCCAAACAAAAGTATTTGCTTGCAAGACCTGCCCCTGCCTCCCCTAGGAAACCAAATAAGAAAAAAATAAATAAATAAGAGGCAGTGTTTTTTTAAAAAGGATTGGACATCTATTATTTTTCAGAGGTGTTTGAACTTTACCTGGTCAACAATCCTAGAATGTTAGACCAAACCAAATTCTAATGGTAGAGAACTACTTTTGAACTACTTTTGACTCTCTTCTTAAACCCCCCTGCCCTCCTCCGCCCTCTTACTTGCTGCTCAGGATCTTGCGTCATTCTTCACCTCAAAGATTGACAAAATCCGTCGGGACATTGCCTCCCACCCACCTCCTCCTCCCACTCCCGTACCACCCCCTCCCCCCTCTCTCCTCACATTCTTCCCTCCTGACTCTCTCGAGGAAATCTCCACCCTGCTCTCTTCATCCAACCCCTCCACCTGCCCCCTTGACCCGATCCCCTCCCGCCTCCTGACCTCTGTTGCTCCCACTGTCGCTCCCCCACTTCTACATGTCATCAATCTCTCCCTTTCCACAGGCTCCTTCCCCTCTGCCTTCAAGCATGCCACTGTCTCCCCCATCCTCAAAAAGCCCACCCTGGACCCATCTGACCCCTCTAGTTACCGGCCAGTCTCCCTCCTTCCCTTTGCCTCGAAGCTCCTGGAACGTGTCGTCTACTCCCGCTGCCTGGACCTCCTCTCTGCCAACTCCTCCCTGGACCCTCTCCAATCCGGCTTCCGCCCCCTCCACTCTACTGAAACTGCCCTGGCCAAGATCACCAATGATCTACTTGTCGCTAAATCTAAGCGCCTCTACTCCATTCTTGTCCTCCTTGACCTCTCTGCTGCCTTTGACACTGTCGACCACTTGCTTCTATTGGACTCGCTTTACTCTTTGGGCTTCCGTGGCTCTGTCCTTGACTGGTTCTCCTCCTACCTCTCTGACCGCTCCTTTAAAGTCTCGCTCCCCGAGTCAAACTCCTCCTCCCTCCCCCTTTCGGTTGGGGTCCCCCAAGGCTCTGTCCTTGGCCCTCTCCTCTTCTCTATTTACACCCTGTCCCTTGGCAAAATTATTGCCTCCCACGGATTCCAATATCATCTCTACGCTGATGACACCCAACTCTATCTTTCTACCCCCTCTCTCTCCTCTTCTGTCCACTCACGCCTCGTCAACTGCCTCTCTGATATCTCCGCCTGGATGTCCCGACGTCAACTCAAGCTCAACATGGCCAAGACCGAACTCCTCATTTTTCCTCCCTCCTCTTCCTCTCCCTCTAACCTGCCCATCTGCATCGATGGAGTCACCATCCATCCTGTTCTCCAAGCCCGTAGCTTGGGCTTCATCTTTGACACGCACCTCTCTTTTAAACCTTACATTGACTCTGTTGCCAAATCCTGCCGATTCGCCCTCCATAACATTGCTCGGATCCGCCCCTTTCTCTCTACCTCCTCGGCCAAAACCCTTGTTCATGCCATGGTTATCTCTCGCCTCGATTACTGCAACCTCCTCCTTGCTGGCCTCCCTCGCTCTCACCTGTCCCCCCTTATCGCAATCCAAAACTCCGCTGCCAAGGTCATTCACTCTGCCCGTCGCTTCGACCATGTGCAGCCTCTCCTCTTCTCTCTTCACTGGCTCCCCCTTCCTGAACGTATCCTGTTTAAACTCCTGGTATTCACGTTCAAAACACTCCATAACCAAGCTCCCCCTTACCTCTCGGACCTAATCTCCCTACGCACTCCTGCACGCGCTCTCCGCTCTTCCTCTGTCCCCTCCCTCACTCTCCCTCGTTTCTCCTGCTCACCTAACCGCCTTCGACCCTTCTCCCTCGCTGCCCCCCATGCCTGGAACTCCCTCCCTGCCCACATCCGCCTTGTCTCCTCCCTCCACTCCTTCAAATCCCTCCTCAAGACCCACTTTTCCTCGCCGCCTTTCCCAATGCCTGCTAGTCGTTCCCATATACCTACTGTCTGCCCTCCTCTGCAGACTGCTGCAACCAACCTGATTGTAACCAAGCCAAGCACACGCACCTGAGACTTCGCATCCGCTTGAATGTTTGTTGTTTGTTGGTCTTCTCCCCTGTCTCTCCCACTGTCCCCTCTCCCTGTCTCCCCCTCCTTGTCTTTTAGATTGTAAGTCACAGGCAGGGACCATGTCTATTTCTATGTTCTGTACAGCACCAGGTCACACTACTGGCACTATATAAATGTTTATAATAATAATAATAAATAATTAATAATATGTTACAAGATATTGCAACATTACTGGAGGTAATCGTTACCCTCATACATAGGCCTCAATTCTGTAGGCAGTTACACAGGAGTAACTTTGCAACCATGAGTAGTTCCAGTGGACTTGGTGGGGATGCGCACCAACAGAAATTTGCTTTTGTGTGTCAGCATTTGCAGGAAACATTAAAGGTACCAATGTTTGGCTCACTATAAACTTCCAGCTACTGCTGATTGCAGCCCCTTCTTAATTTTTTTTAAATGTTCTTTTTGTCTCATCTAAAGTCCACTGTCGTCAGTAGAAAACTCCCAATGTTGGGTGAGATCATTGCGTGTCTTTAGATGGACACGGGGGTAATCGCCCATGAACCTGCTCCGGGGATGCACCCCCACATATGCCCGCTTGCACCTGAGTTCATTTTGAACAGACCCAGTACTGCCGCAGCACAAGGTCTGCCTGCACAGTGCCCCATCTCCCCCAAAACAAAGAGCTGTGGGTGGATTGGCCACCGCTCTAGGCTGCTGCCTATAGCTCTATGGTGTTGCCCAGGGCAACACCCAGCTGACAGCTGTCCACCAACTAGATGGACTGCTGCTCCACTTCTAACCAGTACTCCATGTTTGGGTGTTCCGCTCCACAGGCGGTGCTCTGGGATGTCCTGGAGCACCGCTAATGGGGCTGAGACAGGCAGTGCCTGCTTCGCTTCTGCTCCACCTGCACATCTGGTGGACCACCTTTCATAGGATAATTTCAGACGTTACAAGACCATGGTCAACCACAGTGAATCCCCTGTGGTGACCAAAAGTCCCGTAACATCTGTAGTGAGTTCCGCCAGATGTTCACCACAGAGAACCTCTGGCGGGAATCACAATGACTACAATTCTGGACCTCCGGCCACCCGGAGGTCCAGAATTGTGGTTAGCTGGACCACGGTCCAGGATCAGCGGAAAGTAACATCTGTTACCTTCCACTGGCCCGGATCATGGTCCAGATAATGATGCAGGATCAGGCGCAGTGACTGGATTGGCCACTGTGCCCGCCCATCTTCCGGAGGGCAGGCGGCTGGGGGAGCACAGGGGGGCGAGGCTATGCATCTGTACTTCGCGTCACGCTGCCCCACCCCCTCCCCGAACCCCTGTAGGAATCAGCCGGCACGTCTAATGGACGGCTGTACTGATTCCTTTCTGGGATTCAGATCCCGGACCATGGTTCAGCATGGCAGGCCAAGCAGCCCATCACGTCTAAAATTACCCATAGGCAGGCCACCCAGGTTTGAGACAGAGCAGAAGCATGGGTGTGATCTGTGTAAAAGCACCCATTCTCTCAGATAGCATTAACCTCCTGGTTTTACAGTGTTTGTGTGGGTAACTTCAGACATTACAAAAACGCCTTTCACCACAGTGAACCCCAGTGGATTCCCTGTGGTGGTGGTGTTTCTGTGAACTTCTGTTTGACCACCGCCAGATGTTCACCACAGTGAATCTCTGGCGGGTGTCAAAGCTAACCACAGTTCTGGACCTCCGGCTGGCCATCTCGCCGCACAGCCCCACCCCCGCTGAGATTCCCCAGCGTGATGGAGCTGGCACGTCTAAAGGATGGTCAGCTTCATTACGGACCAGGATCTGAGAGAGATCCTGATCCAGGATTCAGCGTGGCAGGCCAAACAGCCTGTAACGTCTGAAAATATCTTGTGTCTGTCAATGGGAGCTTGCCTCGTGACTTTAAAGTGTTAGGATCAAGTCCCCATTTTGGGGGCACTTCAAGCAGAAGGCAGAATTTGTCCTGTAATCTAAGTAATGAATGATCACAGATTTTAAATTTCTATTTTATTTATTTTTGCCCTTTTTCATTTTTTGCCATTGTTTTTTTTTAAAGAAGTCAACTAAATTGATTATGCTGCCCAGAGGATTTGCTGTGTAAATGTAAAATGGTTGACAAAGCTGTCTGGTTTTATTTCCTAGATGTTTATTCACTACAGCAGCACTGGGAAGACTGGGAAATACTGCCATTTCTGCACATCTTTAAATGCTAAGTGAGCACACCATTTTAAGCAAAATTAAACAAACACATTTTTCACACACTCTCATTCTCACTTTCATCTAAGCAGAGAAACTATGTGCCAAAACTCAGCTTAATACAAATGGTTAATGACTGTGTTAGAAATTAATGGGATAAATAATTTTAGAGGTGCTAAATGCCGATCCTTCAGAGCCTGATCCAGAATTTAGTCACTCCAATTGAAAGAGTCTCATTGTATTTGTAGGGCTTTGGATAAGGCCCTACTAAATGAATGTCACAACAACGTATGTAGCATGTAGATACTTAGTATATACTGACATGTCCATACAGGTGTGGCCAGATCAGCAGGTGCTATAAACTGGTGCACTTCATCAAAGATATGCCAGGTTACCACAGCTGAGGATCTGACTTGTGGAATTTAACTTAAAACTGGACTTTACTAACAGGAATGTGCAATCCTGATAAGTTTGTTTTCATACTTACCAGTCTCCTGATATAGTCCCAGCCAGCTGTGCTGCAGTAGTTATGTGCCTCTGCTTTATCAGAAAATGATCATTGTGAGCTATAAAAGCTGCATTCATTTCAAATTACCATTGATCCCTGGGCACTTTTTAATTCAGTCCTTGCTAGATGCCAGGAATGGTAAATGGCAGGTGGCATCGCTGTATTTTGCTCCTGTTAATCATATATTTCAAACCCAGTGATTACGACTCATTAAAAGGAACAGATTTCTTATTAATGAAACACTCTGTGCCAGCTCTTAGCGCACCATAGCTACTTAACTACAGATTAAAAGAGACACAAACTTCCTAGAAATGAAGTCATCTCAATGAACGTTCTTGGAGTTCAGTTTACCACTTGCCCGGTGCCTTTCATTGCTTGTGTTCCATTGGCAGGGATGCCAGCACAAAACTCTAATCTGCTTTCTGCTAAGGCCGCTTTCAGACCTTCAATTTCCTGCTCTGTATTGCTGTAGGTGTTTGCTGGAAAAATCGCGCTGGGGGCAGAGGGGTGGCTTTGAGGCTGGCGGCACCCCGTGCATATCCTGGCTGCGCATTCCCTTCCGCAGCCAGAATATGCACGCGGGGGGAGGTCTGAAAGCAGCCCTAGAGTCCTCTCATCAGGGCTTCATTTGTGCCAGAGGTTACTCCTGTATCTCCTCTAGACCCTGTCGCTGTTGCTACTCTGCAAGACCTCACCCCCACCCCATGACTGTGAGTCTTAGCTCCAGTCTCTCCCCTGACAGGATTGGGGCTGATTGGTGGCACCAGTGTCAGTCCTTCTTCTGATCCCTATCAAACTAATTCCAGCCCTAAGCATGGGCTAAAAGAGTAGAGGCTGGAGTGGGACGGGGGGGGAGGCTGGTGTCCTGGCAGGCTCCACCAGCCTCTCTGAATACTTCTCATGCTTCCGGGGTCAAGGGGCTGGATTTACAGACACTGGCTTGAGCCTGGGCAATTTCTTTTTCTTCTTTTTTTAAAACAAATTAAGCACTGATTCTTATAGACCTCCTGGAGGTTCATCAAGCCCAAGCCTGAGCATTTTCTGGAGGCATTGTAAGACCGATTTATTTGGCCAGGCATTTGGCAGGTGGAGATAGTGTCCAGGAAGCTGTTTTTAATAGGAATTTTATAGTTTTACACACGTGTGCATAACTATGGGCAAAACCAGACATGATAGTGATCTACTGTGGTCCGCTTTGACCCATTTTGCACCAGACCTCACCTGCACATCTCTGAAGGCACCATTAGATGTTGGCCTGGGATTGCCCCAGGCCGTGTCAGTAGCTAGGCCGGGCTATCACCCCATACTATGTCCAGGTCACAGCCTGGGCTAAGGTCTGTCTGATTGGGTCAAAGTGGACCACAACAGGTTATCACATCTGCTGTGGCTTGGCAGACACAGCCCAGATCAGGTCTGCCATGGCTGTCTGTCATGGCAGGGTGCGCGACTCCGGGCACAGCTTGGGGCAGGGCTGNCTGTCATGGCAGGGTGCGCGACTCCGGGCACAGCTTGGGGCAGGGCTGGTCAGCCGCACATTTGAGCATCTCCTCCCCCTCCCCTGAAGACTAGCTATGGGCACATTTCTTGTGTGGTCTGACCCAGCTTCCCAACCCTGCTGCCGCACTCCCGACATGTCTGTTTCCACCCTGTGTCTACCTTGCAACTAAGCCAAGGCATGTACACTTGCAGCTTCTTAGATTCGTGAATGTATCCCTGTCCCTCCCTACATCCGTTTCCCTTGTCCATTCTACATTGTAAGCCCTTTAGATCAGGGACCTGTCTCTAATCATCATGACTGTTCATCACCAGGCACATTGCTGGCACTATATGAGTAAATATCTCATACATATATATGTATGAATGGGCTTTCAGGGAAGGGTGGGATAGAAATTAAAATAATCAGTCCTCCTGCTGATAACAAGGGCACAGAGTGGCTCACATGTGAATTGCCATAGTTGGGATTTCACACATGCCAGTCCATCACAGGTTGGGAGTGATTGTGGCTGGAGACAGCACTGCTCTGGACAGCTGAGACCAGGAGGATTTTTGTGCTGACAGAGAGCTGCTTTTTTATAGCAAAATACTCTCACTGCTGCATAGTTGGCCCACACTGGCACTACCATCATCTGGTCCGCTTGCAGTAGCCCTGCCTTCAAGGGGAGAAAGTGAGGGTGCTGCAGGGAAGCTGTTCACATATGACCTTGTTTACCCAAACAAGGTCATATGTGAACAGCTCCCCTGCAGAACCCTCAAATTCAGGAGTAGACCTGAAATGAGTACTTGCAAAAATGGGCTTACCCGTAGAATTTACGGTACTTGAATCAAACCGAATATCTTAGGTACTTTTTGGTATCTGAGCTGGTTTTCCATCAGGTACCTAGAATACCACCAACTGGTATACCAAAATACCAAACTACCAACAACTGGTATACCGAAATCCCAATTTTGTCTTGATTTTGTTCCAATTTTGTCCTGATTTGGGGATTTTTACAGGTAATTTTGGTATACCGGTTGTCATCTGTATACTGATTGTCGATATTTTGAGTACTCAGATGGTATTTGGGTACCGATTTGGATACCTATAATGGTACCTGCAAATGCAGGTGTTACTCACAGGTACCTGCTTCAGCTCTACCAGGTACCTGTTTCAGCCATAAACAGGGACAATTACACCATTTTTTTTCAGGAGCAATTAACCCAGATTTCCAGTCCCACTGTTTGCGTGTTCACACTAACACACAAACCCACACTTGGAACCATAACTACAAAGGTAATGTAACATGTGAATGTTCTCTCTCTCTCTCTGCTTCTGATGCCGCTTCCCAATCTAAATTCTCCTAGTGTTCTCCAAAACTGTCACTGTGACAGTGGCATTAACCCTCTCATACTCTCAGAAGAGAAGCAAAAACTGAATGGACCATGATGCCTGAACATTCCTCTTGCACCTAACTTGAGGTAGCTCTCCTAGTTGCTGCTGAAGTATTATTGAGGAAATTTTCACTTTTGCTGTCAGTGTGGTATCTATTCAATGAATGTATGAAGGACCACCCTTTAGGGCTGTCTGGCACTTTCCACAAGCACCAAATCCTCATCCCTGGTCAAACTTTCCTTCTAAGTACTTCTTGCCTTTTTTTTTTTTTTTAATTGTTTTATTATAGTCTAAACTCTTAGGAGAATGGGATCTGATTTCCCCAAGCATAACTAGATTCCATTCTTATGTTGAAAGGAAAACAATTGCCTTTGACTTCCTAATGGTTTTGCACTGCCCGTATTTCCTCTTTGTCGGCTGGAAATCAGATTTTGCAGATAAGCACTGCCAAGCAAGGGATGACATTTTTATGCAGCAAGAGCGATAAAGTGGAAATTACCAGTTTGGAAGAAGTAGCTTTTCATTTTGCAGTTGCTTTCTTTACACAAAACTGATCACTCCCTCCTCCCTCAAAAAAACCCCACAATGAAGGTGAAGAATCATTTTCAGTGACTTTTGAATCCTGTAGCACCTGTGATGAGGAAATTGCAGATACTTGAAAATCACAGATTGATAATTTTATATGGCTGATGGTTTTTCTCTCACTGTTTTTCACTAGTCGAGAGGATGGTAGGTTTGCCTTGTGGAGACATATTCTGGTTGAAAGTAGGGCTGCTTTTAGATGAGCGCGCAGTGCACCTGCGCTTGTTTTCAAAAATCCCACGAGACGGGATTAGACGAGACGCTGCCATGAGTCACGTGCACGGGAGGGGGAT
>QEPC01013912.1:2372948-2384078 GCA_003113815.1 Sphenodon punctatus | reverse complement strand
CTGACCCCATGTGGGTATTGAGCGTGATGAACATCTGGCGCACGCCGTTCAGACGTTCCGGGCCCTTTGGCCCCGCGGGGGGGTTGAGCGTGGTTCAGTGTGGTTCACCGTGATCTCGTAATGTCTGAAAACACCCTGAGATAACAGGAAAGGTATGTGATATATTCCTGCCAAATGTCTGGTAAACAGGATGGAATATAAACATGTTACAGCTGGAAATGTATTTTCAAGTTAATGTCTTATACCATCAGTATCCTTTATTCATTTTTTCTGAAAATTGGCAGAAGTGTTAAGCTTGTAGAGCGACATAATATTCACAGGTTTCATGCACATTGGAAGCAAGATAAAGAAGCTGTAGCCATGAATGTGTTTGAAGCTTTTCTTAAAATCACAACATTCAATTGGTTCTAAAATCAGTCCCCTGTATCTAATCATTTCATAATTCAGTACACATAGAGCCCTCCATTTGTGGTATATGCTCCCCAAGCTTCATCAGAATTGAATAAGAAACAAATATGTTATAGTCAAAAATATGTTTTTCAGTTTTTCCCCTTTATGTCAAAAACAAAATGTCATTTTTGTTTCTATTTTCATTATTATTTGTCATTTTCATTATTGCAATAACAATAATGAAAATGACAATTTTCATTATCTTTATTGTAATAACTAAAATGAAAATGACAATTTTCATTATCGTTATTGTAATAATGAAAATCACATGCACACCCCTAACATGAGAAGAACCATATAAAGACTCTGGCTAGGTAGAGTACTGACTCCATTATAACAGTACTGACTCCATTATAACAAAGTTAAGGCACGCCAAGGAAAAGAAACTGAGTAGAGGGGAAGAAACACATTCTCCTTCCGTGAGCAAAGCATATACATTATTTTTTAAAGGGTGAAGCAAATTGCCAAGCAAATTGCTCCTCCTGGGGCATTAGTAGACCAGCTTGCCATTAATATTTAAAGGAGCTTTAGCATATACTTTACTGATGCTATTCTGTCTCCCTGGAAGAAGTAACCTTTCTTCCTACTGGCTTTGTGTTCAAATGACAGCATTGTCTCCTTTTCCCTGTGTACTAAAGAAAACTTCTAGACAAAGGGAAGAGAGAGAAAAAAGAAACCAAGATCCACATTTCAATTCTAGGCAGCTGGATTTGCGCAATTCTTAAAATAAACGGATCAGAGCTCAGAGTCCCCACTTTCTCCTTAAAGAATTCGTTGTCAGGAGGATATCCGGGTGGAGGAACAGTGGCAAAATTGTATCTGCTTGGCCATTAAATTGGTTCCCCAGTGCTTGTGACAAGCCAATTCACCTCTTGATTCCCACTCTGGCTTGTGCACTCTAAAGCATTCTCCTATTACATTTCTCCTGATGTGTGGGACCTGAAAGGCAGTGTAAAGCAAAATGTCCTTTAGTGCAAATAATTGTCAGCAAAACCAAAGGGGCTGGAGGGGGAGGAGAAGAGAGAGGGCAACAGAGTCGAATTTCAAAACATTAAAGAGGAGACGATACAAAAACACAAAGCAGGCACCAAGTATGAGATCATTTACTAGAAGGATGTAGAGATTATGCCATTATCTTTTGGAACAGCAGAGATGCTGGCTGGGAAAGGCCAGCAGAACACACTGTATGCTCTTTAACTTCCTCCACATGCAATGGGTACTTAACTTGAGCAATATCTAAATGTTTTCATTATCATATTTAAAGGATAGCTAAAGTTAGTGCTACCATTGTTTGAAAGCAAACATCACAAAGATGAATTTATTTCTTGAGGTCTCGCACATAATAAGCAACCTTGGAATGTACTATTAGAGATTCATAAAACTAGCTGTTTGTAGGCACCAAAGAAATAGGGGGGGATACTTGCGTAGACAGCATGGCAGGGAGAAAAGGAGGGAGAGCAGACAGGAGCATGTGATCTTTGTCTGTCTCTCCATGAAACCATGAGTGCTTCCTTACTGAGCCGTATTTAGTGCACCTTCAGAGTCAGTTACAGAGCAAGAAACTCTGGTGCTAGCCCTTGCTCACAAGCATTGGGTAAAAACACACGTGCGCAGTGGCAACCCAGGATGGAGCGGGAAGCCATGTCAGACACGAGCCAGGCCATGCCAGGCCACAGAACAAACGTGACCACAGCTGGGGCCCAGGGAGGGCTCGGAGAAACAGGAACATGCAGCCGACTAGCTCCGCAGTGCGCCCAGCCCGCCACCCCTAGCCATGATGAGCAGCCATGACGGCCAATGACCTTGGAGGTTTTCTGAGGTCACAGCCCAGGCTAGCCGTTGACATGGCCCGGGGCAATGCCAGGCCAACATCTGATGGCACCTGCACAAATGTTCAGGTGAGATCTGGGCCAGAGTAGGTCACAGCGGGCTGCTGCCACATCTGTTTTTACCCATCATGAATGAGGACAGACTTTATGGAAGAGTCCTGTAGAATTCAATAGGGATAAAACACATAGGGTTCTTTAGAAATACAACCATTCTTAACTAGCTATGGTGGCAGGTAGGTATCCCAACCCAGAACAGGGTCCTACTGTGGTGTTCTCACCACATGTGTCAATTGACAGTCTAGCCATGTCTCAATGAGTGTCTAGAGGCTGCTGAGCTGTGAAGACTGTGAGGGAGGGAGGAGCTGGGTAGAGCTCTGCCTCACATAGAGGGTGTTGCCTGGGTTGAAGAGGCTTGGCAGACTGCAGGAGAAACTGGACCTGGCCTGGGAATGCTCAGAAAGTCCTCAGGAGAACCAGAGGGAGCTACCTGGCTAAAGAGGCTTGACTGATGTAATGAAGATCAGAGTCTATCATTGGCTGGGACACCAATGCACCTGACTAGTTAATTAATCAGGAGTCACACTGGATTGGTCTACTTTTACTACTTGTGTTCCCTGAATCCCTGCCCCTTCTCAGACAGGGCTCCTGGGACCCAGCTGTCTTCATTCCTCGTCGATGAGAATCCAGCCTCTCACACACTGCGGCTTTTCTTTGGCCTAGGGGCAGACTGGATTTCAACTCGCCGCTGCACAGTTTGGGAAGGAGTGCAGGAGGTACAGTTGCCAGAGCAGGAATAGGAGGAAGGAGGAGTCCCTCTGGAACAAACATCCTCCCGCTGCCATTTCTTGCTCCTTACCCCTCAAAGCAGGGGTAGAACCCTTGCTGTCTCGAGCCTGGGATGGGGAGCATGGGCTTTGATTGAAGCCCGACCGCCACCAGTAGCAGCTCCCTGTTTGGGACCGGGGCTGCTCCTGGGGAGAGCTGGCCTGAGAGAGAGCCGCTGCCCATTTTGGCTGCTGTTGTGGCCACCTGTAATTGATTTACTCTATCTACAAGACTATCAATTCTCATATGGAGGGCGGGTGTCAAACCAAACTTCTGAGGGATGGATTACCCAAATTTTAGGGTTCTGGGGGATATAAACGGCCCTGCCTTTGGATGCACCTCGGCGAGGGGCTTGAGGGGGGCCAATTGTTTGGTTTTCCTGCTTTACATTTGATTGTTGTTGATTTTGTTTTAGTCTTCTGCTTGGACTGGTGTCATCTGAATTGACTGTCCTAATCTTGTTGGGGAATTTTCCCGCCTATACGATCTTTATCTACGTATTGAGATTTATTAACTTTTTAAAGGTGGTTTCAACTTATTTTACTCCTTACATATTGCAGTATATTTTGATAGTACTACAATGACTAGGAAAACGAGACGCAGCAACCACTGCTCCAAGTGAGCATTCCCAGTCTAAACAGCAGGAACTTGACAATTATATCTTCCCAAAAACAGGTAAAGAAGGCAGGAGAGACACTAGCAACCTGTCGAACTCTGATCCTTCTGTATTGGTTAATTTGTCACGGGGTGCTGAGGATCTAGACAACCAAAAATTGCCTTTTAATTTATCCGCCTCTAGCCCGCTAGACCCGCTCCAACCGCGAAGAGAGGAGTCCTTATTTGCTGATGGCTCTTTGCTCTCCTCAAAATCTAATGTGACTGCATACGATCTGTTAGGAAATCAGTGTTTCCTTATAGGGGACCTGATCAAAAAGCTATTAGTACAGTTAGAGGAGATTACCTCATTATTGCAATCTCAAAAGGCCCAAATGAAGAATGTTATGGATTTTATTGTTGATTTTAAAGCAGGTAAAATAGGTGAAGAAGCCCAGAGATGATTTAAACCCTCCCTAGTTCCCCCACAGGAGGCGTTAAATTCTTCTTCTCATGTTAGAGGTAGTCTGTCCGCAAATGAGGGGAGAGGTGGTAGCAATCCAGCTGATCATCTGAAGCCTGTAGAAGGGGCAGTGGCATTTAAAATACATCCTCTCCCCAATGGAACATTCCCCCGATGGTCATCGAAAACGACTATCCTTCACCACCGCTCCTTTATTTTATCATGTCACATTCCATCTTGGCACATTAACTATTTTCAGGTTTTGCCCGCTCCAAGACACGTGCAACGGTTAATTGTATATTTTCGTGTTGTGAGGGTTACGGTGTCACAGTCTGGGCTCATTTGGGGAATGCTCTTGGAATGTGGCAGGATGGTCTTCTCAGGTTAGGGATAATGATTTTATTAATTGTATTGCAAAGTTTCAGCTGATATTCATGCAAGAAACCTGGGCCAAGTTGCCTCTTGAGCTCCCATCGGAACTGGGGAGGTACAAAGTTTACACACTCCCAGCATCTGCTTCTAGATCTAGGGGATGCTCTAGTGGGGGATTGGCCTGTTTGATATGGATTTGGATTAGTTGGTTCATAACGTTATATTTAATCCTCCTTTTGCTATGGGAGTGGTGTTTAAAAGTGATGATCATTTAGTCCTATTTTTGGATATTTATGTTCCTCCTTACAACTCTAGGTATTTTGATTCCTTGATATGGACTAAAGTGGATTCAATGTTGGGGGACTTAATGGGTAAATTTCCAAATAGCCTATTGTTTATGTTAGGAGATTGTAATGCTAGGATGGGAAAGGATGAAGAAGTCTTGTCTTCCTATTGTGAATTTCCTGAGTTCCCACTTCCTGTCCCATTAAACTCTAGACAATCAAAGGATTTAAAAATAAATGCTTCGGGAATTAAGCTGGCCACTTTGGTAGCGGATGACAACCTTCATGTTCTTAATGGATCCTGCTTTAATGATAAAGAGGATGAGTTTACATATCTTGGACATAATGGCTCTAGCATAGTGGAATATGAACTAGTTTCCACTAATGTGCTGGAATTTTTGAGAGATTTTTCGGTAGGTTGGCCACAGTGTAGCGACCATTTTCCTCTTATGTTGGTTTTTGATTTTCAGGGAGCGATCCCCATTGTTGATCCCTCAAGTTCCCCAAACTGTATCTGTAATTGTTCTAGAGGCATGGCCCAGACAGGTGGAACAAGGTTCCGGTAAGCTCTCTATAGGATCGGCTGGATAAGGATGATATTTTGAAGCTTAGACTTATGATTACAGATCCCATCCTTGAATCTGAGGCGGTAGGGGCCTTTGAACATCTGAGCCAGCAGCTGCGGCATTTCTTTGAGGCATTGGTTTCTAGGGCTGTAGCGGAAAGTCACAGCGGTAGCTATTTCCGCCGAAAACAGCATTTCTGCAATTAGTGGTACGGCATGGCAGAGGCTTTCATTCCACTAGTTTCATTCTGCTACTTCTGCAGTTCTGCTAATTTTATTCTGCTACTTCCACAGGCTTCACAAATAGCGGAAACATGCCATTTTCGCTACTTCCGCCATTCCCCCAGCGCCACAAAATAGCGGCTCAGCGGTTTTCCTACAGTTTCTGACAATGCCGCAATTTTTCCGATAGTTTCCAAATTTGCAGAATGCCGACAGAATTAGCGGAATGTAGGCAAAAAAGCTGCGGTGTGGTGTGGGCAATTTTGAAATGGCAGAATGGAATCGCGGTGTGGTAAAAGCTGCTGCCGCTTCAGCCCTATTGGCTTCTCCTCCCAATCGATTTAATTTTAGTAATCATCAGAACCAGGTTTGGTTCAGTGGTGAATGTACGAGGGCGAAGGGAAATGTACTTCAATTTACTCCGTTTATCATCAGGGTCACTTATCCTCATTATCTGATGCTTATTTTCAAGCAAAGATAGAATATAAAGTGCTTATTAAGAGGAAAAAGCACATTTACTCTGATCAATGGTGGCGTTTGCTCCTTGAGGCGGCTAGGGCCCAATATTCTAGGAAATTTTGGAGGCTAGTCCACACAGGCACCAGAGGTGCGTCTCCTAGGGTAATTCCTAATATTCCCTCACATTTATGGATAGAACATTACAGGGACCTTTATGCTGAGCTAACTTCTGTAGTTACATCTGACAGAAATGGCATTATGCCAGCTAATTGGAGGCTTGCGGTGGTTATACCGATTTATAAGAAAGGCTCTCGCATGGACCCTGCCAATTATAGGCCAACCAGTCTTTTAAGTTCAGTAAGCAAGGTTTATGCCAAATTCCTTTTAGGTAAGTTTATATCCTGGAATGAAGAGAACAACATTATTTATCCAGAACAGGCAGGGTTTCAGAAGGGTAGGTCGATTATGGAGCACTGTCTGATTCTGACCCATTTAATAGGAAAATATATGGCATCTAATGGGCATCTTTTTGTGGCATTTCTGGACCTCAAGTCTGCCTTTGATTCCATTACTAGGGAATTACTTTGGGTTAAACTTGATAAGACCTCGATGGACAGGAGACTCTTATTTCTTATCCAGAGTTTATATGCTAACTCAAAGATAGCTGTTAAAATAAATCTTAAGGGAGATGTCTCTGGGGAGATTAGTGCTCTAACGGGGGTGAGGCAGGGTTGCGTATTGGCCCCTGTTGTTTTTAATTTATTTATCAACAATGTAGTGCCCTTAATGGCACAACCCCAATTTCCCCCCCCCCCTCAAGTTGGCCTCACATTCTGTTGGCTGCCTGCTACTTTATGCTGATGACCTAGTTTATTGTCTCAGACCCGTATTAGCCTAAAAAGGCAACTAGAGTCGTTTTCATCATATTGTGATACAAACTGTTTGAAGATTAATCATAATAAGTCTAAAATAGTGGTTTTCACAAAAGCCAGGTCTAAAAGATCATTTAAATGGATTTTAGGTGGTAAGCAGATAGAACAGGTTAAATTATTTAAATACCCAAAAGAGGGACTGTTCCCTCTGAAATAGGTACTGTTAAGATATATGTGTGTGACTCCACTTGGTGTCTCTACAGTCTGGAAACCTCCAATCTGGAAACCTCGGGTGTTTTCAGACTTTACGGGGCCAGTTGGCCCCGTACCGAAAACAACCCATTCATCCCCCGCCGGGATGACCCCGTCATGCCGTATCAGACATGCCGGGGGATCCAGGCGGGGAATCTGGGAGGGGGCGGGGCCGCGCGACACAACGTGCGGCCGCATGGCCCCGCCCCCTCCACGCTCCCCGCCACCCGCCCTCTGGGGAGACGGGCAGGTGGCAGGACCAATGTGGCCACAGCATCTGGCCGAATTCGCCACGGCCCGGGATCCCGCCATGGCGCCCGACCAGACGTGATTTTTTTTGGGTCCCCACCAGGGTTCACTTTCACCATGCTTCCCGGGAAAGTCCCCCGGGGAGCCCGGGAAGCGTGGTTGAAATTGACCCCATGTGCCGATTGACCGCAGCAAACATCTGGCAGCTGCCAAACAGACGTTCAAGGCACAGTGACCACAGGTGGGTATTCACCGTGGTTCACTGTGATCTCGTAACGTCTGAAATCACCCCTCCTCTCACTATTCTTGACAAGTATAACATGGAATACAGAACAATAGCTGCCTTGGAGGGACTTTTTATAAAGGTCCTTAAAACTTGTTGAGATGGTGCAGGGAGAATGGCTTAAAGATTCATTAGGGACTAGGGAAACGTTTGGGGATGGGGAGCCTATACTTATGGGATGGTCTCTACCTTAACCAGAATGGAACCTGGCTGCTGGCTTTAAAAATTAAAAAGGGGTAGAGAGCAGTTTTTAAACTAGAATCCACGGGAAAGCCGATAGGCACTGTGAAGGGCATGGTGCAGGCCAGGTCATCTCCAAAGGATGATGTTAATTCAGGGAAGTTAGAGTATCCCAGGTGGAAATCAGTGCAGAACAGACAAATATAAATTCTAGAATAAAAAAACCTTTCGGTTTAAGAAAGGAGTTAAGCCCCTGCAAATTCAGTCCTGCTCCAGAAAGCGTGGAACTTGCAAGTTAAGGCCAGGTCCTTAAATTGTGCACCATGAAAGCAGCAAAGATGATGTATACTATCAAATAGTAATACTCTGCTCCCTTACAACTTAGGCTTCATTCACCCACACTTAGCTTTGCTATTTCAGTCCCAATCCTTTTTCCCTTTGCAAGATGGCAGCAACACTGAAGCTGGAAAACAGGAGAGGGTCAAGGGTGAGCTTTTATATGGGTTTGGGAGAATGAGACAGCCTTAACTCCGGGCCATGTAAGCAGTAAAGACATTGTACAGTCTCATGTGTTGTGCTCTCTTACAACATAGGCTTCATGTACCCACAGCTTGCCTTGGTCTCAGCCCCAATCCTCTTCATCTGCATGTTGGGGGCAACACTGAAGCTGGGGACAGGAAAGGGTCTCACCACCTCCTTTCCCTATATCCTTTCATTTGGGTAGGGGAGAATGGGACAGCTGAGTACTGGGAGGCTATATATGAAGGAAACAAGGTTGAGTGATGGATGCAGGATGTGTACACACACAGACAAGAGTGGGGGCAGTTGAGCAGTGGGAGAAGTATTTGTATCGGGAGGAGGAAGCCAGGTGTTGGGGGAGCGTTTATGCTGGACAATGCAGAGAAATGGGTGATGCATATGCATCAACAATGCTGGGGAGCGGGCAAGAACAGGGGGGAAGTGTATATATTGGGAAAGGGCAGAGATGTGTTGGGAGAGGAGAAATCCAAACCGTCCCCTTCTAACCCACTAACCCCCACTTCCCTCACAGGGAGAACCCATGAGTTGTGGCTCCCAGCCCTCCTACTCTAACCCACTAGCCCCCACCCCCTCCCAGAAAACCCAAGAGTCCTGGCTCCTAGCTCCCCTCCCCCGCTCTAACCCACTAGTTCCCAGTGTCGTGGGAAATACAATGAGCTGTATCTCTGATGGGGAACGAGGGAAAGGGGGTGAAATGAGAAGAAAAAAACAGGAGAGGAGGTGGAATAGCAGGGAGAGGGGCAACAGGGACTGGAAGGACAGGGATCCTGCTTTGGGAACTGGGTAGAATGATAGGAGGTGTCTCCATGGTATCCGATCACTCTTCTGAATCACTTATTTCACTCAGAACCATGTCATTCTACCTGTTTGTCATGGCATTCCTCCTGTCATTCCACCCAGTTCCTTGCTGCTGCACCCTAAACCTGTTCCTCCCCATCCTTCCACTCACTGGTGCCTTCCTCATCCCATATCCTCTTGCCTCCCTGCCCCGACTCCCAAAGATACAGCTGTATTGTATATTTTCACAGCCACTTAATGGTATGTGTGAATGACAATAGGATTTATTTCCAAATTGGCATTGCTGTTGCCTCCATTCCTTCCAAATGTCATTCCATTTTATTAATTTCAATATGTTCCCAAACTTAAATTCTTACTAAACATTTATATAGCGCTGTCCCAAGCTTCAGTTGTTATATTCTATGGGATCTTTCATTAAGGAAATCATTTCATTAAAAAATATCAAAGCAATAAGAGCACATCCAAATATTTCATCATTGTAAAATTTCAAGTCTATCCCCCAGCACCCTTATCCTGTCAAACATCCATATTTGCTTCACTTTCTCCTTTCCTAATATCCCAGAAAATCCCTAGCTGATTCAACTGGGCCAGCAAGGGCTGGAATTAGGGTATGGCATCCTACTCACATACTATGACACCATGGCCCTTTTTACACATAACACCGATAAAATGGGTGTTACATTTTATTATACATGGTACAGGCCAACACTGGAGCCCTGCAACATGGGCCCTTTTCACACGAGATGCCTCCACCCAGTTTCGCTGGGTGGAGATGGGTGGAAGCGTCTGTGTAAACACCACTTGTGGTGGGTGAAGGTGCGTGCGTGCTCCCGCGCAACACCCATCTCCACCCACCGCCCACCCACGGAGCAACGGTCTCCACTGCCGATTGCTCTGTGGGGTGTGTGTGGAGATGGGTGTTGCTCACGAGCATGCACTCACCAACACCCACCGCAAGTGGTGTTTACACAGACGCCTCCACCCATCTCCACCCAGAGAAATGCACCCCACCCACTGAAAGTGGTGTTTACACAGACGCCTCCACCCATCTCCACCCAGAGAAACTAGGTGGCATGTCTGTGTAAAAAAGGGCTCATATCTTTGGAGAGACGGAATGAACCAGGCAGGGGGCACAACAGCTGCTGCCGGTTCTCCTAGTGCCATATTCATGAGTGAAATCCTGTTGCACTGCACACGAGTCACGCGACTCACAGTTTCGCTGCGTGGAGATCGGTGGAGGTGCCTGTGGGAATGCCGCGGCGGATGGGTGGGAATGCATCCGCACCCCCGCACTACATCCATCTCCACCTATCACCCACGCACGGAGCAATGGGCTCCAATGCTGGTTGCTCCATGGGCAGAGGTGGCTGGAGATGGATGTAGCGCATGAGTGTGCACGTGCCTCCACCCATCTGCCACGGCACTCCCATCTCCCCACCCACCACATCCCATTTGAAAAGGGCCACAGTTATAACCCTGATTCTGCCATTAAGGTGCTGGGTTTGACATATAAAGACCTTAAGCAGTTTGGGTTCCACATATCTGAAAATCTTCCTCTTCCCCTTTTCTTCATCGCAATCCTTGAGGTCAGCCAGAACGCCCTTTAGCAAGTTCCATCAGTGCACCAAGTATGTATGTATGTTAGGACTGTGAATTTTCAGTTTTGGATAGAACCAAACAGCCCCAAAATAGCCATTTTTGGTTTTAAACCAAAATTGTGGTTCATTTTTGGTTCCAGCATTAGGGGGGGCTGGGCGGGTGTTCATTGATTTTTATTTTTTTTCAGGTTTGTTCTCATTTACTTCAATGGGAGAAAATCCCATTGAAGTCCCATCCCTAATGTTTATGCACCACAGTACATCAATAATTAATTTTATTTATATTCCCCCCCCC
>QEPC01013912.1:2349104-2359662 GCA_003113815.1 Sphenodon punctatus | reverse complement strand
AACCTATAGGCAACTGTCAGTTCCCAGCCATTTGGGCAAATATGCGCCTGCAGAGTGCATCACAGTTCTCCTCAGAGATCCACCTGAAGGCCTCACCCTAAACATGCTGGTACAGGGTCACCGGGCTCCATCTCTGTACGGGGGAGGGGGGGATAATCCAAGGCAGCCACCAGTCTCACAGATGTTATGGAGCACACGGGTCACCAGGACGAGGATGGGGAGGGTGTTGCAGGTCGAACTGGCTCCGGTTAAGCAGGAGCCGTCACGTCATCTTGAGCAGGCCAAAGGTCTTCTCCACCGGCACTTTGCATAGGTCAGGCGCTTTTTGAAGAGCACCTGATCAGGTGCGTAGCCCACGGGATAGGACCTCATCAGCCATGGGGTCAGAGAGTAGGCGGGATCCCCTATGACAACAGGAACCATGGAGACACCCTCAATCCTCCTGAACATGTTTGGGGCTATTTCTCCATCAAACATCCTGCCAAAGAATGGGGAGGAGCTCAGGATCCAAGCATCGAGGCTCCGCCCAAAGCGGCCTGGGTACACATCAGTGAACAGGCATCGGTGGTCAACGACTGCCTGCATGATCACAGACAATGCTTGCTTCCTGTTCAGGTAATCAGTCTTGGCATTGGGGAGCCGGAATATCGGTATGTGAGTGCTATTGATGGTTCCGATGCAATGTGGGGAGCCCATCACCTCAAAGCCCCGGATCACTACCTCTGGGTCCCGGAGCTGGATGACCCGCTCCAGGAGCAAATTGACTAGGAGGTCGCTGACATCATGGAGTGTCCTCTTCACAGTCACTCCCCATGCCAAACTGCTCACGCACCCTCCTGCAGGAATCAGGGGTTGCCAGGCATCACACTGCCATCGCAAGCAACCCACATACCCGGGGTTAGGGGGCAGTGCATGTTGGTTTAATTCCTGTGGAGATGGGGGCCGAGGATCTTGATGATCCGGGTCAGCAGGAAGTGGGTCACCCAGAAGTGATTGATCCACTCCTCGTCGGTCCAGGTCGCAAGCATGTTCTCCCACCAGTCATTGCTCCGAGACCATGTCCAGGCCATCCGTTGCATGGGTAGGGTCACCCAACGCCCTTACACATTGAGGGGCAACCTGGAGAGGATGAGGCAGATGTGGTGTGATGCTGCCATCCCCACCATCGCTTGGCACCTGGCCTTGATCCGCTGGCACCGCGCCCATCGAACCATTGCCACACAGCGCAGGTTGGCTGTTCTCTGGTGGCGTAGACCCTGGGTATACCAGCAGGGGGACAGGTGAAGGAGGTCAGCCATCTGCTTGAACACCTGCTCCAGGAGACCGAAACATGCTGCCAGGATAGCGATCAGGTCAGCCCATACATGTGATGTCCCACTATGGGCATCATGCTCCCACCACCGTGACCTCTCCCTGTGAATCCAACTACACACCCAATGGCCACCCAACCCGACAACCCACCCTGTGCTCAGGTACCCTGGTGTTGTGTGCCATGGCTTTGTTTGCCCTCTCAGCCATGTTGTAGCGTCACTGTGCTGGGAGTGGTTTCCCCTCCGTTCGGTGTATGGTCAGTCCGTGTAAACATCCTGGGTGTTTGATCGGTGTGGCCCTGGGTGGGTGTGTGCCCAATGAGTGTGTGCCGGCCCCTTTCCTTCTGTCCCACAGCCCCCACGGTGATGTCCGCATAAATGTCTCCCTGCTCAGCGCCCATCTCCACCCATCGGGCCCACGGCGGCGTCCATGTAAAAACGGCCTATGGTAAAGGAGGTCTTGTAGCCTTTGGAGGTGTTTGAGGACTGGACCTTGGTTCCTTTGACCAGTTAGTTACACATTTAGGACTTTAAAAGGGAATCAACACAAGAGATTAGAGGAAGACCGTGTTGCATTGCTATCCCACTCCTTTTGCAGCTTGGAAAATTGATAGACTGGATTAGTCCTATTCATCCGTATAAATAATGCCTCTTTAGCTGTCCAGAGAAGCAAACCAACCCTCACCCCTGCAGTCCCAGAAAGGTTCCCTGAGCTGTCAGTGTTCCCTCTCCTATTTCTGCATTTACATTGATGCACATTTCAACAGAGGCAAAGCACAAAGGAATGGATGCCTCTGAGATAATCATCCTGTAAAAAAGATAAGTAGAAACTGGGGTAGTAATTTGCAAGCAGAGAGAAGGAGGAAGGAAGGCGTTGATTGAAATCTTCAGGGAAACTAAACTTTTCTACCCCCAAACTCCATCCAAGCACGTTCTGTGCAAGTGACAGGTGTACCTCCTGCAAGCAGGAGCAAAATTAAATGTGTGCGCTATAATGAATGTGCATTAATCAGGTGTTCAGTCCTGTGTGCAGTTGAGCATCTGATGCATTTAGGTACTCTTACTATGAACTGTATTTAAGCAGCTGAATGTGTTGAACCTAAAAGCATTCAGCAGCTCAGACTGAGTCCCAAAGATGTGTGGTTGCCCGTCCCACTCCCTTGTGTGTGGTGCTCCCTTTGCCCATTGTTTGGGGTTGGGCAGGAAACCACTCAATGCCCAATGTACTCGGACAACAGTGAGTGCCAATGACCAAAACATTAGATTTGCACTACTACCAGCTCTTTGTAAACAACACACATATGCTGTTGATCCAAGCCAGTAGAGTTCAAACATTGTCAACATCCAGCAGCTTTCAGATGGCAAGCTGTCTGTGGACCTGCTTGGTGAAAGTATCTATGATGCCTATGAAAAAGGCTGGAAAGCCTTTGTTCCATTGGCAAAGCTGAAACTTGTAACGCTTTTGACTGCAATCCAGCTCCCAAGTCATTGGCTAAACTCCCATTGACTTCTATGGGAGCTGGATCACACCCTTAATCTGTTACCTTTAATGGCTTAGAGCCATAGTGCCCAAACTGATGATTCATGAGACCATGATGGGTGGTCTTTGATTGGGTCACAGAACCAGTTATGACTACAGTAAAGCTGCCAGTCTCTATCACCATTGCAGCCATCTCCAGAGGGCCATCCCTCATGAGCTGACTGGAGGCAATTGTTCTTTTAGTCCTTCCTACCTCTCCTACACCCAGTGGTGGACATGGTGCCAGTGAAGACCAAAGCCAGCTGTCTTGGACAGTTGTAGCTAACTCACAGTGAGCATGTGCTGGCCCATGGCCATCTCACAGGTGCATGGTGGTCCATGGAAATTGTGAGGCTTAGCAGTGGTCTGTTTCCCCCAAATGTTTGAGAGCTGCTAACTTAGAGCCCTTCTTAATATTGCATTTACTTAGGACTTAGTTTTCAGAGGAGCTGAGTACCTGAAGCTGCCACGTATTTCAACTTAATAACATGAGGATATGGGTGGCTGCAGGGGGAAAGGACACACTGTGTCTCGACTGCAGGGCAAGGGAAAAGGAAGATCACTCTCTGGTACAGCAAGCATTTTTACCTAGTGACTGATACAATAGCTTGAAAAGTTTTGAGAACGTCTGGCTTAGGTTCCTACACCACAGTCCTGAGAGCTTTCCCCTGGTGTTGCTTGCTTGCCCACTAATTTGTATAACAATAAATAAGACAGGATTACAATCAGCGCTGTTTCTCTTTTCTGGCCTGTTCCCTCGTTTAATACATATTTGAACATCTGGGATGCAGATCTTGAAAGCCCCCTGTCTGTCAAAATCACTGCACGGGAACCAGAAAGCGACTCTAAAGGTCGGGTGAAATCTGAGGCTTGGTTTTTTATGATAAGGACATTTTCACGTTACTGTGGCTGCCATTCTCAGTCCGACTTGGTTTGATCAAAGAGAAAACTTCTCTGCCAACATTTCTCACATGAATTGAGAACATGAGATATTGGCTTCAGCAAGAGTTGAAAATCCCCATCTCCCCCTAGCCAAGCAATTTCACACCACCCCAAGCTCCCCATTCTCCATTTTTGAAAATGTGACAGGTCACTGACAGTAGTTATAGTCAGCAATGGTGCTAAAACAATGCTGAACTTCTCATACAGACAGTCCACAGCTAAGTTATCTGTGTAAGCTTTACAGCATCTGCTGTGGAACAGAGGTTCTCAAAGGTCAACATCTGTTTCAAGACATGCAGGTAATACTTCAGGAGATATATTCCTGTCATTCTCACCACAACCGTGTGAAAGCCTGACAGACCAGGTTGCACTTAAACTTTGATAGACATTTCTTCTCTGGGGCAGAGTATCCAAATTTCACATCCCAGGCCTATTTCCATAAAGATGGCCTCCAACCAAAGGATTGGGCATTACAACTTTGTAGGAGGAGAGTTTTTGAAGATGCTCCTAAATGTTGGGCTCATCTTTGATTGGTTCCCCGCCTGCATGGTTCTAGAAAATCAGAACTAGCAGGTTTTGCTAATGGTGGGAAGAGGGAAGCTGATGTCAGTGCCACACCTTCAGAGCTGCAGAAAATTGGAAGTTTGTGTGGTTTACCTAAACCCTGTTGAACCCATCTCCTTCCACGGAGCTATCACGTACACCATGGGGCTTCCTCCACCTTTGAAGTCTTTGAGGGCCAAGGCTTACTGAAGTTTAGAAAAGGAGCTAGATGGCTCCCTTTCAGGCCCCTCAGTCTTTCTGGCTGGCTGCCACAAGCCTCATCTTCTCTTTCCAGGGTAGCACACAGATGCATTTGCTGCCCTTGCCCCGAAGTCTCCAGCATTTATTTCATGGTCCTGGAGACTTTTTGTTCCTGCATTAGGCACTGGAGGCCTACAAGGCATATGCATCCCAGCACTTTAAGTGGTCAAAGAAGGACATAAGCCCTGCCCCCAACTCCATCTCTCATGCACATAGTTTCTGATGCTCATGCCCTTTCCAGGGACTCCACTATCGGTGGTCATGGTGGTGGCAGCCTAGCTCTGGTGGGGGATCAGAGCATTGTCTTCAACAGTAAGTAGCAGTGGCCTGGCCACCTGGCATTCTTGTGGTGGCAATATACAGGGGCTATGGCTCGTTGGCAGTGGCTGTGGAGTGGGGGGCAGAACACTGGCAATGGCTGCCTCCAAAAGTGGGGCATTCCCTGTCTTAGATGAAACAGTGGTTATTTTATTGCAAACACAGTGTATCCCTGCTTAAGGTGGAGTTTGGGGGAGCTATGGGGTTGCCTGTCCAGAGCAACCCAGTCTCTAGGGAGCTCCTGCCTTTGTGAAAATGAACCTTCATTTGTTCTTGGTCCATAATAGCAGAATGGCCATTACAACATTTGTGAACTGCTTCCACTTTGTTTTGAGAGCTTAAGTTGAACTTAAGTTGACCATGTTAACTAACCCTATCAAAGCAATTTCTCCTACACAAAACCCATCCTTCAGGATCTGTTGGAAAAGGTGTATTTATTTATTCTTTCCTCTTTAACACTTAAAGGTTTCTGAGCTTCCTAAGTTACTTATAGGAAACAATTTCTGTGCTTGCTAATGACAAAAGAACCGACCATTTATTAATCGGGTATCTCCGGAGCTCCTGATGATCAAGGGCCACCTAATTGTGCAACTTCATCTGCAGACTACTGACTACAGCATGAACAATTGTCCGCTGTACACCTGTTCAGTAGCAATGCCTGAAGTCTACTCTGTGACATCTGAAGCCACTTGGGCTTTCAGACTTTGGTATAAAACTCTAGTCATTTTTTAATTTACCATACATAGAAGATAGGCTACATACCAGCCAATCAAATGTTTTCAGTGGCATTTTTATTCCAGTTTGTGATGGAGCAGGCAGTAGCCTTTTAAGAGCGCTTGCTTATCACCTTGGCCACACCCACTTCTAGGGCTATAAGAGCAGTATGCTCTGGCCTCACCTCAGTCTTCAAGGAGCCAGGAATCTGGAAGGAGCTCAGCTCTAGGAGCTGGCCAGAGTGCTGGTGGTGGAAGGACAGCAGGACATGGCTAGCCAGGATGCTGATATGCTGTGTAAAATGTAAATAAGGTACTCTGAAAGTTAAGCCCTGAGTAGTGCATGTGATTTGGGCTGGAGCCTGCAAGTGGTCTCAGCGGGATGACTGTAACCTGCTATACATTTATAAACAGAATTGTTGGAGTTTATATGGCCAAGAATTTCAAAAGTTACTAGTGATTTTGGATGACCCTCTATTTAGGTACCCCATTTCAAACACCCCCTATACGTCTGGTTTCACACACACACACACACACACACAATTCCTGGAACCTGGATGCTCAGAAATGTCTGCAGAATCAGACCTCTTTAAGGTATCTTAAATTGTGCACCCATTGCCATTAGTTCCACTAAAAAATTGTGACATTTGTTTTTACAGACCTGTTAGAAGGAAGCTGATAAAACTCAAAGGGCAAGGGAATACAGCAGGATGTAGGTAGCACTGGTTCTGAATCACAGTAAATATACATATGGTTTTTTTTTAAAGTTATACCAGTGAGGTTTTTAATCTACTCATCTACACAGTCCCATCCCTGCCACCGCTACTGCTGCCAAACTCCATGGTTGACTGGTTTATTTATTTATTTATTTATTTTATTTTATTTTATTTGCATTTCTTAGCCGCCCCCTCATGCCTACGGCATCTCAGGGTGGCTTACAAAAAGAATAAAAATATACAATATTAAAATTCACTAAAAAGCATTAAAAGAATTTAAACAGAATTTAAAATATTTTCCCCCAACTACCCCACCCTACCCTCCGAAGGCCTGGGTAAACAGCCAGGTTTTGCAAGCTCGGTGGAAAGCCAGAAGACTTGGGGCCAGGCGGTCTTCCTCCAGGAGGGAGTTCCAAAGTTGCGGCACAGCCACCAAGAACGCCCTCTCCATGGTGTCCCCCCGTTTTACACAGGGGACCTCCAAAAAGGCACCCCCAGCGGACTAAAGGGGTCGCTCTGAGATGCGGAGGGCGAGGCGCTCCCTGAGATATGAGGGGCCCAGACCGTGTAGGGCTTTATAGGCCAAAGCCAACACCTTGAATCTGGCTCGGTACGCTATCGGCAGCCAGTGTAGAGCACAGAGCATGGGGGTAATATGTTCCCGTCGTCCTGTCCCTGTAAGGAGACGAGTCGCCGTATTCTGCACTAGCTGCAGCCTCCGAACCAGTGTCAAGGGAAGCCCCACGTAGAACACGTTGCAGTAATCTAGCCTCGAGGTGATGAAGGCATGAATGAGGGTGGCCAGGTTGGGCCTGGAGATGTATGGGCGCAGCCTCTGCACCAGATACAACTGGCAGAAAGCAGCTTTAGCCACCGCCTCCACCTGTCGATCCAGGCGAAGGCCTGAATCCAATAACACCCCCAGACTCTGAGCCTGCTGGGCTACCTGAGGACGGACCCCCTCTGCAAGAGAAGCCAATACCTCCATTGCCCTACCCACCATCATCACCTCCGTCTTATTGGGATTAAGCTTCAGTCTGCTCTGCCGCATCCAATCTGCCACGGCCTCCAAACATTGGGAAAGTACTGAGATGGCAGGACCTGGGTCAGTTGAAAAGGAGAGGTACAGCTGAGTATCATCAGCATATTGGTAACAACGCACCCCGAACTCCCCCAAGGGCTGCATATACACATTAAACAATAATGGAGACAAGATGGAACCTTGCAGAATGCCACAATCCAGGGCCCGGGGGCTTGATGTTTCAGCCCCCAACACAACCTGCTGGCTTCTCCCCGAGAGGANAACAGAACCACCCAAGAACAGTCCTGTCCAGACGCCCGACTCGCAGCCCATGGTCCACTGTATCAAAAGCCACCGAGAGATCTAGCAGGACCAGAAATGTTGAACGTCCTGCATCCATCTCCTGGTGGAGATCATCCACCAAGGCCACCAACGCCGTTAGTGGGGGGTGACACCTAGGGCAGCTCTCCTGCCCCATTCCAGCCACAGAGCTTGACTGTGACTACAGGGACAGGAGATGTGGGGCCGCATAGGGCAGCAATTTCAAGGGGGTGGTTCTCTTGGCCCCCACCCTGATCCAGCCGCAGAGCTTAGCAGCCTCCTTGAACTTGCCACCCCAGGCAGCAGCCACATGTGCTGCCTATTTGGCAGCGCCAGCCCTGTCCACAAGGCCATGGTAAGTGGTCTACAACACCCTCACGGAACTGATAAAGTAGGGTTTAGTTCCCCACTGGCACAGCAGCTATTGATGGGGGCACAACGGAGAGGAGCCAGAGGACCACTATAATGCAGTTGTGATGGCTGTGGCTTCCTTGTATCCAGTACAGGTGCATTAGTCATCTCCTGACCCTTCCTCCCATCAGGATGGTCTTGGTGCCAGCAAGGATTGAAACCGTGCATTTTGTGCAGTCATGAGCATGTCCTGGGCATATTTGGTGGGTTCATGACGGCCCGCGAGAGTTTTCTGAGGGTCGGCAGCGGTCCTTTGGTCCAAAAAGTTTGGTAACAGCTGCTTTAGACTGTAAGTCATAGTTTGGAACAAGAGTGTATAGACCCTGTGCTGCAGAATTCCTCTTATGCCTTGTGCTTTTTCAATGTCCCATTGCCACCACACTGTAGAGAAGAGAACAAAAAATCTCTGTCTTTTCATACAGTCAACTCTGCTTTCCAGCGAGGGGATGTGGATGGGTGGTCTGGTATGTATGTATTTATTTGTATTGCCAGTTTTAATATTTGCCTTTACCTCTGTTTGTCTCTTGCGAATGTCACATAGAGATAAAGACAGGCACAGTCTATGTGTTCAAAGGAAATGGAATGAAAAATAATTGAGCACCTCTCATATCTGAATGAGTCAATGCAGAGGAAGGCACTCTGCAGAGCTAGCTCAGTGCCATTAATTTGTTTTTCCTTTGGAAATGTAATAAGTAAATGCTGGATGAATAAGGTGGGTGTGAGCACATAACTAACTGGTTTTTTATGTTGTATGCTGATGTCCGGAGCCAGTCATCAAGGACTGTAGTTTCACTAAGCACTTCTATGGAACCATAATAGAAAGAGGTCTTGTAGCTGTTTTGTGCTGACATGCCAATGTTTGATCACACAGCATCGTTTCAGTTTATCCTCCCACATCTATGCGACATGATGGTCTGTCTTCTGGAGCATGCTGATTTTGGGGGCCTTGTGAGCATTCTCTTGCCACAACAGGGCTCAGTCTCCTTGGGGTTTTCATTCTACCTGTGTAAGGCCCCAGGCTTGAAACCCAGCCCTCTGGGGCTCTGGCATGGTGGCCAATCTGTTGGCACCACTGCTTCGACCTGTCTCTAACCTGAGCTTCCTGTTGCTACCAGCATGCCTTTATACTCGCTCGAGAGACAAAGTAGTACAATGATATATTTTGTTGGACCAACTCCAGTTGGTGGAGGTATGCAAGCTTTCGGACCTCACACAGTCCTTTGTCAGGCAAGTCTGAGGAACCTACCAGGAAACTGGGAAGCAGGGCACTGAGGAGACAGACAGGAATAGAGGCAGGATCTGAACCAGGATGGGTGGAGACAAAGGAAGAGAGGCTGGGCTGAAGCAGTGGCACCGGCAGATTGGCTGCCACACCAGAGCCTTAGAGGGCCGGGGTTCAAGACCAGAGTCTTATAACCTGGGCACCTTGTAATCTTTAATGTACATATCCTCACAACATCTCTTTGAAGTATAATTAATTTAGCCCCATTTTACAGAATGGAAAAATGTAATGGGCATGGGGGGAGGTAGCGTTATTTTTCCCTTCCTCCGTTAAATTCAATAACATGAGACAGGGCTCAAAATCCAGCCCTGTCTCACGTTATTGAATTTAATGGGGGAAGAGAAAAATAATGCTAAAAAACCGTTGCCCATGATAGGGGGTTTCACGTGACCAGACTAATGTCAGTTAAATTCATGTTCATGCCTGCCTCTTTCAGAATGTCTGCAAGCAGCCTAAGTGACCTGTCCAGCATCACATATAGGAAGTCTCTCTCAAAGTAGGGAACTCAACCAAGGCTCACCAAATTTTAGATTAGGACACTAAAGTTTGTCCATCCTGCCTCCCTAAAGGTGAATAAAAACCTAGCATGTCTTCCCTTCTTAGAAGCATATTCTCTTGGAGGAGCTCATATTGCTAGTTTGTACTATCAGCTTTCTGCATATTGCATCCAGAATAGTGGGCAATGCAAGGAATGCTTCTGCAACCCCATCTCCACCATGGCACAAGGAGGAGCGAGCTGATCTGTCTCCGAGTTTGAGAGCTACATCCAGAGAGGAGCCAGTCAGTTTAGCATGTTTGACTTGGATTGGAAATGGGAGTCCTGAGTTTGAATTTGTCTTACAGGGTGGGCTTGAGCAAGTAGCTTTCTTCTCAACCTCCGATCCTGCTTGTAAAATGGGGCACCAGTTATTGTACAGTGGGCTCGATGGCAGTGGAGTGGAGCAGTGTATCACTGGGTGTTTTTACTAGAGGTGGGACCCCAGGCCAATTACCGGATACCGGATTTACCAGATTCCGGTTTCCAAAAAAACCGGATTCCCGGATTAAATCCGGTATACCGGTACCGGATTTATTCCATTGATTTCAATGGGGCACTGTGTCCCCACTGAAATCAATGGAATAAAAAAATTCCTCCCCCCTCCCCCTCCCAGGCTGCGCGGGTGGAAGGGGGGACACCCCCCACCCACGCTGCCCAGCCTGG
>QEPC01013912.1:2337097-2347326 GCA_003113815.1 Sphenodon punctatus | reverse complement strand
GAATCCGGTAACCGGACCGGATATACCGGGTTGAATCCGATAATGCCAGTACGCCTAGTACCGGCATTATCGGATACCGGATATACCGGTAGGCCCAACCCTAGTTTTTACACACACATTTCTCCTGCATGTTTGCTGTTACATCCTGAAGTTTCTGTGTTTCTAAATCACTCAACCAGATCTTAAACATCTGGTTCTTTGAACTTCTGCATAGAACGTCTCCCAGAACTTTTGTGTGTAAAAGGTTCTCCTGGTAAACTGCTTTGCTCCAGGCAGCTGTGGTCACTTGGTTTCCATGGCAGCCCCTCCCATCTACAGCTGCAGGTACTTTAGGCTGCTTCAGGGCAGTGTTTGTGTGAAGAATGCATCCAGAAACTGCCTCAGGGCAGTGTGTGTGAGAAGAATGTTTGTGGACTTGTAAACCCAGAAGATTGAAAAACCTGGAACTTTAAGGTGTGTGTAAAAATGCCCACTAGCATTACCACTGGGACTCTTACAGTCCACAGAGACCCAGAGTCTCAGTCAAATATGAGTTGGACTTGAACCTTTGATTATCCAGTTTGTGGCCCTTAGAGCTGTCTGTCCTGAGGCCTGCTGCGGGTAGGTTTAAAATAGTATTGTTTGGGGAGAGCTCCAATCAGAGGAATCTACTGTTGTTTTAGTTGTTAGTCCCACCCTATCTTGAGGCTCTGAGTAAAGTGAAAATCCATTTGGGAAAAGTTCACATTAAAATTCTGCGTCCTTAACATTGTAGGGTCGGATCCTGTCCTAGTGCAATTGAGGTGCATTTGAGGTGCATGTGAAGATCAATGAAGTTATATCCAAATGTAGACCGGGAATGAAGCAAGTTGTGATCAGTGGAACTTATGTCTATTTCCAACAGTTAATCTCCTGCTGTGCCAATGGCAGAGCATCCTATGGAAATTTGGGGTTTATACAAGAGATTCCACATCAGTGTCCATACTTCAATTGCGGGAACTGGGACAGATTCTTAATATAAAACAAATCTTAAGGCCTTGGGAAGAAACTAACAGATCACCTGGTCTTTAACTCTTCACCTCCTCCCACCCCCAATGCAGGAGACAAGTGGATTCTTGTGTCTGTTACTTACATTTCTAGAATAAATTATTCCCATGTCTTCCCTCCAGGTTATCAGTCTGCAAACATTATTTCAAATGCCATTTTAAAGCATTCTATTTTCTTATTGGTCTGTGAAGGTAAAAAAAGGGAAGGAACATCTGTGTTTCATATTCCTCCCCTTCAAAAGCACTTCAAAATTGCACAGATGTGAAATGCAGTTTTATTGTCACACACCAGCTCCTATGATTGTTAACAAGAATCTGATTACTGTTGTAGAGGAGAGAGGGGAAATATAGGCCACCTCCCAAAGTAATCAAATTATATTTACAACACGAAAGCAAGCTCCTCCTAGTGGTATTCCAAATGTATCAGTAAAGGTTTTCTCCTATACAAGAAATAAATGGTGCAGTGGTGGTTACACATGTGTTACAGACAGGGACCCGTGTTCGCAGCATTTTCCCCACTGCTGCCAGTGGTGGAAACACAATGAACACGGGTCCCTGGTTACAGATGGATGTGTGCATGTGCTACAATGCATTTATTGTTTCTTTTAAAAAGATCTGGATATTGAACTATCACTGAAAAGCATTCATTCTTAATTCCGCTTTAACCTCTTGGCTCCTTTGCTGTGGGCAGCCAACATGGGGCTCAATCAGGATTCACTGACAGGCTTATATAACCCACAAAACAGTGAGTGGTATGTCCTACTCTGTGCCTGATCCAAAAGATGAGTCTGTTATTACGTGCAAGTATAGAGAAGCTTCCCCCTTCCCATGGGATTAATCTTTCCTCCTTATAGAGGTAACACTCGCATGCTCCATCTAACCTCTGTAAACCATGAGGTAGCAAACCCTGTAAGAAACAAGAGGTAAAGTGATATGGATTTTTTGAGTCTGGAATAACTGTCTAAATAAAAGTGAATTAAGGGGTAGCCAACATAGTCAGCCTGGCCCAGAGACCCAATCATTTACTCCTGGGGTAAATGGCTCACTCTGTTTTGTGCAACATTTGCAAGTGAGTAAGTTACTGTAGAGTAATTACCCTGAAGTAGGGCTGAATCAAGATCTCGCAAAAGGGAGAAATATTGTTGGAATCCTAGTGCTTGGTTCATCCCGGAATGAACTGAGCGCCAGGATATCTTCACTGAGTTTTCAGTGAGAAAAAACAAAAACACTGCACGTGTGCAAATGGCCATCGTCCTCAACTAAAATTGAGACAATAGTGTTGCCGTCATTTTGGCTAAGATCAGCAGCCATTTGCTCATGCACAATTTAAAAAAAAATAAAAATGATTCTCATCAAAAACTTGTACCAGACCCAAGATCTTGACAAGATCTCAGTTCTGGTGCTCGACACAGAGAGAAATGCTTGCAAGCATCAATTTAGCTGCTCATTTCACTCCTACCCTGATGTCTTGCCAAGGAAAAAGATTTTGACCGTACAGGGGCACAGACTTCTGTGGCTTCAGATACTCAGGATGGGCTTTGATAGAGGGATATAACCCATTAGAGATCTGAATTTGATTCCTGATTCCACCACTGCTGATGAACATTGATGAGTCACTTCACCTCTCTGCTTCTGCTTTTTTGTCTCGACTATTCTGACTGTAAAAACTTCAGTGCAGAAGAAACTCTCTCTTACTGTTAGGGATGGGCGTTCAGGATTCAGATTAATCCGTAACTTCTCAGATTGGGCCAGAAATTACAGATCCAAATCCAGAAAAGACCCAGAGCAATAATTCAATCCAGATGCCCATCTCTACTTATTGTTTGCACAGCACCTAATGAAAGGACTGCTTTTAGATGAGTGGATCGCCGATATTTCAAAATCCCGCAATGCAGGATTATGCGAGACGGCCATCGGGGATCACGCACATGAAAAGCGGTCGCGCATTATTTGCCAACCACGAATTTAAATACATCACAATCAAGGTATTTAATTCGCAGTCAGCAAATAATGCGCGGCCGCCTTTCATGCACGTGATCCCTGACAGCCATCTCATGTAATCCCGCGTTGCGGGATTTTGAAATATCACGCGAGCAGGTCACGCTATGACAACCTGCTCGTCTAAAAGAACCCCTAGGTTTCCAGTTCCTACTGCAATCCAAATAATAATAATAATTAATAATGATTGGCTCCAACATTCAAAGCTGTCCAAAATATGTTTGCAAAACCTGACTTTCACCATGTTTCTTACTTTTGTGAAATACAAGAATATCAGGGAAATCAGCTGTTTGGCTTTGAACATAGCCCTGCAGTGACTCCAGCCCAAATATTGCAGCATTGTGCTACCCAGTGCATGACAGCCAGAAAGAGAAGCCTGCTAAACAAAGAACTAGTTACACATATTTGTATTCATTTCCAAGATGAATGATGATCAAAAAGAAAACAGGTTCTGGAAGGGTAAATGAGATTTTTAAATCAGTTCCAATTTAAATAATGTAAAGTCCGCTTAACAGCACAGGTGAGGCAAATAGCATTTAGGAAGTGTTACTTTAACCTAGCAGCATCCCCTTTAATGTCCATGAGAAAGCCTCCTGTGATGGTGTTGGCTGCTATTATTATTGGCAGGAAGTTGGAAGTCAGTGAAGTTCAAATTGGAAATAAGATGCACATTCTCAACTGTCAGGGTAGTTGATAGTTAATCAAGGGGGTGTGGTAAATTCTGCATTAGCAGATGTTACGAAATCAAGATTGCATGGCTTTCTAACAGATACCCTGTGTTTTGACCACAAGTTTGTGGGGGGCCTCCTAGCAGGCCTCATTGTCATGGTGCGCTGCCGGCTTCCGTGCTTGGCAGCGCACCTGTGCAAAACAGCTGATGGGGCCATTTTGCACATTCGCAAAATGTCTCCCCGAGCTGTTCTGTGAGCAGGAAGAGGCGGGGTAGAAAAATTGTGAAATAAAATAAATCACTTTTATTAGGCTAGACGCACTAGGTGAACATATTGTCCCCCTTCTGGTCTTAATAACTGTAAATAATACCACTAGTACTTATTAGATCTCTATGCGCAATAATGATCCTTCTATAAATTGGTAACTTATTAGTTAACATTTGACATGTTTCTCTGTGGGGTTTTGTTTTTTAAGTAAAGTATCTAGGAAGGAAAAGTTTCTGCATAGCCCGCTGAGATCCTCTCCTTTGGAATTACATGCTGTGTTTTTCTCCTGGTGTATTACATTGCATTAAGCTAACCTGAGGACACTTCTGGCTTTGTGAGATTAAAAATAGAGAAAAAATGTCTTTCACAATCATTCTCTGAATAAAAGCTTTAAAAATGCTTTGGATTCCAGGACTGCAAGAGCTAAAGCACAGAACAAATTCACACTATGTTGTCATAACAACAAACAATGATTTGAAATGCAGATTCTTCATCTTTACTCTTCACATTGTGATTGAAAACTGTGGAAAATGCAGGATATGCTATATTGAGATTGGGCCTATTAGAATGAGAACACGATAACAGAAGTTGGTAGGATGCCCAAGGGATAAAGTGTATGATTTATGAAGCATCTAAACCAAGAATTATATGTTTACAGGAAAGTCTATCCATCTATTTCTGTTCAGCCTGTGAGTCTTTCAATCCCTGGAATAAGAAACAAGCAACACTGTTTCCTTTCTTGCAAGCCAGGCTCAAACTTTTGGATTTAGAGATGAAACGGGTGGAAATCTTGGTACCTTCATTACTCATTGTATAAAACATGTTTTCTACCCGAGGGAGGGCTTTTTCCCCCCGGTTTTGGCCATATTTTCTTTGAAAAGTAGTTTTGTTTGGTGAAAATCTACTTTTCACTAAACCAAAGGCACTCAAAACGGCAGCTTCACTGGTACTCCAGGGGGCGACTGTTTCTAAGGCCCCATTGTAACAGTTATTTCAAGGTAGGGTAAAAACAAATGCGATGATAGTCCATATGTTAGGTAGTTCATATGGCCATTTGTTAGGTGGCTGCCAGATGTTCGCTCTCACTGACCACCCACCTGGCACAGAGCCCCCGCTCACAGCTGGGTTTCAGAAAATGTGAAGCCCACCGTCCAGGCAAATGCGGACTGGTGTGGACTAATGTGCACCCATGTCACTGCCTCCCATCTGTTAGGGTGCACACATGTCTCTGCCCATATACAGGTCCTCCAGGACCATAGAGTCCTGGGCACAATGCCTAGAGTAGTCCGAGGAGCCAGTGTTCTCTCCGCTCTTGCTCTCACTGGCACTTTGTATGCTTACTATTGCTTTTGGAGCACTCCCAAACAGTGGGGCCTGTACCAAGCTCTGCAGACCAGCACACAGAGCACACACAGCATACACGCATGTATGTGTATGCAAGCCATTCACACTCCCGGCATGGGATTACAACGTGTGTGCAAACCATATGGCGGTGTCAAGGCCCCAGCCCGGTGAAGGGCAATCCCAGCTGGCTGAGCAGTCTCAGCCCACCGACGCACATCTCCAGTTGCTAGGCAACCAGAGCTCAGTCATGGCATGCAGCCAGAGGGGCCAGACTGGGAACCACGGGACCCGGGAGATGTCGCGCCGCACACAGCTAGAGAGTCACAGATCTGCAGGGCCCAGGAGCTGCCCAGCTATGATGAGCATGGTGGGGGGTGGGGTGGAAGCAGCAGCACCTGAGGGAAACCAGGAGGATCCACATAAAAGCACCGGCAGGATGTCTACTCCCCTCCAGTAATCGTTGTGAGAGACTCTGTGCATGTATCTGTGTGTGTAAGTGATAACGTGGGGGGGGGGCTTGGGATAATCGTGTAGCTGTATTTGTGAGTGACAGTGTGTGGGTGAGGTAGTGGGTGTAGACGTATGTGAAGGTACCCCCTTCCTCAGACCTGTGCACCTCTGTAACGCATGGAGAAGTGGTGTGTGTGGCTCCCCCTTGTTCCCTTTCTCCAGTAATTCTTCACTGCGAATCCTCCACCCCTGGACCTGAGACCTAATACAGGCGCATTTCCTTTCCTGGTGCCCCCTGGTGATAGTACCTGAGGGTGCATGAGCATTGCATGCGAGCGTTCCCTCTTTCCTTTTCCGCCTCCTAGGGAAAACTGCCCTCTCCACCCTCTGATGATCCGGGTTGCTGTCAGTAACCCCCACAAGATCCTAAGCATCTTTACTCCCCATGTGAGCTGCGCTGGGGCCAGAGTGGGAACAGGGGACCTCTCACACCCCTAGTTCCAAGCCTAGGATCCTTTCCTCCATCCCCTCCCCGCCTAACAGGCAGAAGAACGACACAGCCGGGTGTGTGTGGGGGTGTCATTTTCATCCAGTTCTAGGACTTTATTTCCGGGTCTTTCCTTCAATTTTCTGCCACTGTTTGTTAGGCTGGACACGCTANTGTGTTTTGACCACAAGTTTGTGGGGGGCCTCCTAGCAGGCCTCATTGTCATGGTGCGCTGCCGGCTTCCGTGCTTGGCAGCGCACCTGTGCAAAACAGCTGATGGGGCCATTTTGCACATTCGCAAAATGTCGCCCCGAGCTGTTCTGTGAGCAGGAAGAGGCGGGGTAGAAAAATTGTGAAATAAAATAAATCACTTTTATTAGGCTAGACGCACTAGGTGAACATATTGTCCCCCTTCTGGTCTTAATAACTGTAAATAATACCACTAGTACTTATTAGATCTCTATGCGCAATAATGATCCTTCTATAAATTGGTAACTTATTAGTTAACATTTGACATGTTTCTCTGTGGGGTTTTGTTTTTTAAGTAAAGTATCTAGGAAGGAAAAGTTTCTGCATAGCCCGCTGAGATCCTCTCCTTTGGAATTACATGCTGTGTTTTTCTCCTGGTGTATTACATTGCATTAAGCTAACCTGGGGACACTTCTGGCTTTGTGAGATTAAAAATAGAGAAAAAATGTCTTTCACAATCATTCTCTGAATAAAAGCTTTAAAAATGCTTTGGATTCCGGGACTGCAAGAGCTAAAGCACAGAACAAATTCACACTATGTTGTCATAACAACAAACAATGATTTGAAATGCAGATTCTTCATCTTTACTCTTCACATTGTGATTGAAAACTGTGGAAAATGCAGGATATGCTATATTGAGATTGGGCCTATTAGAATGAGAACACGATAACAGAAGTTGGTAGGATGCCCAAGGGATAAAGTGTATGATTTATGAAGCATCTAAACCAAGAATTATATGTTTACAGGAAAGTCTATCCATCTATTTCTGTTCAGCCTGTGAGTCTTTCAATCCCTGGAATAAGAAACAAGCAACACTGTTTCCTTTCTTGCAAGCCAGGCTCAAACTTTTGGATTTAGAGATGAAACGGGTGGAAATCTTGGTACCTTCATTACTCATTGCATAAAACATGTTTTCTACCCGAGGGAGGGCTTTTTCCCCCCGGTTTTGGCCATATTTTCTTTGAAAAGTAGTTTTGTTTGGTGAAAATCTACTTTTCACTAAACCAAAGGCACTCAAAACGGCAGCTTCACTGGTACTCCAGGGGGCGACTGTTTCTAAGGCCCCATTGTAACAGTTATTTCAAGGTAGGGTAAAAACAAATGCGATGATAGTCCATATGTTAGGTAGTTCATATGGCCATTTGTTAGGTGGCTGCCAGATGTTCGCTCTCACTGACCACCCACCTGGCACAGAGCCCCCGCTCACAGCTGGGTTTCAGAAAATGTGAAGCCCACCGTCCAGGCAAATGCGGACTGGTGTGGACTAATGTGCACCCATGTCACTGCCTCCCATCTGTTAGGGTGCACACATGTCTCTGCCCATATACAGGTCCTCCAGGACCATAGAGTCCTGGGCACAATGCCTAGAGTAGTCCGAGGAGCCAGTGTTCTCTCCGCTCTTGCTCTCACTGGCACTTTGTATGCTTACTATTGCTTTTGGAGCACTCCCAAACAGTGGGGCCTGTACCAAGCTCTGCAGACCAGCACACAGAGCACACACAGCATACACGCATGTATGCGTATGCAAGCCATTCACACTCCCGGCATGGGATTACAACGTGTGTGCAAACCATATGGCGGTGTCAAGGCCCCAGCCCGGTGAAGGGCAATCCCAGCTGGCTGAGCAGTCTCAGCCCACCGACGCACATCTCCAGTTGCTAGGCAACCAGAGCTCAGTCATGGCATGCAGCCAGAGGGGCCAGACTGGGAACCACGGGACCCGGGAGATGTCGCGCCGCACACAGCTAGAGAGTCACAGATCTGCAGGGCCCAGGAGCTGCCCAGCTATGATGAGCATGGTGGGGGGTGGGGTGGAAGCAGCAGCACCTGAGGGAAACCAGGAGGATCCACATAAAAGCACTGGCAGGATGTCTACTCCCCTCCAGTAATCGTTGTGAGAGACTCTGTGCATGTATCTGTGTGTGTAAGTGATAACGTGGGGGGGGGGCTTGGGATAATCGTGTAGCTGTATTTGTGAGTGACAGTGTGTGGGTGAGGTAGTGGGTGTAGACGTATGTGAAGGTACCCCCTTCCTCAGACCTGTGCACCTCTGTAACGCATGGAGAAGTGGTGTGTGTGGCTCCCCCTTGTTCCCTTTCTCCAGTAATTCTTCACTGCGAATCCTCCACCCCTGGACCTGAGACCTAATACAGGCGCATTTCCTTTCCTGGTGCCCCCTGGTGATAGTACCTGAGGGTGCATGAGCATTGCATGCGAGCGTTCCCTCTTTCCTTTTCCGCCTCCTAGGGAAAACTGCCCTCTCCACCCTCTGATGATCCGGGTTGCTGTCAGTAACCCACACAAGATCCTAAGCATCTTTACTCCCCATGTGAGCTGCGCTGGGGCCAGAGTGGGAACAGGGGACCTCTCACACCCCTAGTTCCAAGCCTAGGATCCTTTCCTCCATCCCCTCCCCGCCTAACAGGCAGAAGAACGACACAGCCGGGGGGGTGTGGGGGTGTCATTTTCATCCAGTTCTAGGACTTTATTTCCGGGTCTTTCCTTCAATTTTCTGCCACTGTTTGTTAGGCTGGACACGCTAAACATTGAAAATGTGTATCCTCCCCCGAGGATGGTGGCGGCTGGGGACATCAGTGTTTGGCAGGGTTGGGAGGTTTGCTGCTCTCACCATTGTGGCCACCACTTGCTTTAGTTCCTGAAGTGTGTCGGGCACAGAGGCTGCCTTCACACTCAACAGCATCGGGACATAGCAGTTCAAGTGCTATGGCTGTTTGTGCCCATGGAGGCCGCAGTTCCAGCTAAGGGTGGCCCAGGCACATGCGCAAAATGTCAGCCACCCTTAACCAAAATGGTGGCTAAGTCATTTTGGCCATTGCAATTTTTGTTATGGGGGGGCTGCCATTTTGCGAACGTGCAAAATGGCCCCATCAGTTGTTTTGCATATGTGTGCTGCCAAGCATGGGAGCCAGCAGTGCACCATGACAACGAGGCCTGCCAGGAGGCCCCTCACAACAGTTGCATGCTGGTCGATCCTCACCCCCGCCCTCCGAGGCCGGTAAGTACATGCTAGCTGCCAGGGCCCTGGAGGGTGGGGCGGGGAAAGACAGGCCCCAGGGTGGGGGTGTTAGGAATGCGGATTCTCACCCCCACCATCTGAGGTGGAACCAAACCTAGGTAGAACTGAACCAGGAAAAATGCACTGTGTCCCACCCTTAGTAATTATTTCCTTTTGCGCATGCTGTGGAAGTGAAAAGCAAAGAAAAGTAAATCTTGGGAAGTGAGCAAGAAAAAATGTGTAAAAAAAAAAAAGAGATGAAAAGAGCTAGAGGAAGAAAAGAAAGATACCAAGGCAGTGTTCTTTTCAAACAAAGTCATATTATGAAGGAAATACAGGAAATGAAGGAAATGACTTTCAAACAAAGTCATATTATGAAGGAATCACACAGACGCCCCCACCCACCGCACACTTGTGCAGTGGGGGGGCGCCTGTGCAAAAGCCGCAGCAGGTGGGTGTGGGATGGGCGAGCGCCCATAGGAACATTGCCTGCGGTGGGGGGGGGGCATCCACGCTCAACCCATCTCCACCCACCTCCACCCATCACCCACGCACAGTGCAACAGGCTCCAATGCCGGTTGCACCGTCCATGGAGATGGGTGGAGGTAGTGGCGGCTGGTGGGTTTGGAGGTTGGTGGGGCAGTAGGGCTGGCGGAACCTTATGGCTGGCAGAGCTCTAGGGTGGGACTTGTCCATTGTAGGCGGAGCCTCCAAAAATCTGG
>QEPC01013912.1:2297962-2309430 GCA_003113815.1 Sphenodon punctatus | reverse complement strand
AACATGGACCTGCCTGCTGTCATTCTCATCGTAACCAAGCCAAGTATGTGCACTTGAGACCTCGCATCTTCATGAATGTTAGACCCCTTGTCTCTCCCTCTGTTCCCCTTCCTAAGTCCTCCCCCAGAGCCTGTCTCTCAGATTGTAAGCCCTAGGGGCAGGGACCATGTCTATTTTATTACTTTGTAAAGTGCCAGGTACACTGCTGGCGCTATATAAATGTTTGATAATAATAATAGTAATAATAATACCCACCCACTCATCATGAATGTTGCAGGGATGCATAGGGCGCCAAGGCAGCCCAGCAACATGCATGACGGATGAATGATGATGGGTGGGAATGCTCTTGTCTAAAAACACCCGTTGACACAGAAACCACTGCATTAAACTCCCACAAGCCAAGTGGACTTGGCTTTTCCCTTCTTCAGCTCACTGTACATTTTTCTTACAGGCTACTGTGTACAGGCAATTCCTCATCCAGTCTCAGGCCCATTACCATATCTAACTGTCTATAAAAAGTACCATTCTAATCACAACTTCTTTAAAGCAAGTAAAACTCCCCCACTCCTCAAACAACAATAATACAATAAAGTATGGCTGTAAGCAATGGAAATCAAAATAAACATACAAGGACAGAAGAATCTTAGTTATTCAGAACAGCCGGAGAAGAAAGTCTGCAGCAGGTATTTTTAAAATACCCTAAAGGAATTAAGTACACAGCCCTGCCGAAAATCCATGTGCCATTTCTCATTTCTGGCCTTTCTAAATAACTAAGATCCATTCACAAGGTCTAGGTGCCTAAGATTGCTTTTAGACAAGCGGCCCAATCTAGCTTTGAGAAAAGTCACGCAGGGTGCATTTAGACGCACCAGAAGTCACCAGCCGTCATTGGAATCCCGGCTCACGCATGATTTTTAAAAGCACATTTGAAAGTCCTCGCTATCAAGGTCAGGATTCCAATGATGACCAACGACTTCCGATGTGTCTAAACACACCCTGCATGACTTTTCTCAAAGCACGTTTTTCAATGCACTAGGATTGGGCTGCTCATCTAAAAGCGGCCTAAGTCTTTTAGGCTCCTTTGTAAATTTCAATTTGTATCATATACCAGTTATATATGGTTCTGAGACCCAAGACTTCATATATAGTCTCTACATGCAGTGTTCTACCATCTAGTCAGTGGTCAACCTCCTTTGCAAAGTTGTGGCTGAACTTGTTCATTTGTGATCATAAAGGAAGTGGAACTCTTACCTCAAGTACTAAGATAATTTATTACCTGTGTTGTGGTGGTACCTAGAGGTTGAAACCAGTGTCTCATGCTAACATAGCTTGAGAGACAGTCCAAGCTCTGGAGAGACAAGGGCCCCCCACCTTGTCACAGAGACCAAGAGGGTTGAAGTATCTTGTCCATAGTCACACGGCAGATCAATGGTTGAGATAGAAATAGAACAGGTGTTCTTGTAGTCCCAGCCCAGTGTCATATCCACTAGACAAGTGGTTCCCAAATTTGTTTAACTACACCTTCTCTTCTGCTCACCTATGCTATTTGTGCCTTCCTCCGAACACATACATATATACATACATACATACATCTTTCTCGCTCTCTTCCTTCCAAACTGCCTATTGCTTCCTCTCTCTCCACCCTTTTTCTTTGACCCTTTCTCCCCCTTGCCTCCCCATTATTTTTCAGATCCCCCCCGCCCCCCCCCCCCCCATGCTCAATCAGTTTGAAGCTAGATGCTTGTCAGCTGTGGCCCTTCTCATGTGTCATATCCACTAGACAAGTGGTTCCCAAATTTGTTTAACTACACCTTCTCTTCTGCTCACCTATGCTATTTGTGCCTTGCTCCGAACACATACATATATACATACATACATACATCTTTCTCGCTCTCTTCCTTCCAAACTGCCTATTGCTTCCTCTCTCTCCACCCTTTTTCTTTGACCCTTTCTCCCCCTTGCCTCCCCATTATTTTTCAGATCCCCCCCGCCCCCCCCACACACATGCTCAATCAGTTTGAAGCTAGATGCTTGTCAGCTGTGGCCCTTCTCATGTGTCCACTCCACAAATACCTTCCATGTCCCCCAGTTTGAGTACCACTGTATCAGACCAGTGATTCCCAAAATGTGCCATTCTAGGTTCTCAGCTGGTCTGCAGAATCCATAGTGTCTACTACAAAAGTGGGCTAAAATCTTCATTGGGGGCCATCTCAGGGAGGAAGGGGTTGGGGGATGACTATAATGCTACATCAGTGCAGTATGGCTTGTTCACACAGAGGTTAGCTGGCTTGGCGGAGCTTCCCTGGCTTAATAGACCATCTGCCTGTTGTTACCCTATTTTAATTATTTATATTATGTACTGAAGGAGTTTCTCCCTGAGCTTCCAGGGCTTTTTATATATTGTATGTTGTATGTTGATTCTAAGGCAATGGCTGTGTGCTACGCCAATTATTAAAAAAAACAAAAACTATAATGCACGTTTGCTTTCTGTGGCTCCCCCCAGAGATGATTGTAGTGCTGGCAGAGAACTTGTGTAGCCATGGCCATCTTGCAATGGGCATGATAATGTACCAGACTGTGGCCATCTTTGGCAGGTGCATCATGGTCATAAGAACATAAGTAGTGCCATACTGAGTCAGACCAATGTTGGATCAAGCCCAGCATCCTGTCCTCCGACAGTGGCCAATCTCAATCCCATGAGAGAAGAACCAACAGTCACAATGGGCAATCCATTCCCCGTTGTTCACTCCCAGCTCCTGATGGTAAGAAGTTCATCCCGTAAACTACTTGGTTAATAGTCATTAATGGACCTGCTCTCCAAAAACTTATCCAGTCCTTTTTTAAACCCAGCTATACTACTGGTCCTGACAATGTCCTCTGGCAACAAATTCCATAAGTTAATTATGTGTTGAGTGAAAAAGTACTTCCTTGTTTGTTTTAAATCTGCCAGCAGCTAGTTTCATGGAGTGTCCCCTAGTTCTAGTACTATTTGAGAGGGTAAATAACCATTCCCTATCTACTAGTTCCACACCACTCAAGATTTTATAAACCTCTATCATGTCCCCTCTCAGTCTTCTTTTCTCTAAGTGGATGAGACCCAGCTTGTCAAGCCTCTCTTTGTACGGAAGCTGTTGCATACCCTTTATCATTCTCGTTGCCCTTCTCTGTACCTTTTCTAGTTCAGCTATATCTTTTTTGAGATGGGTGTCCAGAACTGCACACAATATTCCAGGTGCGGTCGCACCATCGATTTGTATAGAGGCATTATGACATCCTCAGTTTTATTCTCTGTCCCTTTGCTAATAACTCCTAACATTCTGTTTGCTTTTTTGACTGCTGCTGCACACTGGGCTGAGGATTTTCCTGTATTGCCCACAATCACTCCCAGATCCTTATCCTGAGTGGTTCCTTTTCCTAGCTATCCTTTTCCTGGGTGGTTCCTTTTCCTAGCTTAGTATGCAGCACTGTGTACTTATAGTTTGGATTATTTTTCTCTATGTGCATCACTTTGCACTTGTCCACGTTAAATCTCATCTGCCATTTAGATGCCCAGGCACCCAGTCTCATAAGATCCTGTTGCAGTTCTTCACAGTCTGCTCGGGTTTTAACTACCTTGAATAACTTGGTGTCATCTTCAAATTTGATCACTTCACTCTTAATGCCCTTTTCTAGATCATTAGTGAATATATTAAACAGCACCAGTCCCAATACAGATCCCTGAGGCACACCACTTTTTACATCTCTCCATTGTGAAAACTGACCATTTAATCCTACTCTTTGCTTCCTATCCTTTAACCAGTTACCGATCCATAGTAAGACACTACCTCCTATCCCATGACTTTTTCATTTTCTTAAGAGTCCACAAGATATTTTGCAGGTTGACTCTGGTCTGTTGGTCCAAACAAATTGGGAACCTCTACACTAGCCCATACTCGTTCTCACTGTACAGACAGCACATTATCAACCCATCTTTGGGGGCAGGGGCAGTATCAAGTAGATGAGGTACAGCATACAGTATTTTCAGTGGATGTTCATAAGGAAATAATGATTCTACCTATGGTCCATATCTCTTTCACCCAGTTTCATTTCCTGTAAAAAAAAAGTTCAAGTTTAGCTACAGTTTAAATTTATTATCATATTTCAATAAGCCCTAAGTAAAGAACTGCTGCAGGTTACTAATACTTACTCAGTTAAACAGCATGCTCAAAGTCAACAGCTCTGCTAAATGTATTCAGAGGGCAATAGGTACCGTCTTGGTGTTGTATTGCATGCATTCATTAGGAATGGAGCGTGCTGAGCAGGTTGAGTCTAATTTGAATATACTTTTTGGACAGAATTATTGCAACATTTTCCTATCTTTAAAAGGGAGTAGTAAGGCCTGCTGCTAGCAGAGTTGGTTTATTTCCCTATGGAGTCCCAGCTGCTTATGTATTTGGGAACTCTGATCTTGCCTAAAAGAAAGTTTGTGCTCTATTTACTGCACTGTGATAGCTATAAACTTATATTACAGCACATTCGTACACCCCAGAATACTGAGGAAATGCAGAAAGGTGTTTCTTATGTGGGCATATTCTTAGTCGTGAGTTGGTGCTAAATGATAAAATCAAGTGATCAAACTAGGGGTGAGACCATGTGTTACCTTAATTACAGTCTGAGACCTGTGTTTGTGTATTCATCTGAACACAAACATGAGGAGTCTAGCCATTTGCCAAAATTGGAATGGCTGTGCTAGAAAAAACAGAAGTAAGCTCCGTGGATTTTGTCCATATCCCTGTCTCTCCCTATAGGCGCTCTCTCTTGCCCCACATAAGCTGCTTGCCCAAGTTACAAAATGTGCCAAATTTGCCTCTGGGAAAATCTCCGGGAGGCAAATCAGGCGTGGGATTTGTACATGGGCATGTGAACCTGCCATGGTTTTGGCAGCAGTCTCTTGGAGAATTCAGCGCTGGTGCAAACCGGATTAAGAAAACACCAGATTAAGAAAACATAGAGAGTTTTTCACAAATGGGAGGGTAGGTGGCTGGCCCAGAAACGTGGGCCTGCAACAAACTGGGCCCAAGGGCTTCCCAGATGGGCCATAGTGGTCGGAACCTGGTGGGCGTGTTTGTTTCCGCATCCATCTGGCCCGGCGTGGGCGGTGGCCATGGCCACCAGTTATTGGCAGCTGTGGCTGCCCACCATGATGGGGGTCAGGGCCAACTGGCACACGTCACTTCCTGCCCCCCCTTTCCTGGTCAGGTCATGGTCCAGCCGGGGGCGGCCCCCTCCCCCAAGACATGCGGCCGGCATGCTGACTGCACGTTTGTTTTTGCCCATTGGCTTTGCAATGTGCCTGGAGAAGTAATTTAGGGCCAAGCATCCAAAAATGTTCAACTCCTATTTTGACACTGAAGTTGGGGTCAGATTTTCAAACCTGCTGAGCATCCAACAGGGCCCAGATATTCAGAAGAGCTGAGGATGCTGGGTGAATGAGAGCTGAGCATTTTTTGAAAATTCAATTAACATGGTTGGTGCTGAGNCGGGCGTGTTTGTTTCCGCATCCATCTGGCCCGGCGTGGGCGGTGGCCATGGCCACCAGTTATTGGCAGCTGTGGCTGCCCACCATGATGGGGGTCAGGGCCAACTGGCACACGTCACTTCCTGCCCCCCCTTTCCTGGTCAGGTCATGGTCCAGCCGGGGGCGGCCCCCTCCCCCAAGACATGCGGCCGGCATGCTGACTGCACGTTTGTTTTTGCCCATTGGCTTTGCAATGTGCCTGGAGAAGTAATTTAGGGCCAAGCATCCAAAAATGTTCAACTCCTATTTTGACACTGAAGTTGGGGTCAGATTTTCAAACCTGCTGAGCATCCAACAGGGCCCAGATATTCAGAAGAGCTGAGGATGCTGGGTGAATGAGAGCTGAGCATTTTTTGAAAATTCAATTAACATGGTTGGTGCTGAGCTCTTTTTTAAAACCTGGGCATAAGATCCTTGCTCCTTATTCTTTACCATGCAGGAAAGGTGGCACTTGTAATGCAGACTCTTGTCCACTGGGAAGTAGAATCATTGATTCATTTTTTACCTCCATTGCAACAGTCAAATGGAAACGACTCTTGGTCTCTATTGTATATAAATTTGATAAATAAATATTGTTTTGCCCTGAATTTCAAAGAGGTGATCTGAGACATTAACTCCCAAATTGTGATCTGCAGACCGCTCATCATAGTCTGAGGCCACACTCAACGATCCGCTGATCTGGTTAACAAAGCAGGTGCCCTGTAGGGTTACCATACCTCCCCTTTAATCCAGGACTCTTATGAAAAATACATGGTACAGGGTTGCATTGTTTCCAATACAGGGCTGCACTGGCTCCAATGCAGGGAACCAATGCAGCCCTGCACCGTGTGTTTTTCATATGCATCCTGGATTAAAGGGGAGGTCCAACAACCTTAGTGCCATGTCCACCTTGGGGGAAGGAGGGTCAAGGAGTGACGACATTGCCATTCCCAAGCTTCCTCCCTCCCTCCCTCCCTCCTTCCCCACCAAAGTGGCCATTCACCAGCATGGACCAACACTGTCCTGTGCAGCTCTGGCCAGCCAGCATACAGAGAGCATACCCTGAGCCATGGCCCTCTTTGGCAGGTGTATGATAGTCTATAAAAGAATCTGAGTGTTGACCGGTGTCTGCTTGTCCAAACATCTGGGAACTAATGATCTAGTGGCAGCGGGTCCCCTAACATTCCAGAGTTTGTCTCTTTCAAATGAACAGGGCAGTTGATGCTATTACATTCCTTTCTCTCTTTTGCGTATTAAACGTGCAGCATCATGTTAGCACAGGACTGAGGGCGTGCTTGCAGACGTCTTTCTAGAGGCACTTCACAGAAATCATTCAGAAAGTTATACAGTGCAGCGTCCTTACGTGTGAACGATATTTGTGATTTATTTCCTTTAGGATGAATGTCTCAAAGATCTTCCTCCCCCATTTTCTTTGTTTTAAATCAGAAATAGGAGGTCTTTGGGGGGGTGGCAGACGCTGAAGAAGATTTAAAGATAGCAAGTAGTGGTGTGGTGTCAGATGAGACTGTAGCTTAAAGGGTCTGTCACCCTTGTGTCTTGGCTCATCACAAGTGGTACTGTAACTCCTTGATTTTACAGTTCAAATCATTTGTTCCACCTCCCCTGAATTTTTCCATCATTCAAGAGAAAAGGGGTCTTTGTGGTTGTCCCTTGGGTGCCACTGAACAGTTAACAGAGTATTCTTTGCAATGAACTTCAGCTGTGTGAAGTTTCACTGAATTGCAAACAGCCTACAGGTGGGTGGTTCACAATACCTACGTCAGTCCTTTCCAGCTCTCTATTGTGCAGCCCATGATGCAGAGTTTTGAAGAGACAAGTGACAATTTGTCTGTCAGTAATTTTGATAGCATAGGCTTTTTTGTGCTTTCTTTTCTTAAACAGACTATTTAAAGCTTCTGTTGTTAGTCCTAAAGTGCCTTCTTGCAGTTTCTTTTCACTTTCCTCCCAAAGCTGGAAAGGAAGGCTTTGTACAATATTGCAAAGAAACCTTGGAGACCTAGGTTCAGTCCCTGCATCTGCCACTGAGGATGTTTCTAAATGTTACAGTAGCTACTTGAATTCCCTTGTTAATGTGGACGTTTATTCACACAAACATTGGAATGGTATGGTTACCTGATAAACATGAGCTGCAGAAAGGAAGATAAAATGGCACTACATGGCTTTGGGGGGTGGGGGGAGGCGTGGCACTGACCTAACCTGGCCGCTATGCACACACTGGGGCTTTCAAACTGTGCCGGTTTGGGATTTACTCCCCTCAGAGGAGTCCAGCCACCTGGTTATGCTCCTCTACTGTGTACAAATTGATCCACAAGCTGAGCCTTAACCCTTACTCGTTGGGCGCCAATGTCACGGGTTTGGGGGTCCGCACCTTCACTTTACCGAGTTTGAGTGACTCAGTTTCCCTTGCGCACAGTTCTCTTGAATCAGTTTATCTCACTGGCTAATTCAAGTGTGCCACAGTGAAACTTCTTGTCACCCAAGGGCCCGATTCTTCCCGTTTCCAGACTCTTTACTCTCTGGGTTCGCAAGAGCTTGAGGGCTCTTGTAGCTCACTTGTGTTCCAATATTAGACACTAGACCACTTCTTTATAAAGTAAGAAGTATATTTATTGATTACATAAACAAGATAGTTAAACAGAGTGTTATTAGAAATCAAAGGTAAATATAACGCATTCCTAACTTCTATTGTTGAGTTCCTAAACTATTTATCTTACCCTAAACAAGGTCCAGAGGTTCTGGTTTTCTCAGCCATGATGTAAGTGGCTGGGTGATAACTTCTAAGTTGCAAAGAGCAATTCGCCTCTCTCACTTCATGCTCTTTTCCCCCAGCCTGCTGTGATCAGACTGGTTCTTTCGTATGTAGATGTTCTCTCCAAGAAGCTTTGCAAGAAGTCTCCAAGCAGTCTCCTCTCCCTCTGGGATCTTTGTCCTTATATAGCATTTTAACTTTTTTTGTCTGGGTTTTCCCGCCTTTAGGGAATATGTCCCAGAGCACGTACGCAGCCCCAGGTAAACATGGAAGTTCATTAGCATCTCCATAGGCTCATTTGGCAAGCCAGCTTTCAGTACACGTTTTGTTATCTCTTGTAGTTCCTGCAGATTTGTGACGTGTGAGAGGCTCAACCTAAGCTGTAATTTGAGTTCTACCGTTCTCAAAGTTGACATTACAAACATGTGGAACCTTTGACATTACACATTTGCCAAACATGTAGTCCCGTTTTACACGTATGTGACCCCATGTTTCCCCGTAACACACACTTTGATGAATAGCAAAGTGATTTATTTTATTTTATTTATTTTTGTCCTGGCACTATCCCTGTGTACACCGTGAGTCTCTACCGGTGCTAAAACTTCATCCAGCAGATTATTTTTAATTTAAAACTATTTTCTACCCAGCCCCTCCTGCTCCAGGCAGCCCGGGGTGGCTTACTTCATAAAAATACATAAAATCAACAACACAATAAAAGAGAAGGAAAACAAAGAAATATAAAAAAATCCTCCCCCTGTCCCTAACCTCCCACCTTACACCCCATCTCCCTCACCGAAAGCTGGGTGGAACAGCCAGTTCTTGCACATACGGAGGAAGGAAGGGAGGTCTAGGGTCAACTGGTCCTCCGCCCAGTTGCACGACCTGTTCAAGTACTGCGGATTTGAACTGAGGCAGCCAATGGTAAACTGTGGTAAAATTGAAACTGGGATAAACATAGATGAAAATGTTCCAGATGGAAAGAGATGGAAATATTGTGAAAATGGTAAAAACAATGGCAAACCTCAGTACAATGGCATGAAATGGAAAAACAGCAAATCAATAACTTGGTAAACGAAATGGTGAAAAACCTGAAAAACTGTCATTGGGTAATGCAGGTTAATTTATTGGACACTAAATGGGTACTGTTTATTTATTTACCTTTTTCCACCGTTTTCTACCTCGCCCCCCCCCCTCCTCCTCACAGAGCAGCTCGGGCCGGCTTACAAGATACATGACCTGTTTGCATGCTACTGCTAAATTTGACAGGGATACCTGTTTTCGCACGTTCCCCTGTCTGCTCTAAATTGCAGCTCCCCACCCCCCCAACCAAAATGGAGCCGCAGACTGGGGTTTAGGTCCACCCATTGCCAATGTTGTGTGGATGCCGGGTCTGGGCAGGATGGGCTGGAAACAAGCTAAGCGCCCCTCCCTCCCCCACAGTGATTCATTGCAGGTGTGTGTGTGTCCCATTCCCTGCTGATTAGCTGTTTGGCAGGGATCAGAACATACAGACTAGCCCCACCAGCACCTAGGGTTGCCACCTATGTATATTTTTTCAGGTCACTTATGAAAAATACATGTTGCAGGGCCTGCATTGGTGCCAATGCAGGCCCTGCAACATGTATTTTTCATAAGTGGTCTGGAAAAATACACGTAGGTGGCAGCCCTACCAACACCGAATTGCTGCTGGCTGGAGCTGTCTCAGTCTGCTGGTAGCATCTCCAGTCTTTTCCAGCCAGGGATTCTGTTGAGAGACCTGGAACAGCAGTCCCAGTGAAGAATTTGGGACTGCTATCAGAAAAGTAGTGGATGTACCCAGTCATTTGTCAGCATGTGTGAACTCCCTCTACACCCGTAGGAAGGGAGTGGATAATGTGTAGAAACACCCTGACTCTAGGTGAAGCCACACAAGACATTATCCCACTTTGGGCAACGTTAACACACAATACAGCAAATTGTGTGGCCGGTGGCCACTAGATGGTCACTCAGCCCTGCCCTGGGGCAGGAAGCCGGCTGACATGCAATGCGTCTGCTGGAGACAGTACCGTTACCCAAAGTAGGATAATGGGCCACCTCTTGTGCGGTCGGTCCCGTGCAGTACTGCCCTGTGGTGAGGTATGTGGATCGGGCCCCTGCCTGATCTTCTCTGAAGGAGCGTGCTCACCCCCACCCACCTAACAGTGGATCGGGGGAGCCTAGAGGAGTGCGCGCCCTCTCTCCACCTGCCTAACAGCTGATTGGGGGAGGTGGCCCTGGAGGAGTGCACACACTTTTCCCACCTGCAGATTGGAAGCGTGTGCATACTCCTTCAGGGCCCTTCCCCCCCGATCAGCTGTTGGGTGGGTGGGAAGAGCATGCATGCTTCTCCGCCCCCACCCCCCATCAGCTATCTAATGGCAGCAGGCCTGATCCTGCAATGCAGCAGGGGTCTGGGCATCCAGCCCCATGCGGCCAACTCCTTACTACTACTATTTATTATTTCTATAGCACTACTAGGCATACGCAGCGCTTTACAGTCGCAGATTTTCTGTGACCAGTCCCTGCCGAGTGGACTTACAATCTAAGATGGACAAGGATGAGGGGAACACAGGGAGACACACACACATTCCCATTTTACAGATAAGGAGCTGAGGCTGAGAGGTCGTGACTTGCCCAAGGCCACCCAGTGAGTTCATGGCTAGGGCAGAATTTGAACCCTGACTTCCCAGGTCCAAGTCCAGCATCTTATCCAGTCCATTACACCACACTGGCTGGACTGACCCATGGAGGGGCTGGTGTTGGCTGCAGGGGGGCTGCTCATTTGGACAGCTTTCCCCACCAGCTCAAAGTGTGGTGGCTGTGTTTGCCTTTCCTGTGGTGGGCAGGGAATCAGGCCCACCCTGCCTCATGTGGCTTTACCCTCTCTGTGTGATCTTAGACAAGTTGTCCCAGAGTCAGACCTCTCTCTTGCTGTGTAACAGGAAGTGAAAGACAAATCCAGAACAAGAGGTCTATAAATATCCACCCAGTACCTCCCACAGCTTTGATATGCACAGTCACACTGTGCCTAGCCTCCGCTGTCAGAAAGGGTCCTCCACCGACAAAATGAAGGCAGGGGGAGGTTGCCGGGCCTCTCTTCTTCCTGAGATGAACACGGGGGGTGGGGGGAGGGAGCCGCAGGAG
>QEPC01013912.1:2276219-2297862 GCA_003113815.1 Sphenodon punctatus | reverse complement strand
GTTAGAACTTTCCTCTCAATATTTACTGTCTGCCCTCCCCGCAGACTCCTCCCTAACTGCAACCAAGCCAAGCACGTGCACCTGAGACTTCGCATCCGCTGAATGTTATTTATCCCTTGTCTCTCCCTATGTCCCCTCTCCTTGTCTCCCCCCTCCGTGTCTATTAGATTGTAAGCCATAGGCAGGGGCCACGTCTATCTTATTGTTCTGTAAAGTGCCAGGTACATAGCTGCACTATACAAATGCTAATAAATAAAATAATCATAATAATTAATAATAAATAATAATGCCTGCTGTTTTGCATTCTCCCACCCCAGCCTGCAGTCCCACCATGGTTCCACCCCACCCCAACCCTGCCAGCCTGTGGTCCCCCTATGGTGCCTTTTTACCTATTTCCCATGCATACTGTTTGCCTCCAGTGCTGCTGTGGCCCAGAGAGTATCATGCTGTTCTCCCACACTCTCTTGACCACCTGCGTACACAGTAGAGAAAAAAAACCCACACAATTAGATAGCAATAAATGGAAGCCTTTATCATGCATCTTTGCAAATGCAGCCCCTCCCCAGGTGCATTAACTTACTGTTCTCCTCTGCCTCCTCAATAAAGGTGGCTTCCATACCCTCTACCAGTACCTTCTCTGGTTCCTCAAATAAAGGCTGCCCATCTCTCTATCTCAAGGGGATAGAGCTGGAGAGTCACGGTGTCCATGTCCTCAGTGATGGGTGCTGGCTTCAGGGTAGGGAGGGCCATGGAGGGATATCCACTGATGGTCATGGCTTCTGTGGGGGTATCAGGAGCGGTCAGAGCGGGTGTGGTTCCAGTGAGAACGAGCAGTGGAGGAGGCATTTCAAACCACTTCTCACCCCTGGCAAAGGTGCAGCTGAACAGTTTTGATGCCATAATGGATCCATCAACACACAGGAACCAGTCCAGCAGGTCATAGCAGGGGGATGTTTACTCCTGTGGCTGGAGGTAAAGTTGTCCCGGATTTCCTTGTAGCCCCTCTGGAGATCCTTGGCCCACTACCAGCACCTTTGGTATCCCAACTCCACCATCTGGAGAGAGATCTCCTGCAACACAGCTTCATTGAGGTAGCATTTGACAAGCTTATAGTATACATTCTACTCTCCCCACAGAGCGATGTAGGCCTTGGTTTTTTCCTTGCTGCAGGGAATGCACTTCTAGCGGGTAGATCAGGAGGTGGAGAGTGCCTGAGAAGGCACAGTGGAGGTAGCAAAGCTGGAGGTTACTTAGCTGTTATTCTGAGCCATGGTCACAATGATACTGAAGTCATTCCAGAGAAGGAAAGGGGTTCTGAAGAGCAAGCATTTGGCACGTGCGGCAAACCAGGATGAACTGGGACAATACATGTTTGAATATGGCGCATGTTGGGCTTTTAAGGCACCAGTGAGAGTGAGATCAGAGAGAGGGGCCTAAAGTGGTTGCTCCTTGCAGTGCTCTAGGTTTTTCACCCATGAGTCTATGGTGCTGGCAGACCTGGATGCGAGGAGACTGCATGCAACCTAATTGACGGGTCACGGCCATATGGGTGCACATTAGCCCGAGCTCGAAATGCCCCTAGACTATGCTGTGGATAGGTGGTGGTGGAGCTAACATCTGGTGGACAGACGCTTAATAAACAGGCAGCAAACACCTACTAAACACCGGGCTATCATCTCGTTTGTTTTTACTCTGTGTTTTGGTTTAACTTTGAAGCTTTTTATAACATCAGTAAATCATCCTAAATTCTTCTGCTCTCTCCAGCCAGGAGCACAGATATGCAAAAGGAGGGCTGTAATGAGGAAAGGTAAGTCAGCCTGATAGAGAGGAGTTCTCTGTGCTCTTGAAAGATACTGCAGCAAAACAGATTGTTCTAGCCAGTGCTAACAGGGATTGGCCTGCAGCTGCTGAGTGGGGTAGAGCACTCAGGAAGCAAATGTGCTCACCTGCCTTCACATCACAAACTGCTTAGCACATCTCCATTAAGAGAGCTGGACCTGGAGCTCAAAGCAGGAGGCACTGGCATTGAAGAATATGCATGATCCAATTTCTCTAATTGAATCACATTGCAGAGTTAAAGTGACTGATAAATAGGTGCTGTCTAATGCAGGAGTGCTTGGTGTTTTACAAAGTGTGAGCCATTTCCTAATGCAAAGACAGACTCGTGCATGCCAATTCTTCCCTTTCTATGAACCATTCCCATCAATTTCTAATCTAATTTATCTCTAGATCAGGGGTGGGGGAACCTCAGACCCAGGGTCCAAATGTAGCCTGCGGCAAGTTTTATATGCCCCCTTTCCAGTTCCTGGATCTGGTCTCTAGATCCAGTTCTTTCCTCCAAGCATTGAAAAACTGAGTTCAGGGTAGGGGAGCAGAGACAAGGCATGCACACAAGGAGAGAGGGCAGAGCCCTGGCACAGATCCATGATCTGGACTCTCTTTTTCTTGAGTGCACTCCTTAAGCACCCCCACCCCCAACTTTTAAGCAGCCCTTGGAGCTTGTACCAATCTTCCACATGGCCCCCAAGAAGAAAAAGGTTCCCCACCCCTGCTCTAGCTCATGCTTGTCTCACACCTGCAGGATAGGCAGGTATGATACTGCTTTTCTGGGTAGAGTTTCTTAGGGCTCATTCACACACCCCAGTTTTCAAAGTAGCCTGCGGGAGGGGAAAGGTTCCCTATGCCTGGACTAGATGTCCTTAGTAGTTCCTTTTTCCCTTAGATTCACAGATTTTACCTGACACTTCCCTAATTTGTCTGAATTCCTGGGGGCTACGAGTGCCCCACCCCAACTCTCCATAGTCATAGTCACCCCAGGATCATAACACTGGGACACTTAGAAGCTTGATTATGCAGTCATTGGATGTTCCAAGTCCTCCTCCTCCTCTGTTGGGTGGGGAGGACAATTTCAGAGTCACAAAATGAAGGTGAGTTGTCAGAGCTGCCTGTGGGAGTTATTTATGCAATAATTTTCCTTCTCTTGGATACCATCATTTTTCTTTATTATTCCTTGGCTTTTGTTCATTGTAGTGGAACACTCTTAAAGGGCAAATCGAAAGATCCAATCTCTGCTGAAAACCAAGAGTGATTTGGGGATGGCAGGGAGAGGGAGGAGGAATGCTCTGTGGTCTCCCCCCAAGCCTGGACAAAGGCCATAATAGTACCAATTCACAAAAAGGGGAACCCTGAGGACCCAGCCAACTATAGGTCAAATAGCCTTCTGAGTGTTGTTGGTAAATGATATGCTAGAGTAGACATCTTCTCACCAGACTACAGGACTGGGTTATATCTTGTAAGGTCCTAGGTGATGAGCAGATAGGATTTAGGGCATGAAGATCCACGTTGCGCCATGGTTTTGTACTCTCACATTTAGTACAAAAATATATCACCTCGCAAAAATTCTTTTATGTAGCATTTATAGATTTGAAAACAGCTTTCATGACATACCTAGTTTGTGGAAAAATATTAGCGGATCTTTCAATAGGTGGGAGACTGTTACATCTGATCAAAGGACAGTCTATGCCAATACATCATTGCAGATTAGATTAAACCAGCTGGAAGCTCTTTCAGACTCCATTAAAACATCGATGGGGGGTTAAACAGGGGGTGTTTATTATTTCCCATGTTGTTTAATATTTATTTAAATGATTTGGTACAAGTTTTGTGGAAGCCTGAATTTCATCTTCCTTATCTGGGGGGGAACTCAAATAGCATGTCTACTTTATGCTGACAATACTACTCTGCTCCACGTCACTGGCTGACCTTCGCAGACGGTTGAACATTTTCTCTGATTTTTGCAAAGAAAATTCTTTAAGGATCAGTTATACTAAAACCAAAATCCTTGTTTTCTCCAGAAGCAAAATGGTCCACAGATGGGTACTTGACAGATTCCCCCTTGAGCAAGTTAGGAACTTTAAATATTTGCGGTTTACTTTTCATGCTTGGGAGAATTTGTCTGCTCATAGGGACTCTGCATTGATAACCTAGGCAAGGCTTGATAACCTGTCCATCCTCCACTTTTTTCAAACCAAGGCAGGCAATTTAGGCCTTTTTTACACAGATACTCTAACACTGATAAAATGGGTGTTACATTTTATTCTACATGGTACAGTGCAACACTGCAACATGAGCCCTTTTCACACGAGATGCCTCCACCCAGTTTCGCTGGGTGGAGGCGTCTGTGTAAACACCACTTGTGGTGGGTGGGGTGCATTTCTCTGGGTGGAAATGGGTGGAGGCGTCTGTGTAAACACCACTTGTGGTGGGTGTAGGTGCGTGCATGCTCCCGCGCAACACCCATCTCCACCCACCCACCCACGGAGCAACGGACTCCATTGCCGATTGCAAAAATGAGGGCAGGCCAGGGGTCGAATCGTTCCAATTACTACTATCCGATAAGTCCGCCTCTGTGACTCTAAGGGTGGCCAGCTTTTCGGTCTCAGCCAGTAGGAGGAGGGCAATATTCATTCACCAAGTCTGGTATAAAGGGGTGATGGCTCAGCAGGCCTCTTTAGGGTTAATTACCATTTTTTGAACTTTTCCTCACTGTTGTTGTTGTTATTATTGTATTTGGATCTTTTTTGCCAATAGGAGCATGTGTTATGATATGATTTGTGGTATTTTATCTTGCTACAGCTTGAATGCTTCACAATAAACTTATTATTCTTATTCTCTGTGCTCTCAAAACAACTAGGACTCTGAATTAATGAAATGAAACTTCTGGAATGATGTGAAATATGATAAGGTTGGGGAGCAGGTATGCAGAGAGCAACTTGTACAGAAGTTACTGGGATGGACTGAGGACCATGCTTGAAACTCTACCTGGTCTGAGTCAATATTGGGAAATAGGTTGCAGCAAGTAGTTCTGAAATCTCGGCTTCCTTTAGCTCTGCCTCATAGGAGGTTGCAGCTACTTCATTATAACTTCATTTGGTGTGGTCTTAGTGAAGCTCTGAGGACTGGAACCAGGATGGCCTGTGTTTAAGATAGGACTATTCTGCTTAGCTGCATATTCTAGTTTTTCCAAGGCTGCTTTTAAACGAGCGGGTCGCCGTTGCGCGACCCGCTCGTGCAATATTTCAGAATCCCACAAGGCGGGATTAGACGAGACAGAAGTCCGGGATAGAAGGCAGTTCTGCATTGTTTGCAGATCGCGAATTAAATACCTCGAGTGTGAGTTGATTTTTTAAAAAATCCTAGTGGCACAACCTATCTTTCCTGCTGGAATAAAATTTTGGCTGAACTCATAATAGATTCCCTTTCAATGAACTAACTGGCAGAGCTCTTTGTAATGGATTCCTTTCGTATAAACTCTTGGCAAAGCTTCTCGTAATGAGATTGCCATTGAATAAGCTGTTAGAAGTCCTCTTAACAGGATTCTAGTACCGGCACTTGGGGACTGTAAGTTGGGAGTCTTGGGCTCTATTTTTCAACTGTACCCTGAATGTCCTCAGGCAATAGGCTTAACCTCCCCATGTCTTGCCAGATCCTCCTGTAAGAGGGATATAAATAATAAATATCGGTCTCATAGAGTTATTGCTGGATTTGATTGATATTTGTCAAGTTGTTTAAAGTTGTGGACCGCGTTAGGGCTTGAGTGGGCTTCATCCCTTTTCAGACTCTCCATACATGCTACCCGCACTTCAAATAAAGGACCGAGCGGTGCTCCATCAGTGCCAGGGATGGAATTGTTTACATGTGGGTGTTTGTTCATTTATGTATGCGAGTTTCCCCTGTGAATGATCTCTGAACTAGGACACAGATGCTCATGAGTCTGAATCTTACTCCACTGACTTTGTTTCAACCCTCAAGGCACTGCTCGGCAAGGCAACAACATTTAACCTGCCACCTCCATGTAAATAAACTATCAGAAAGGCTAGCAGGCCACAGTGAGGACTAGAACCTAGGACTCTAAATGGTACAGTGGAGTCTGCTTTAAGTTAAATTAAATGAGTTGCCGGGAGCACATTACACCTGTACTTCCGAGTTTGCACTGGTTTGCCATAGTTTTCTAGGCACAATTCAAGATGTAGGCCCTAAATGACTTAGGTCCTCCATATCTGAAAGACCGCCTCTTCTCCTGTGTTCTGTCTCAGTCCTTAAAGTCAGCTGAGAACAGCCTCCTGTAAATTCCACTGTGGCACCAAATTCAGACAGCTAAGGCCTGCAGTGACGCATCCTTGGTGACTGCCCCATAGCACTAGTACTCGGTTCCCCTGGAAGTCTGCAAAAGCCCAAGACTGAGCATCATCCAAAGGCCATATGAGATCCTCCTATTTAGCCAGGCACAATGATAGGCTTTGGGAGAATGAGTTTTTAGGTAGGGTTGCCATTCCTCCCCTTTAATCCAGGATGTTTATGAAAAATACATGATGCAGGGCTGCATTGGTTCCAGTGCAGCCCTGCACCATGTATTTTTCATAAGTGTCCTGGATTAAAGAGGCGGTATGGCAACCCTATTTTTAGGACAGTGGGTTTATACTCAATTGTATATTTTCATGTGCTGTACTCCGCCATGATACTAAGGGATAGGGTAGCCTATAAATCCAGGTAATAAATAATTAAAATATAGTCGTCCATATAACAAAGTTCACTTTATCAGAATTTCATCTTAAGTTAGTTTTCCCCCAACTCTTTCCCCCTAGGCCCAGTACATTTTTCATTTAGGACTGAAGACTGGATTCCAGCCAATAGCCTACGCTATGCAGGATGAAGAGCTAATGTGTAATGCCACTTAACAGATTCTTAGCAGGGCACAGCACCTCTCTTTGTCAGATTCAGCCTAATTTAATTGAATGCTAAGAATGCACATTAATTTCTGTTGGACTGCATATTGATTATAGCTTTAAGAAAGATCTGTAGCAGCATTCTTAATATTGTTTTAATATTAGACCGCATACAGTGCAAGGACAGGCCCATTTCTGTAAAGCCATTTTAAGATGAATTTCTGATAAGTTTAAATATTCAGTGGGCATAGGTGATAGAGCATAGATTCAATGAGAGCTAGTGCAGTCTAGTTGAGAAGGTGTTGGCCAGGAGACCAGGGTTCAAATCCTGTGTTAGCTATAAACTCACTGAATGCCTTTGGGCAACTTACTGGGTGTTTTGAGATGGACTCAGAGGCAGCCCACCCCAGAGATGCTCTGGGGATGCACACCTACGTCCAGCCGCATTCAGCCACACCTGGGTCCGCTTCAGATGGACCCGGTGGGTTCTCCAGCCCACAGTCTGCCCATGGAGTGCCCCCCTGCCCCTGGCACCAGGCAACACCTCAACTGCATGGTGTTGCCCGGGACAACGGCCAGCTGGAAGCAGTGCTGCAGTGTGGGTCCACCCATCATACAGACGGCAGCTCCACTTCAGGCCCATGCCTTGGGAGCAGAGCCTGCTCCACCTGCACATCTGGCAAGGCCATCTTTAGATGGACAGGCCACCCAGAGGTGAAGCGAGCTGACATGGTCAGTGCCAGGGCAGCTCGTCCATCTAAAAACACTCACTGCCTCTCAGCCTCAGTTCCTCATCTCTATAATAGGAATAATAATGACCTGCTTCACAGGATTGTTGTAAAGGTGAACTAGATAAGGACTGCACTTTGAAAGTGCTATAGGAATGGTTAATAATAATAAAGCAAACCCCTTTAGGCCCATAGAAAAAAATGTTTGTGACATCAGGGGTTTTGTTATAAAAGTAGCTCCCACCACTTACCCACTCACATTGCAAGCCCCATCTAACTACCTGGCAGGTGCTGACCTTAATTATTTTATTTGGGTCGGCCTCGCTAGGGTGTGTGTTATACAAATGGGCTATTTAACGTTACAGGGAATGGTCCATGACGTAGGGTCTGTTTAAATGTGGGGGTTCCCTGAAGTGAAGTGAAGTTGGTTTAGCAGATGCATACGAAGGAGAGAAAGGGTGCTTTCTCAGAGGAAAGTTGAAAAAAGAGGAAGGATCAGAACAGGAAAATTAGGAGAGTGCTTTAGCCTTCCACTCTGCAGCCTCCTCTTTAAGGGGTAACAACCCTCCTCGGGCTACTCTCTACTACATAAGCCTCTTCCTTATTTAGATGTTGGAGGAAACTTGGGTTCAGATCCTTACAAATATTCCAGACTGAGAGCCTGACCACCAGGGCCTAGCAAGCAACGGTTGAAGCCACCAATATGCCAATTACCTGCTATTCCTACTCCCCACAGAAGTTTGGGATTACGAGTGGTAGGCTTTCATGCTGCAAATCTTTTTAACAGGATTAAGACGATAAGGCCATGTAGCAAATGATTAGCACTCTCCTGGGAGTCAGTAATAGCTTTCAAAGGCCCTTCTGGAGGTAATGTCTACCGAGTTACACTGCTCAATAGGAAACTTACACTTTTTCTAGCACTAATTTTAGAGGGAATGTGGCTATTCAAGTAATAAGTATTGATTCTTCTGAGGTCTTTTGACAATTGCCAAGGATATAGATTTAATCATAAGTAGTCTGGTTGCAGCGCACACATTACATAGAAAATTGCACATTTCATTAACTTCTGTTTTGATGAATATGGGCATGCGAGGGGAAGGTTTGGAAGGGAGGGGGGTTGCCCTTCTGCTTGCAAATGGAAATGATTCTGCCTTAAATTCATGTACATAAAACATCAGGTGTCCTCACCCTAAATAAAGTTGGTTGTGATTTTTTTTCTGTCAAACTCTTTGATACTTGAAAGGTACTGCACTCATTTTGAACCTCCAATGTAGAGATATTTTAAAGCATCCCTATAATGGTTTCTTCTGACCAACCTATCTAGATCAGAATTGGGGGATTTCCACCCCATTGTGGTTTGTTTATATGGGTTTGTGGAGATTGTGTCAGGGGCATAGAGGGGGGTGGGCAGAAAGAAGGGGTCTGTAGAAGGAATGAAAAACCCCATGCCCAAACAGAGGTGCATAGTATCCCTCAAGATCTTATTTGACTAGCCATGAGAGAGAGGCTAAGAGCCATGAATCATCATCGGGACTCTGAACTACCTCCTGAACGCCCTGGGGGGCACAAACTATGGGAGGAGAGGAAGACTAGACAACAAGGAAGGGAAAACATACTAGGGATGGGCGAACGCGGTTCGGAAGTTCGGACTTCGGACCGAACTCGGTCTGTTCGGTCAACCGAACTGAACTTCTGAACTGAACTTGAATTTCAAACAGAAATGAACCGAACCTAATTTGCGAACTCCGTTCTGTTCGCCCATCCCTAGTGGCAAAACACACCCAAAAAACTGGTTTTGAATGGCTGAACTTGGTTCGGAAGTTCTGAATTCGACCGAACTCGGTCTTTTCAGTCGACCAAACCGAACTTCCGAACCAAACTCGAATTTCAAACCGAACTGAACCAAACCAAATTTCCGAACTCAAATTTCAAACCGAACTGAACCGAACCGAATTTCCAAACTCCGTTCTGTTCGCCCATCCCTAAAACATACGCATCACAGGGCTCAGAGGGAGATGGAGTGGAATCTAATTAACAGGGGGCCATGGCTGTGGAGCAGGAAGACTACAGGCCAGGAGAGGTCTAACAAGGAAGAAGGGCACCCTGGAGCTGACAGAACCACCAGGAACTGAACCGGGGGGAACAATACTAGGAGAGAAATCACAGCCCCTACAGGCTGAAGAAGACCAACACTGAAAAGCCAGGACACAACACACCAAGGCTGGACAGAGACAGTGCTAGGGTGGAGGACAGAGTACGCAGTGGCAGTGAAGCTACATGAGTGCTAGAGTGGAGGATAGAGCATGCTGGGGCTAGGAGACATGCGCTGCATGAGGCCAGAGACAACAGAGTGTTGGGAATGGAGGAGTGCAACACTCAGAGAAGTGGAAGTGCTAGGGTGGAAGAACAACTCATACAGCAGGTATGAGAGAGAGATACGACTAAAAGGGAACCACACTATGTCAGGGGAAGGCCATATGCAAGAACTAAAGGGAAACCAGTTATGAGGAGAGATTAGGATAACATTCCCCTCAAGGAATCAGACAAGAAGCTCAAAACAAAGTAGAGGAGCAAAACCTTCACACTTAAGGCAGAGGGAGAAGGGCACAGATGAATAACAGGGAGAGAATGTCCAACCGGGGGAATGGAAGGAACTTTGGCCAAGATAATGCTAAGCAGGAGAGGGTAACTAACTAGACTGGGAAGTAACAAACCCACAGAGTCAGCACATAGGACACAAGACCATAACAAGGAACAGACTGAGAGAAAGGGGAAACTCAGGGAAGGATAGACTAGGTAAAGCACAACAAGAACAAGACAACCTAGAGGGAAGCCAAACAAGGTCTAACAACACGAACACTGAAGTAAATGGATGTTCCACCAATCTCCCTGCTGCTCCCAGCATGCCTTAAATACCACATGGAGCCAATCAGGAAGCTGGATGGGCCTGACCACTAACAGGGAAGTGAGAAATATATTAAACGCTGTTTCCTAAAACCAGCCAGGAAGAAACCAGCCCCATGCAAACCTAGGGCCAGGGATTCAAGGCCTGATCCTGGTAGGTTATCTGCTTTTCTTTGCTTGTTTTTTTCCCACCGTACTTCCTGGATCTGGCTCATGGACCCAGTTCCCACCCTTAAGTGCTAAGAGAGTGAGCCTGGGAAAGGAAGAGAGGAGAGAAAGGCATATAGATTAGCTAGGGCTTAGATGGGTACCTGAGAAAATGAGTAAACTAAACCTGTTGACTCTACACCATCTGAAACAAAATGGCGGCTACCAATACTTGTTTGTGTTCTGTCAATACTTTGGTCATAACTTGGAATTTAAGTTATGTCATTTTAGCAATACATACACAATTGCCAAAAACGATGCAACCAAAATAGCAAAATTATCAAAATAACTGAACTAAAAAAACTAAAAGGAATACCTGAAATATCAGTAGGATTGCCACCTGTGGTTGTTTTTTACCTGACACTTCCGTTTTGGCATTTGGGAGTGTCAGGTAAAAAACAACCGCAGGTGGCAACCCTAGGGCCACCTGCTTTTTATGAGTGCGTCACTGTAAGCACATTACATCTGTGCTTCAGAGTCTGTACTGGCTCCAGGCACAATTCAAGGTGCTGTTTTTGACCTATCAAGCCCTCAACATCCCGGACCATATATGTTTGAAAATTACCTCTTCCATTATGTCCTATCATGATCCCTGTGGTCAGCCAGGATCGCCCTCTTGCAGGTACCACCTCTCAGACAGGTTCATACGACAGGGGCACGCAGAGGGGTGTTTCTCGGCTGCTGCCCCAGTGCTTGGAATTCCCTTCCCCTGGAGGCTCATCTAAGCCTGAGCTTGAATATCCTCCAGAGGCACCGTAAGACCTTTCTTTCTGGCCAACCATTTGGCAGGTGGAAATACTCCTTCCTTACCTGTGGCTTTTCCTGAAGCATCTGGTACTGGCACTATCGGAGGCAGGATACTGGGCTAGGCCATTGGTTTGACTCAGTATTGCAGATGTTATGATGATTAGTACTAGAGGAATAACTCTAATAATAAAATGTTTGCATGGCCTGTTTGGAAAACCAGGAATTATGGTATCTATCTGTGCAATCCTCTTAGCACCAACTCAAGTGCCATTGAACTGTATGGCACTTGTACCAGCACTTATTGCTGTGAGGATCATGCTGTGCATCTCCTAAAGCAGAAGCCTATTCCTGTTCATAATATTAGATGTTGCTAGAAATATCAACTAAGAATTTTTTTAAATCCCTATGTGTTTGCTTGCACTGCAGCCAGTTTCCACCCCACTCAGATTGCACCGTGTGCAGTTCTGGTCGCCCCATCTCAAAAAAGAAATAGTTGAAATAGAAAAGGTGCAGAGAAGGGCAACAAAAATGATAAGGAGTATGGGACGGCTCCCCTATGAAGAGAGGCTGGATAGGTTGGGGCTCTTCATCTTGGAGAAGAGAAGACTGAGGGGATATGATAGACGTTTATAAAATTAAGAGTGGTGTGGAACACGTTAATAGGGAACTGTTATTTATCCTCTCAAATAGAACTAGGGGACACTCCATGAAACTAACAGGTAGCAGATTTAAAACAAAGTATTTTTTCACTCAATGCACAATTAGGTTGTGGAATTTGTTGCGAGAAGATGTGGTCAAGGCCAGTCGTATAAGTGGATTTAAGAAAGGGCTGGACATGTTTCTGGAGGATAGTTCCATTAGCAGCTATTAGCCAGGTAGGTTTGGGGAATGTAATCTCTTACTGTTGGGAGCTGGGAGTGAACAACAGGGAATGGATCACCCCATTGTGACCTGTTGGGTAATTCCTCCAAGTGGTAGGTAGGTAGGTAATGGTTTATTGTTTGACCACCTGGGTCTTTACAATACAATACAAACAAACAAACAAACGTTTAACAGTAACCACTGAACATTTTTAAACATTATAAATACAATAGACAATTTCAAAATCAACCCAGCTAAATTACCGGGTTACAACAGCCCACTTAGCACAGAGAACTAAAAAACAGAACATGGCAACTCTCCTAGAACATTCAGAATCAGAACCGCAAAGGAACAACTTCAGAAGATTTTCATATTGCCAGTCGGCATAAACGCTCATATAGGAGGCTAAATATTTCTTCTGGATTTCTTCATAAAAAGGACAGTGAAAAAAAACATGTTAGTGTTTTGATCTGTCCAGACGAACAATGAGAGCAATATCTACGCTCCCTTGGAACCCTATTGTAGTGACCCTCCAAAACAGCTGGGGGGGGGAAACTTCCGACATTAACATCAATCCAGACAAATAGGTAATGGTTGGAAGTTGAAGACAAACGGATCTCTGGATAGAGTAATGATACCTGTGGGGATGTTAATAGGGAAGTCTCAGTTTGAAGTTCTTGGTCAGCAGTCCTCTTTCTGATGATTGCTGCCTTGAGGCCCAAAGGGGCCAAAAGAACTTGAGTCATCCCCAATTTAGCAAGTGACTGAGATTGGCCACTGTCCCAGACAGGTGCTGGGCTCGATGGACCATTGGTCTGACTCAGTACAGCACTTCTTATGTTCTTATGTTCTTACTTTATTCCTGAACTGTGTCAGAAAACAGTGTTTCTTTTCTAGCTATTATCATGCCAGCTTGTGAGACAAGAATTACTACTACTATTAGCCAGAGAAGAACTCTCTCCCACACACTGTTCTTCCATGCAACTTTGTACAGTCTAGCCGTCACTGTGATTCCATTGCCTCTCTTTCTAAAGCTCACATGTATCTGCCACGATCACTGTGGATTCCAGAAATAAACTGTACACATTTAAAGTTTGTAGGTTTAGTCCCTAAGACTGTCATTTTGAGACCATCAAGCAAATTGCAGCAACCAGTAAAGACGATGTCTTGCTAAGAGAATGATGCGGTGATGCCCACCCCTCTCTCCTCCTATCTTACAGTCAGAAACAATATATTGAGTAAATAATTGTTCCACTTTATGTGGCCAAATCAATTTATAGCAGTGCCCTCCATCTGCCCATCCTCACCTTTACTCTTGCTTCTGCCCACACGTCTTGCAAGGTTGCCACAAAATAAACTCCATCTAGTGTGGTCTCCACTCCAGCACACCACAGCCAGTCAATGAGACATCAGAGGGAGCATAATATCTATCAGAGTGAACGTGACATAAATTTGATGAACTCAAATGGAATTATTGTCTTTGACTCTGACTGGAGTCCAATTCTTCTTCCACATCCCAGGTGAATTTACAGTGCTAGAAGAAAAGTGCCATGTAAAAAAATATATATTGTGGAGCTTTGTGTTATGTGGGAAAGTAACCAAGAAAATAAACATTCAGGACCATTTACATCTCTGCATTCCTACAGATTCTAGTAGGTTTGCAAAGGTATAAAGTGAGAGCAGAATTTTGCTCCAAAGTTTTTAAAGCAAATATACACATTGTAGCATTATTGCCAAGACTTTTTTAAGTATAACATTGTGGAGCCAATGGTCAGCAGAGCACTAACCTAATAAGCTCAAGCAGTAGAAATTTTAAATTTGAAAATCTAACTAGAATTTTTTATGTTAATAATTTTGAACATTTCATTTGTTTTGTAATTCTTTGTCATTTCTGAAAGCCAACTTTTTCCATTTGGGGTAAGATATGAGTTACTGGAAACTCAAAAAAAGCAGGAAAAAAATCTATATGGAGCACTGACAGAAGCATAAAGGAATGTATCTCAACCTAGCTAATAGTCCTAGATTGTTTCCTTCCAAGGCTCATCTGGAACCTTCACACACACTTAGCCTTAGCAGGAAGGTGATAATGAATGACAGGCATAGGCAAAAGCACAAGTTTGAGGACGTTTTTAGTTTAGGAATAAAACTATTTTCCAAAGGAAAAAGAATGATTAGAAAATTTTAACATATGTTCTAATGGGAAGCATTTTTATGTAAACACTTCTCCCCTACCAGGAAGTTCTTAAAACTGCCCCCTTGTGGGGATTCTTAGCGATATCACCTGGAAATCACCTCTCTTTTTGCCTGTTTGCTGTTCCACTTCTTGCAGCTTTGCCTCAGTGCCAGGGCTTTTCCTGAAGCATCTGGTCCTGGTGATCTGTCACTATTTGTTTGCCTGAATGAAACACACCAAGGCTGGACAGAGACCGTGCTAGGGTGAAGGGATAGAGGACCAGATGGTATTCATCCCAGAGTTCTAAAGGAATACTAATATGACGTCGCAAACCTACTGTTGATAATTTGTAACCTATTGCTAAATTCTGCCACTACGCTTGAGGATAGAATGGTAGGAAATGTAACACCAATATTTAAAAAGGGCTCCAAAAGTGATCCTGGAAACTACAGACTGGCGTGTCTGATGTAAGTGCTAGGCAAACTGATAGAAACCATTGCTAAGAACAGAATGATTGGACGTATTGATAAACGTGACATAATGGGGAAGGGGAAGAGTCAACATTGATTTAGCAAAGGGAAGTTGTGCCTCACTAATCTATTGGAAATGTTTGAGGGAGTAAATTAGCATGTGGATAAGAGTAAGCCGGTTGATACAGTGTATCTGGATTTTCAGAAAGTGTTCCTCACAAGAGACTCCTGAGGAAATTAAAGAATCATGCGATAGGAGGCAGTGTCTGATTAAAGGATAGGAAACAAAGGGTAGCACTAAATGGCCAGTTTTTGCAATGGGAGAAGAAAATAGTGAGGTGCCCCAGAGAGCTGTACTGGGACTGCTATTGTTTAATATATTTATTAATGATCTGGGAAACGGAGTAAAACGTGAGGTAATCAAATTTGCAGATGACACAAAGTTATTCAAGGTAGTTAAAACCCAAATGGATTGAGAGGAATTGAGGGAGGTTCGTGCAAGATCGGGAGACTGAGCAACTAAATGGCAGATGAAATTTAATGTCTATCATTTATATTGTAAATTTTTACGCTGCACTCCTGCCTCTGGCATGTTGACAAGGGCAAAGTGATGCACATAGGGAAAACAATCCAAACTATATGTACAAAATGCTGGGCTCTGAATTACTCAGGAAAAAGATCTTGGAGTCATTGTGGACAATACATTGAAAACCTCAGCTCAATGTGCAGCAGTGGTCAAAAAAGCAAACCAAATGTTAGGAATTATTTGGAAAGAGAGAATAAAACAGAAAATATCATAATGCCTGTATATTTATTTATTTATTTTTAACAATTTCTACCCTGCCCCATCCAGTCTCACGGCAGCTCAGAGCAGCTTACATAATTTAAAACAGATAAAAATATACAAAAGGGGGGGGGGGGGAATTACAAAGACAATAAATATGATAAAAAGAGATAAGACCTGCCAGCTAAAAATCCCACCCCCTATCCCTTTACCACCACCACCCCACCCCCCAAATTCCTGGACAAACAGCCAGGTCTTACAGGCCCAGCAGAAGGCCAACACACTGGGAGCCAGGCGAGTCTCCTCTGGGAGGGAGTTCCATAGTCGTGATGCGACCACCGAGAATGCCCTCTCCATCATGGCCCCCCCGGTTTATCCAGGGGACCTCCAAGAAGACGCCCCCGGAGGATCGCAGAGATCGCTCCAGGACCCGGGGAGTGAGGCAGTCTCTCAGGTAGGAGGGGCCCAGGCTGTGTAGGGCCTTAAAGGTCAACACCAGCACCTTGAATCAGGCCCGGAACGCTATAGGCAGCCAGTGCAAAGCCTGGAGCACTGGTGTAATGTGCTCTCTATGGCCTGTCCCTGTCAGGAGCCAGGCCACGGCACTCTGCACCAGCTGCAGCTTCCAAACTGTCACCAAGGGCAGCCCCACATAGATCGCATTGCAGAGGTGATGAACGCATGGATGAGGGTGGCCAGGTCAAAGTTTGAGACATATGGCTGGATCCTCCGCACAAGATGTAATTGGAGAAAGGCTCCCTTTGCCACTGCCTCCACCTGACAATCCAGGCCGAGGCCAGAGTCCAACAGGACCCCCAAACTCTGTACCTGCGGGGCCAGCGAGGAGCAGATCCCCTCCACAAGTGGGGCCATCGCCTCAGCTGCCCTGCCCACCAACATCACCTCCATCTTGTGGGGGTGGGGGGTGGGGTTTCCCCACATATTGTATTTTTAAATTGTTTTTAAATTTTATACTGTTTTAATGAATGTTGTTTGCTGCCCCAGGCTGCCCTTTAAATTTTAAAAAAATAATCTTATCAGGGTTCAGTCTCAGTCTGCTCAGCCTCATCCAGTCGCTCACTGCTGTCAGGCACTGGGAAATCACCAAAACTACAGGACCTGGGTCTGCTGGAGAGGTATAGCTGGGTGTCATCAGCATATTGGTGGCAACCCACACCAAACCATCTCACAACCTCACCCAGGGGTTGCATATAAATATTAAATAGCAATGAAGACAGAATGGAACCTTGTGGTATGCCACAAGTGAGATCCCAGGGGCTAGATGTTTCTTCCCCCTGCACTACCTACTAGCTTCTCCCTGAGAGGAATGAGCGGAACCATCCTAGGACAGTCCCGTCGAACACACACACACCCCGCAAGGCCCACAGCCACCTCAACAGCAACCCATGGTCAACTGTATCAAATGCTGCCGAGAGATCCAACAGGACAAGTAATGTTGAACGCTCCAAGTCCATCTCTCAGCTGAGGTCGTCCACCAAGGCCACCAATGCAGTCTCGGTGCCATATCCTGGTCGAAATTCTAATTGAAAAGGATCCAGGAAACCAATGTCATCCAGATGGCCCTGGAGCTGCTGGGCCACCATCCGTTCAGTAACCTTCCCTAAAAAGGGGAGGTTAGAGAGAGGCTGATAGCTAGCGAGTGCGTCCGTATCTAAAGATGACTTCTTAAGCAAGGGCCACACCACCGCCTCCTTGAGGCAGCCCGGCACCCTGCCCTCCCGAAGGGAGGCACTGATCACACCCATCAGCACCAGCCCCAACATCTCCCTGGCGGCTTTCACCAACCAGGACGGGCAACGATCTAATTCACAAAAGGTAGCCCTAACAGACCCAAGCACCGCATCGGCCGGTGTCACTTCCTGAAACTGATCCCACAAAGTTGGACGAGACAGGGCATCCATAACCCCCAGTTCTTCTTCTGTGTCAATCCTGACCCCGAAATCATGCTGAATCCGAGCAATCTTATCTGCGAAGTAGTTCACAAATTCCTCACAGCAGGCTTGGGAAACCTCCCCCTCCAGGAGGAGGGAGGCCAGACTGACCAGCCCCCTCACCACCCAGAAGAGCTCCGCTGGACGTGACTTCACAGCAGCTATGAGGGTGGCAAAGAATTCCTTCTTTGACATCCTCACAGCCACCGCATAGGACCGCAAAAGGGCCTGATGCCATAGCTGATTGGATTCAGCACAAGAACAGCACCAGCATCACTCTAGACGCCACCCCTCCCACTTCATACACCTCAGCCCCTGAGTAAACTAAGGAGCCCTACGGTGGCAAAGCGGTGGCAGCGGACGCCTAGGAGCCACCCGTTTGATGGTCTCCTCCAGCAAGGTGCATACAAGCTAGGACGACATCCATACAAGCTAGTACGACATCATCAAATATAAACAGATATAAATCTGTTGTGCGACCACACCTTGAATAACATGTGCAGATGTGGTTGCCCCATCTCAAAAAAGTTATAGTACAACTGGAAAAGGTATAGAGAATGGGAACAAAGAGGATAAAGGGTATGGATCAACTTCCGTACAAGACGAGGCTTGATATGTTAGAGTTCTTCATCTTGGAAAAGAGACGACTAAGAGGGGACATGATAGAACTTTATAAAATCATGAGTGGAGTGGAATGAGTAAATAGGGAGTTGTTATTTACCATCTCAAATAGGATTAGAGGGCACTCCATGAAACTAACTGAGAGCAGATTTAAAACCAATAAAAGAATTTTTTCGCTTATCACACAATTAACTTGTGGAATTTGTTGCCAGACAATATGGTCAAGGCCAGTAGTATAACTGGAATTAAAAAAGGATTGGATAACTTCTTGAAGGATAGGTCCATTAACAGCTATTAGCTAAGTCAGTTGGGTGATGTAACCTCTGGCTGTCAGGAGTTGGGAGTGAACAACAGGGAATGGATCGCCCCATTATGACCTATTGGGCACTTTTCCCAAGTGACGAAGATTGACCACTGTTGGAAACAGGATGCTCGGGTCGATGGACTATTGATCTGACCCGGTATGACACTTCTTATGTTGAATAGCACCGCACCCAGGACAGGGCCCAGCAGGACCCCACTTGATACCTCCCTCCAGTTTGATGATGAGCCAGTTTGGTGAAGACCTTGCCCCCTTGTTATGCTCCTGCTTAGAGAAGAACTTCATTCCATCTCACCTAAGAAGGTCTTGGGTGCATATAGATACAAGTCTGGTCAGTAGCCTAACTCTTTGCAAGAAAGCCTGGTCTTATAGGTACATCTGTAAGCGGGATGCTGAACGTCTTTTGCAAGGCATGAAAAGAGCAGAGACTGTTAATAACGAACAGGCCAGCAATAAATTCCATTCTTCTTCACATTGGGCCCGTGATACCGAGGATAAATAGCTCCTAGGAGGATTTCTGGGCTGCAAGATAACATGGCAAGGTGCCAAAAATTGCCCCTATATCTTCAAAAGATTCCTAATTAAGTCCAGGTTAGTATGATGTGTCTGGGTGAAGGGTCTTTTATGAGATAACAAATTAGCATGGAGCATCCTGGGGAAGGTTGCTTTGATATGAAATCAGGTATCATCCAGGCCATTTGAAATGGAAATTGTCTGTTCCTAATTCTGGTAGTGGGCTGAGGCACACAGAAGGCTTTGGATTTGTCTAAACTGATCCTATAGCTGGATGGTCTGAGGCTGGTACTCTCCAGTGTGCTGATTAAGAGTGATTAGAGAATTAACTGGCTCTGAAAAATACAGCAGGATATTATTACCATATAGAGATATCTTCTGTTCTTCAATTCCAGGTTCTAATCCTCTGAATGACTCATTCCCTCCAATATTTGGCACAGCATTAATGACTTTGCATTTTTAAGATGCTTTATTTACCCAGATAAGCCTGTGCTCTCTGGAAACATGCAGGTTTCATCACTTGCCTGCAAGCCTCTGGCAAATATACCTTTTGAGCTGGCAAGTGACCCTGGGACCCTTCCCCACTGCAAGTCCCAGCTTGGTCAGTAGCTTTTATGCCTGCCCAGTAAATTGTGTATAGGTTTTACAGTCCTGCTGATCATATACTCTACTTCTGCCCTAAGTTACAAAAATACTCAGTTCTCCTCATGATTGGATTCTCTAAAGTACTTTGAGTCAGATCCTAAATAGAACTGCATCTTTATATTTTGACCCCCATGGGGTGTCATACAGAATCCACTCACGCTTGTGATGAGGAGTCCCAATGAAGTCAGTGGCGTTACTTGTGCTTAGAGTTAAGCATGTCACTAATCAGAGGAGGTTTTCCAGAGGGAAAGATGGCACATAAGTGCCTAGCTCCCTTTGAATTTCTATGGAAGCTAGCGGTGCCCTAAGTCTCTAACCCCATAAGTTTTCCAAACCACAATAACTTCAATAAGGCTCATGTTGATGGAACATTTTGAGAATTAGTAAGTGTCATAATTTGCCTTTAAAAAGCCTACCTTTTACGCATGGTGTTGGTATAGTGCCTCTTATACATAGCCACAAAAAAATAGTAGGCCATTCCCCGTGTCTGATAATTCCTTATAAAAGGTCTAATGCAATGTAGAAGTTCAAGTTTATTCTAACAGGTTTCCTTTCGGCCCCAAAGGCTATCAATATCATGGTTGCCATAGGAGCAAAGGTGTATTACATGCACCTGATCTACAAAGTATATGCGAGTCTGCTACTGCTATGCTTTGGAGGCTTGGTGTTATATCTCAAGCTGGAAAGACTTAATCTTTTAGATCAGGAGGGCCTTGGGTTGTTTTTTTTTTGGGGGGGGGGGGTTGGCCAGATGGTTTCTGTCGCAAAAGCACCTTACAAGGGCATTATCATCCTAAGGTGTGGACCCGTGTGACCTGCAGCCAATCTTTGAAAGGGCCCCAACACCCATTGGACAGTGCCCATGTGAAGTGTGCCCCACCACAGGACACAAACATTCTGGGAGGTGCAAATGAAGAGAGAACCAAAGAATAAGCACACAAATGTGCCAAAATTCAAATATTTAATTTTCGGCTTCCTTTCCTAAAAATCTAGGCAGCAATCTTTCTAAATTATTTATTTATTTTATTTAGTTAGTTAGTTCAATTTTTACCCCACCCTTCGCAAATGGCTGAAGGCAGCTTACAAAGCAAATAAAAACAATACATATAAAAACCGCATTAAAAACCCAACCTTTCCCCTCCCCAACTCCACCACAACTGCCCCATCTCACACACACCCATTCCCTATCCCTGCCCGCCAAATGCCCTAACAAATAGAAAGGTCTTGCACTACCTGCCGAAGATGTCCAAGCTTAGGCTCAAACAAACCTCAGGGGGAAGGGAATTCCATAGTATTTGGGGCAGCAACTGAGAACATCTCCCTGTGCGCCCTCACCATACAAACAAGACTAAGGGCCTTTTCAGACAAGACTCTGTCTACCCACCCACCATCCACCCACCCACTCTACATGTTGCAGGGCTGCAGTGTTGCCCTATGGGTGCCCTGTAACATGTATGTTGAAGTTGGGTGGGAAGTGTCTTGTCTGAAAACACCCTAACAGAGGGCACCCACAAGGAGGCGCTTCTGGCCAATCGCAGGGGCCTCAGTGGGGCATGGAAGTAATTCATCAAATAATCAGCTATGCTGCTATAATATGTAGCATGTACATGTTGGTGCTGGTCTGTACTTGTGGCAGATTTTGGATAAGCTCTGTTTCTGGCTGGATAGATTTTTCTGTGTGGGTAGTCTGGGTGCTTTGAAGCCTGTATTGCTTTAGGGCATTGGTTCCCAAACTGTGGTCCGTAGACCCCTGGGGATCCACGACGCACTCCCAGGGGGTCTGCGAGCCTCCTCTTTTGTCCTTCTTGGGGTTTTTGTTTGTTTGTTTTGTGTTGCTGAGCCACGCGGCATGATGACTGGGCTTGGTGTTGGCACGGCACAGACTCCGAGCTCAGCCACTGACACAAGCGGAAGTAGTTTAAGACACTTCTGCCCTCAGCAATCCCTTCAAAGCAGTGAGTTTAAAAAACTAGCAGGTGCAGGCTGCAAGC
>QEPC01013912.1:2260669-2276119 GCA_003113815.1 Sphenodon punctatus | reverse complement strand
GTGAGAGTGAGAGTGAGAGTGAGAAATGCATTCGGAACTTACTTGTGGACTTGTAAACCCAGAAGATTGAAAAATCCGGAACTTTAAGGTGTGTGTAAAAGTGCCCAGTGTTCCCTTTTTGTTTTTACTTTGAAGTAAAGGGTTCACACTGTTACTTTGAAATAGGCCATGATTTGATGAACAGTTAGTTTGACATAGTTGGGTCTCCTTTCCGTTTTACTCCTGAAGTGTTCAAAAGAACAGAGTACTAAATTGACATTATCTAGGAGTAGGAAAAGAAGTATGTACTGCTGAAAAGTTAGTACATACTCCCTTCAGTTCATATTTCAAAGTTACTGTTTGTGTGAACACTTATCAGTGTGAGGGTGGCAATGGCAACCACAGTTCAGTGATCATTATATCTCCGTTGTTGCAGGGTGGGGAGAAATTGACACAGTACTACTTTGGTTTACACTCTTTTCTAAACCCTACCCAAGTGGAGTAGATACTTGGATTGAATTAAAGCAAAGTAGTCACTTTGGTTTACCCCTCTTTGTTGGGACATGGCTGTAAAAAGTGAAGGTGACAGGGGATTAGAAATATTCATCTATTTATTTACATTTATTTTCCTGCCCTATTCTGACAAGCTCTCCCAGTGGGCTGCAAGGCATAACATCATAAAAAGACGTAAGTAAAACCAGTTAAAATCCAAGTATCTCATTCTCAACCCTCCCTGATGCTATCCCCTGCTTGCTAAATTCCTGGCCAAATAAAAATGTCTTACATTGGGTATTTCAAACGTGATAGGGCGGCATTCGTCCAGTCGTGGAAACAACCCTTAGATTCCCCACTGGGATCACTCCGGCACGGCCAACAGACGTGACGGGGGATCCCGGCAGGGAATCGGGGAGGGGGCGGGGCCGTGTAGCGCAACATGCGGCCGCACGACCCCGCCCCCCCCACGCTCCCCCACCGCCGGCCCTCTGGGGAGGCGGGCGGGCGCCGCAGCAAATGCGGGCAATGCGGGAATCCTGGCGGGGATTCCGGGCTGTGATCGCCATCCAGACATGACGGCACCTTCATCCCCGCTGGGAATCTCATTCACCACGTGATCAGCGCCGGCCCAGCCGATCGCGTGGCGAATGAGATTCCCAGCGGGGATTGAGCGTGGTTAACATCTGGGGGGGAACTTCCGGTTCCCCAACAGATGTTACAAGGGCATTCCCCACCACAGGGAATTGACTGTGGTTGAACGTGATCTTGTAACGTCTGAAAATACCCATTGTCTCCAGAAGATGAGCAAGCTCAGACTCAGACAGACCTCCAGGGGGAAGGAGATCCATAATTGTGCGGCAGCTACCAAGAAAGAATGCCTCTGTGCACTGCACCCCCTTGCTGAACTCAATGGGCAGATGGTAAATGCAAGAAGGTGCTCCTGGCTGACTTCAGAGGTCTCAAGGGGACACAAAGGAGGAGGTAGTCAAGCTAACCTTGAATTAAAAGCTAGGGTTGAATTAAAAGTTAGGGTCTGCTAATTTTGCATTGAAAGACCTATAAGCATATCCCAGCTCACTGTTGGGTAGTTGATTGCTTTAGCAACTGTGTGAGCGCTGAATTAAATGTTAGGATTTGCTAGCTCATTAAAACTAGCTTCAAATGGAAACTAGATAAATTTTTAGAGAATAGAGCCATAAATGCTTACTAGTTGGTAAACCTCTTGCTACTGGTAGTTGGGAGTGCTCAGCAGGAGAGGAGACACACACCCATGATCTGTACTTGTACTTCTCTTACTGTAGCTGACCACTGTCAGAGACAGGATGCTGGGCTTATGGACCACAGGTCGACCCAATATGGCACTTCTTATGTTCTGATGTAGATATGTAGGGCCCAGACCATTTAGGGCTTTCTAATTCAAAACCAGCAACTTGAATTGTGCTGGGAGAGCTATTGGGAGCCAGTGTAGACTCTACAACACTTGTGTAACGTGCTTTCAGTAATCAACCAGCAGAAGACGGACAGCTGCATTCTGCACTAACTGCAGCTTTCAAACTATTATCACAGGCAGCTCCACATAGAGTGCACTGCAGTAAGCTAGTCTCCGTACATTGGACAGATGGAAGATATTGTTTAAAATGAGTGCCATGGATCTGATCCCGCAAGCTTCTTTTTCAGGGTACCCACCCAAGCTACACAATTCAGTATTTACTCAAGAGAAAATGGATCTGCAGGATCTATCTCTAAGAGACATAATGTGCAGGTCAGTCTTGGAATCTGCTGCTGGAGGGAGGGACTAGATTTTCTCCCCTTTGCCAAAGCTAACCATTATTCCTGAATTCGTTCCATAACAAAGGGTGTTTTTTCAGACATGATGGTTCCCGCCACTGCCACAGCCTTCTCCAGGTGGTAGTGGGAGCCATCACTCTCGCCGGGACTTTGTCAAGCCACCGAACAAATGTTATGGGGCCCGAGGAGGTGTCAACAAGACACACGGATATGCGGCCGCACTGCACACAGTGGCCCGCCTCCCCTTTCCTCCCTTCCCTGGCTGATGGGCAGCCATGGCAACCAGTGACAGCTGCCATGGCACCTGGCCCCGGGGGGGGGGGGAACCTCGACTGGCTTACGTAAAGCAGCTGTTGATCCGTAATAGCTTTACACCCGGTTGGGCAGCAGTTCCCCGGGCAGTGTTGATGCTTAGTCTGGGCTGTGACCTAGGGATGTTAACACCTCCCAGGGAATGGCCCAGGCTAACATCTGGCGGCACTTTCTGACATGACGATAGCCGGTAATTCCACACTGGTCAAAGCGTGGAAATGCTGGCTATCGTCACATCTGAAAACACCCAGAGTTTTCCAAGTTATGGATCATAATCCCACATCACACTGTCGTTGGGTGGGGTCACAATCATGATTGATATTATATACTTTCAAGGTCTTTGTTGCTGTCTGGGTTAACAGGATTATATTTAAATTTAATAATTATTTTCTCTTTCTACTCCTGAATTACTTTGGTTTAGAGCTCCTGATTTGTAAATTATTCAGGAATAAAAGTGATTTTGAGGTTTAACTACTTATAAGCATGTGTTTGTCATAGGGTAGCTTAAGATGGTTCTGCACAAGGTGGGCAGGCACTCAGCAGCAGTGAAAGCAGGGTAGGAAGCATGTGAAGTAGAGAGGACATTTTGACCAGGGACACCACTGTTCTCCACTTACGGTGTCAAGCCTGTTCTGCCAGGTTTTCGATGAGGGAGATGGGTAGGGTGGGGGGTTTGAGGGTTGGGGTGGGGGTGGGTTCATTTTTTCTTTAACATTCCCCTTGGTGGACTGTATTTTATGTTTTTATATATATATTTGTATTTATTATATTTATATTGTATTTTTATCTTTTGTATTTGTGAGCCGCCCCAAGCGGCTTTGGCAGGAGGGGCAGGGTAAACATTTGTTAAATAAATAAATAAAATACATAAGTGAACATGACACAGAGGGGACATCATCTTTCAGTGTTCCATCCCTTAGGAAATGGATTTTTCCCATTTTCCAAAGACATTTGGGATGGGTATGATTGGAAGAGGAATGGTGCATCAAATTTACCATGAAGCTGAAGCAAAGTAAAAGCTGTCTGTAGTGAGATAACATCAAAGTCTCTCTTTCTTGTAAGAACATAGGTGCCATACTTGGTCAAACCAATGGCCCATTGAACCAAGCACCTTTCTCCAACAGTGGCCAGCCAATCATGGTTGCTTGGTAGTAGTACCCAACAGGTCACAATGGGGCAATCCATTCCCTGTTGTTCACTCTCAGCTCCCAACAGTAAGAGGTTACATTCCCCACACCTACCTGGCTAACACCTTCTAATGGACCTATCCTCCGGAAGCTTATCCAATCCTTTCTTAAACCCAGCTATACTATTGACCACATTGTCTGGCAACAAATTGCACAACTTAATTATTCGTTGAGTGAAATAATACTTTCTTTTATTCGTTTTAAATCTGCTACCTGTTAGTTTCATGGAGCGTCCCCTAGTTCTAGTACTATTTCAGAGGGTAATTAACCATTCCCTATTAACTTGATCCACACCACTCATGACTTTATAAATGTCTATCATATCCCCTCTTCGTCATCTCTTCTCCAAGCTAAAGAGCCCCAGCCTATCCGGCCTCTTCTTCATAGAGGTTTATCATTTTTGTTGCCCTTCGCTGTACCTTTTCTATTTCTACTTTATCTCTTTTGAGATGGGGCAACCAGAACTGCACACAATATTCAAGTTGCAGTCGCACCATAGATTTATATAGTGGCATTATGATATTTTCAGTTTTATTTTCTATCACCTTACAAATAATGCCTAACATTCTGTTTGCTTTTCCGATGGCCGCCGCACGCTGAGCTGAGGATTTCAATGTATTGTCTGCAATGACTGTAGATTTTTACAAACCAACGTTCACTGCAATATTTAATCAACACAGCCTGTATTTTTCTGCCTTATGGCAGTGTACAGTTCTCGGTTCCCACTGCCAGGGAACTCTGAGCACAATGTAGAAATTATTGCATTGAGGCAGGTAAGGTGGTTGACTTTAATAAGAGGATCCCACTGTGTGCAATTTCCTCCTTTGCACCTAATGCTCTCACCAAGACAACTGTACCCATTTGCTAATATGTAGTGGTGACATTCTAATGATTTGTAAAGCACTGTTCTGGGTACCCTCTTATCTTCATGAGAGCAGTCATGGATCATGGCAGTTAACCACTCAGATTTGTTCCGCTCTTCCCTGACCTAAGCTACTCATAACATCACACCCTTATCAGGCTGAAGGGACTCACAACAACTGTACATCTAAAATCAGACAACTATAGTCCATTAGCATCTTTCCAAGTGCTGAGCTCTGCCTTCTAAAATGGCTGAGCACTCTGGCCAGTCGTATTTGCAGTCAGAACCCGAGATTTGATTTCTGAGTGCAAAGACAGCTGAAGCTCGAGCTTTTTCCTTCTGATGAAGCCATGGATAGAAATTTAAGGCAGGTGGGAAAGACAGCTGTAAACTTTCTTACTATTACTCACCTTTATTGTGCAGTGGGTGGGATGTAAAACAGAAAGGAGACAGATGCATAACTGGTAATTGAGATGATCCACACAGTAAAAAAAAGTCTGTGGGGGCCACTATGCAGTCAGATGCTCACCTGGATTCGACCCATAGAAAGCTCGTATAAAAGCACCTGAGGCTAACAAAATATGGAGGCCAAACATAGAAGCACTCCTACGTCTGCCAATTACGGAAAATACTGCAACCTATGTCTTAAAATCTAATGCCCTGAGCCATAATTCCAGCTGGTGTATGTCAGTGTAGCTTTGCTGAAGATTATATACTGAATTCTTAGTGAAACTACAATGATTTGCACTAGTTGAGAATCTGGTCCAGGAAATCAAAATAAACCATGTCAAAATAAACCTTCTCCACACAGGAAATTAACACGTTGTAAGAAGTTTTAAAAGAAATAAGTTTTACTAAATTCAATTATTTTAATCATACAGTCAAGTAATCAAATAATGTTGGAAGCAAAAGATAAATTGGATGTACAGGAAAGTCGATGAGAAACAAATCCAGTAATATATTAGATGGTCAAGTTAGTACCTGTAATTATTATTCAGGAAAGGGCTGTAAAATGATACTGCATAAAAGTCCCCATAACCCTAGATAAATATATGCTAGAGGTAAACCCCCACAAAAGAATGGTCAGTTCTCTTGAAGTGGTGCAGCTTAACCCTTTGGAAGAAAACAGGAATGGGAACAAGAAGCCTTTTGTCATCAAAGACGGTCAAGTGCTCAAGCGGTGGAAGTTTTATTTAATTTATTAATTTATTAATTAATTTAAAACATTTTCTACCCCGCCCCTTCTGCCACAGACAGCTCAGGGTGGCTTACAATTTATAAAACATCAATCACTAAAACAAAACATAAGGGAGGAGAATAAAAGCCCAACCACCCCCCACCTCGCATCACCCCTCTCCCCCACCAAATGCCTGGCGGAACAGCTAGTTGAGACAGAGTTCTGGGGTGTTGAGTTGGGCAGCTAGCTAGCTAGCTTTCTGCTTAGGGCATTTTTATTGTTACCATATTTACAAATACAGGGTATTTTCAGACGTTACGAGATCACACTCAACCACAGTCAATACCCTGTGGTGGGGAATGGTCCCGTAACATCTGTTGTGGAACCGGACCTTCCCCCCCAGATGTTTACCACAGTCAATCACGGTGGGGAATCACATTCACCACGTGATCAGAGGTCCTGCCCGGACCATCCCCGATTGCGTGGTGAATGAGATTTCCCCCCCACCCCCGTGATGAAGGGGACAGTAACGTCTGTCCCCTGACCATGGTCCTGAATCCACGGCGGGATTCCGGACGGGGTCAATGCCGGGGGGGGAGGCCGGGCGCTGTGACCTCATTGGCCGCTGCATCCGCCCATCCTCTGGAGGGCGGGCGGCCGGGGCAGTGTGGGGGGGCGGGGCTGTGCAGCCGTACATTGCGCCGCACCATCCCCGATTGCGTGGTGAATGAGATTTCCCCCCCACCCCCGTGATGAAGGGGACAGTAACGTCTGTCCCCTGACCATGGTCCTGAATCCACGGCGGGATTCCGGACGGGGTCAATGCCGGGGGGGGAGGCCGGGCGCTGTGACCTCATTGGCCGCTGCATCCGCCCATCCCCTGGAGGGCGGGCGGCCGGGGCAGTGTGGGGGGGCGGGGCTGTGCAGCCGTACATTGCGCCGCACAGCCCCACCCCCTCCCAGGATTCCCTGCCAGGATCGGCCACCGCATCTGTTAGCCCGTGATGCGGTGGCCCCGGCGGGGAATCAAAGGGTTGTCTCCGTGCCAGGGCCAATCGACCCCGTCACATCTGAAAATACCCACAGTAAGCCCCTATGATTATTCAGTAAGCTAATCATTTTTATTATTTCAGCTAAATACGGTAAAAACCTCTCCTTTATCCAATCAGCACTCTCATCACACTTCTAAGCTTTTTTTTATTCCTCCCTTCCAGCCTTATCCTTCACTCCTTCCTCATTCCTCTCTCTTGTCATGATTTTAAGCTAACAATGGGTGATTTCAGACATTACGTGGTCCCGATTCACCACAGTGGATCCCCGGCAGGGGTGAATCGAACAATCTCCCCCTGTGGTCAAAAAAAGCCCCGAACAGATGTGACGGGACCGGGACCATGACAGGGAATCGGGCCGACAGATCACGGCCCAGGGCAGCGCAACAGAAATTACGCTGACCCCGGGCTGGGCCGTGGTCAAAGCACCCGGAAGGTGCCAGGGCAGCTCGTCCCGGCTGCTGCTGTGTGCCCTTTAAATCTCCCTTCCCAGCCTGTGTTGTCACTCGTTGCCTAGCAGCGACGCTGTGTGCTTTGTCCCCAGCTGGGAATCCTATCCTTTGATTTCCGCCAGTGGTTGCCGGCCAGATGTTACTTTTTGTTGGTTCCCGTTGGGAATCTCTTTGACCACACTTTCGGGGATTGTCCAGCGGGGAGCCCTGGAAGCGTGGTTGAAAATGACCCCATGTGGGTATTGACCGTGGTGAACATCTGGCGGCCGCCGAACAGACGTTCAGGGTGCTTTGGTCTCGCCGTGGGATTGAGCGTGGTTCACTGTGGTTGAGTGTGATCTCGTAACGTCTGAAAATAGTAAAATACCCAATGTCAAGTGAACCATTTACCCTTATCCTTGCAACATGGACCTGCCTGCTGTCATTCGCATCGTAACCAAGCCAAGTACATGCACTTGANAGACCTCAAAGCCTACTATGCCAAGCCAAGTAGTTTCACATAATAAGCAAACAACCATTAGATTTAGCAATAGGTCTTATAAGCAGCCTGTAGTCAGAAACATGTCCAACGTCTTTTGGTTCCAGTACCTATTAACTAGCCACTGGGTAGACTGGAGGTGGCCGTCCAGTGAAAGACAAAGCAGGACATGAGCCCACAATCTTAAGGGTTGTAGTCAAATGTCTTAAACCATTCAGCCACCACATCTCTTGTTAAGGACTTGGGCGTGAATAAGCGACCTTGTTAGCCTTTCTGAACTTTTTTCACAAATCTAAAAACACTTTCCATGCCATTGGCTAAAGCAATTTATTTTATTTATTGTTGTTGTACTGGCAATATAGCCCTGCCAATTATACATCACACACACACACACACAAATACATAAAGAAATAATCCTACATAAATAAAACAAGATATAATAGAACCCCAAAGGGAAATAAAAAAGTCCTATTGTTTATAATACTGGCCACTTAAGGGCAAGGCCTTCCTGCAGTTTTACCTGCCACATTCTTAATCTATTGGCCGCCACACCAAAGCTAGCTACAGCATTCGACACTTCCACTCTCTTATCAGAGAAGTATACCAGCAGTCAAAGGGAGGGCCACTCAGGACTGGCATTGGTCTGTTTAAATAGTTGATCACAGGGGCATGCATATAAAGGACATTTTAAAAGATAATGCACTAAATCCTCCACTTGATTCAAGGCACAGATGCATATACGAATACGATCCTTGAATGACACACCTGAGTAGCGCCCATATAAAACTTCGGCAACCATTACCTGCAACCTGAGAGAGGTAAAGGCTTTCCTAAGGGTTACGTTTGTACTTTCTTCAAAATATGATGGAACTAATCGATTTGGGAGCTAGTATTTATTGTTAGGAGATATTCTAGAAATAGAGGCCTGAGCCCTCAAGGACTGAAATTCGATGTCATCATTTCTACGCTTAATAAACTTAGAAGCTTCCTTTAAGGAATATAACATTCAATGAGAAACCCATGCTTCCTATTTTCTGTTCAACTGTTGGCCACCATAGATCCCTTTGAAGACCTCCCACCTTAATTTTTCTTCCAAACACTGTCTCGGGAGAAACTGAGGTGGTAGATGAAAAGTTTTAAGCCAAAACTGCAATACGTATCCATTAATCCTGGAAGCCAAGGAGACCATCCCAGCCTCCAGTCTTAGCATTGTGAGACATGCCATTGGCTAAAACTGTTTTAATAATGTGACCATTCCTTACTGGACTGATTGACCCACTGAAATGATCTGCCGTCTGAAATGTGTTAATGCTAGACTCTCAGTGGACTGCATCCATGAATAGTTTGTTTCCACCACAGTGATGCAGCTGTGGAATGAATTTTTGGAAAAGGTCAGACCAATCCCGAGTCTGTCCATCACACAGGGCAAAGGATTTCTTCTATAAACAGCATGCTGATGCTGATTTAATACACACACACCCTCCTGGCCCTGTCTTATTTTTAGAGGAAGAACAGCAAACTCTGTAAAGTTCGCTGGAGATCGCATCATTTAGTTTTATCATCATTTGGTCCCAGATGTAAGACATGGCTGTTCTGCCTGGTTGTCGATGGGTAGGATGGGTAGGGTGGGGGGAATGGCTTAGGGTGGGGGGCGGTTAGGGATATTTTTAAATTCCCCCTGTGGTGTTTGTTTTAAAGTTGTTTTATTGTTGTTATTGTTATTATTGTAAGACGCCCACAGCTGCCTGTGGCAGGATGGGTGGGATAGAAATTTATAAAAATCAATCAATTTACCTGGAAAATGCTTGAATGGTATGGTGGTGGGCATTCTACAATAGCTTCATGGATTTTAGTGGTTCTGGACACCAGCCATGAGTTATGGGGGTCAAAGAAGGAATTGAGGGGATCGATGAAGGAACTGAAGTAAAATTTTATAGCCTTCTTTTTGCAGGAGGTCAGTTTAGACAATCCTTAAAAATAACAATGTTGAGTCTAATTTCAGTTTGCAGTACGGCAGGGTGTTGGGGAGAGGGTAATTATTATTCCATGCATTTTTTCTCATTCCATAAATTGGTCTCATGCAAAGAGAAACAGAATGCCTGCTTTTCCACTGCCTTACACCTCATGAAATCAATTTAAACTTTTGCCAAACTCTACCATTTGTGGGTGGAGGAAGAGGTGATATTTGGCTGGCATAAACGGATGCCTCCAGAACTTGAAGAATTTTAAAGTCAAAATATACACAACTGAGAGAGCCTTCAAGATAGGGCAGGACATAAATTTAAAATAAAGTTTCCTCTTTGTACAAATGTAATTGCACGCACACATCAGCTCCTACTCCTGACAAAGAACTAAAGCACTTTTGCATGCGTTGCAAGACCTTGCACACTTTGATAAGAAAACTATGGGTATTTTCAGACGTTACGAGATCACACTCAACCATAGACAATCCCCTGTGATGGGGAATGGTCCCATAACGTCTGTTTGATCCCCGCCAGATGTTCACCACAGTGAACCTCCGGCGGGGATCAAAATAACCATGCTTTCGAGGATGGTCTGGGGATGAACACCCGGTGGGAATCACTTTCCCCCCCAACAGACGTGACGTTACCACACTTAACCATGGCGGTATTCACTGTGGTTGAGCATGGTAACGTCTTGTCTGGCCATGGCCTGGAATCGGCGGCCATGCTCGCTGCCGATTCTGGGCCGTGGTCAATACCCCGGGGGGCGGGCGGGCAGCCTCGGAAGCATGGGGGGGGCGGGACTGTGTGGCCGCACGTTGCACCACATAGCCCCGCCCCTTCCCCGATTTCCCTGCGGAATCTGCCGGCTCATCTGTTGACGGGCTGGTCTGATTCTGCCGGGGAATCATTTGGGTGATTCTGTGACGTGGCCAATAAGGCCACCATCACATCTGAAGTCACCCTATGTTTTATCCCTCTCCACACATTCTCTGGCTGTTTAATCAAAACTGTTCTGAAATCAAAATCTGTAAATCCCCCCAAAAATCAAAACTGTAGGGTTTTACAGGGAGGGAGGATGTAGAAAAAAACCCTCTTTAATAATGTGATTGCTGAAGGCTCCATGTATTCTGTCTAATCCTTTGTTTGCCCTTGTTCTATATCAACTGCACAGTGAAGAGAGAAGCCATCAGTTTGATTAATGTTGAGTAGGCAGTGTGAACACAGTAAAACAATGCAGAAGGCTGCCAGATTCTCCACTCTCTCTCTAATCAGATTAACCTGGAGTGGCAGCCGGAAGAGGAGATAAACTGGAGTGCGGTGCAATACATCAGGGTGATCTGGGGACAAGCCAAAGTAGGTGTGGGATGTTTTGGTCTCTTTTTATGCTGTTTGAGTTATGGTTCATAATTCAGGAGCAATTGCAAAACATGTCAATTGTTAAGCAGCTGGTGTAATAGAACACCACTGTCCAAAGGTCTTAAAATTCAATATCTGTTGCAGCAGATTTCCCATCCTTTAGGATAGAGTTTCCCAAACTCTTGCCTGCATGACCCCATTATAGGAAGGAAATTAAGTTTTTGACCAGATTCCATTTTTGATGGAATTCAGTTGTTTCAGTCAGAACAATCCGGCGAAACCCAAACTGGAATGTGTTCTGATTCCTAGTTTGCTGGATCGATCAGAACAATTTCACCACCTAGTGTGCATGTACGGTACGGCTGCCTGCCACCATTTTGCGCATGCACACCAGGTGTTGAAATCTTTCGATCAGAATTTCACCACGTGCTCCCAAAGGACTCCCTGACCTGACTTAGAGCAGCTTGAGAGCCTCAAGACCCGGTGAGCACGTCCCTACTACTGCGGCTGGCGGCGGCCAACTGCACCACTCAAACCACCTAGCTGATGTTGAGGGCTTTCCTCATGGCTTTGTTGTTGTTGCTACTGCAGAGGAGGAGCCAAGGAGGAGATGGAGTACACCGGAGCACTGTGTGCTGGACTCGGAGCCTGGACCTGCCTAGAGGTGGAGCCAGGTGGGCAGGACATGACAAACTGATGGTAGGGAATCCTTTTTGAGATAAATTCCAAAAGGTTGTGGAATGGGCGGCTGTTTGTCCCATCCATTCCGCAGGCATTGGTGATGTCACTTCACCTTTCAGCCCAGTGGGGAGCAGAGTGGCTGAGCCCCTCTAGGGGCAGAAGAAACTCAGCTGTTTGAAGAATGCCTGGGTGGCTGAACTAGATGCCCCCAGGCTGGCAGGCAGGACAGTGCTGCTGCAGTTTCAGTGCAGCACCCTGCAGGGGAAGATCTGGATAGTGCCATGAAATTCAAATTCTAGGTGGAACCAGGCAGGCTGGAGACTGCATGCGGGCTTTTTTCACACCCGTGGGTGGATGTGACTGGTGACAAAGTGAGTGCTTGCCTAGGGAACACTGACAGACTCAGAAAGAAACTAGAGAGTGCATAGTGCAAGGAAGGGACTGCTGCCGCCTGATTTGCACTCAGGGCTGGAAGGAATTAATTTGCCTTTTTACTAGCTTGCCGCTGTGGTTGTGTTTGCCCTGGGTGGGGGTGAGTACTACGGGCTTCTTTGGGGGGGGAGGTGGGGGACATGGAGTTGTCTAGATTTTTGTGTTGTCTTCGGTGGAGGATGGAGGAAGGAAATGGGAGGGTATTTGCCTCCGGGTCATGGGGAGGGATCAGGTTGGAGGAGAAGAGAAATTAAATGCATGGGACTACTACTACTGTAAGTTCAAGTTGGTTGGAATTTTGATTTTTCAGTCCCCAGTGGGGGGTAGGCAAGGAAGCTGATTTGGTTGAAATACTGGTTGTTGTTTGTCCCCGCCCTGCTGCAAATATTTTATTTTGCCTCAGTCTCTCAGCTTGTGATTGTGCGCCTCCACCCCCCGGGCAGGGCCGGCTCAAGGGTTTGAGGGGCCATGTGCCAAGTCTTGCTGCGGGGCCCCAAAGGCCGGCCAGTCTGCCAGCAGCAAAGCCGCCAGCGGGCCAGCAGAAACTTATGGCTGGCAGAGCTCTAGGGAGGGGCTTGTCCATTGTAGGTGGAACCTCCAAAAATCCAGCAACAAAGAGTTTTCAGTGTTAAGATGTGATGGACAGGACATTAGTTTACACTGGGAACTCCTTGCTGCTGAGTAAAACCCTGCCACTTGGAGACTGAGAGAACGCTCCTACTAGCATCTCATCCAGTAAGTGGATGGGACTCCAGTAGGACAACTCTCTCTCCATTAGTGGTAGCAGGATAAAAAAATCCTGTTCACATATTTAAAACATACAAAATCTCTGGGCCACATCAAAATAGCTGCATGCTATTAGCAATACCTGATCACACAAGCTTGATATTCCTGTAGTTCCTGTCGAACTGAGGGGGGGGCGGGACAAGGGGCTATAGCCCCCACCAATTTGACAGGATCCACTTCCATAGCACCATCCAATACAGGGTCAACCAGCTGACTCTGGAGCATTAAATTAGAAGCATTTCGAGGCACTGAACCCTCACATTCCACTCCATCCAACCCATATGTATGTGAAACAGCTATTGATTCTGAAAGCACCCTTGAGGGAGCCGAAATATTAATGTTACCAGTAACCCCAGGACGATGATATAAAGTATTTGATGTTGTTCCAAATACCCTAGACACAAAAATCGCATTATTATTCAAAACATCAACTTTCTCCATTATTTTTGTAACTAATGCTGTTGATTTAAATAGAACAATCAAAGTCCAAGTGTCCTTGGAGGATGGTAAATGATCAACAGAGCCAATCACATGCCTAGTTATAGGAAGTGACAACAAGCACCTCAAATGTTCAGCAACCTCAAGAGCTGTGACCCAGTTAGGAAGCTGACCCTTAGCGGGGCGATGCACAGCAAAAAGAAGTTTAGCTGTGTCCAGACTAAATATAGGCCCCTTCTGGCTGCTCCTCAGGGGGAGTCCAGCAGTTGGAAGTTCAGGCACAAGTCTGCAGTCCGATGAGATGGCAAACCACCATCAGCCAGCAGCCTCCCGGCTGGGGCCCCCTTGTTATTTTCCAGGGTTCTCTCACACAACTTTCCTGCCCCAGTGTCTAAGACAATTGATAGACGATCTAACTTCTCAGATAAATTATGAAACTGGACATGCGTAAATTGCATAGCTTTAGAGGTTAAGGCCATGTGATCCACCAGAAATTGGTAAAGTGGATCGCTAGAATTTAAATGTGGCTGTACAAAAGCTGTCTGCTGAAGAGCCGCAGCATCGTCGCAAAAAGAGGAAGAAGTATTTTTATTCAAGCTTAGCCATAGGCCATTGCCATTAAACAAACAAAACATACATAACACATAAAAACGAACAAGTAAACCACAAGTATAAATGCATAATACATAAGTTAATAAAATAAAACATTTTTAAAAACAATACTAGGGAAAACCCTTATTTCAGTGGACCAAATAATACAATTTACTAAGAGCGTTTTTTATCAAGGAGTCATTCCATTAAGCCCTCATCTTCTTCTCTAAAGCCTGCCGGGGGAACACATGTCATAAATCTATTTCTCAAGACAAAGGCTTCTATTAGAAAAGCCATAATTTCCTGGACAAATTCTTGTCCCGACAAGGCATATTGGAGCAAATTGTGCTGAGACCTGCCTGGATATTTTTCCAGGAACGAGGAGAGGAATTGCCTCCTAATTGAATCATACAATCGACAGGAAAAAAGAATATGCTGGACTGATTCTGCTTCCAGGCGATCAAATGGACATAGTCGCTCATGATATTTAATCCCCTGCAAACAGCCCTGTAATATATTTGTGGGCAGGGCATTTAAGCATGCACATAGCATGAGGTACTTACCTCGCGCTGTGCCCTTAGATTTCAAATAACTAGGAATCTCATCTGGCACTGACATATATAAAAAATAATCTCGCAGATGCGAAGACTGCCTGACCAAGGCAATGTCATTTTGTCTAGATATATCTCAGAACCTAGTCAGGACTAGGTTCCTTACATGTCCTGGAGGGCAAGCTCCCAGATAGTCCCCCAAAAAACCCATGGACTTTATACAAGTATCCAATGCTAGTACCCAGGAGTCCTTGTAGCTGTCCTTAACATAACAGGCGAACAGGTCACATTGTGGTCCTTTAAATATTTTGAGTCATAGTTTCAATGCTGCTTCCCATCCCACTTGGTCCCAACCCATCTGCCCTACCTCCAAGCGCACTGCTACGGCTGGGGTACCAAGTGGGACCCTCAAAAGTTTCCGTAGGAAATTGAACTGTAGTGCTCCCAATTTAGACTTAATTAGAGGGGCCCACAGCTCAGCCCCATAGAGAGTCTTTGCTCGCACTTTACTATTGCATACTTGGATTGCTGGAACCACAGCCAACCTACCCGTGTTGTAGAAGTATCTAGCAATTACAGCAATTATTGGTTTGGCAGCATCCATAGCCTTTTGTAAATGGATGTTCCACTTCCCTGAGGCCTGAAAATATAATCCCAAGTACTTGAAAGAGGAGACCTGCTGTATTGGGTTGCCCATTATATCCCAACTGTAAACTTTTCTAGAGTTTGAGAAGACAACAACCTTAGATTTTTCATAATTTATTACTAATTCGTTGGTCTGGCAGTAATACACAAATTCTTTTAGTTGCCTCCTAAGGCCAACTCTGGTCTGAGATACCAGAGCCAGATCATCCGCAAATAATAAACAG
>QEPC01013912.1:2234567-2260569 GCA_003113815.1 Sphenodon punctatus | reverse complement strand
TGTGATAAACCAATTCCTCTTCCAGAATCGGAGGCCACTCCAATGTTTCATCAATATTTAGGGCCAATAAGTATTCCTCGTCCATAGATCTCTGGAACTGCTTGCCAAAAAACTGTTCCCATGTATCAGATGGAATTGGGAACACTGGTTCCCAGGGTTGCTTATGGATAGCATTTTTGGTCAACTTCCAAAATTTCTGATAATCCTTATTTTCTACGGCTAATAACATATTATCCCAACTGGCAGTCCAGTGAGATAATCTCTTTTCTTTAATCAATTTAGCATATTTCTTCTTATGAAGATGAAAATCTTGAAGGAGATCTTGTGAATGGTTACTGTGATAGTCCCTATAAATGCTAGCCATTTTATGCTTAGCTTCCCTACATTCCAGATCATACCAAGGTTGATTTTGCTTCCTTCCCAAATTCCTACTTCTTTCCTTAGACAGATGACCCTGGAATAAATTTATCACAAAAACAGGAATGCAACACCAAACCCTCCACAAGAGGTGTAGAACAATCTGTCAAAACTGAAAACCAGTTACTCACCAGAATTCCACCCCGAATCATTGGGCTCATGTTAGCGTCCGGAATTGACTCTTTACAAAGAGAAACCAAATAATGATCCATTAGTCGCTGCTTTGGGCTATTAATAGTAGCAGGGGAACTGTGCAGGCTTTCATCTCTAACTCTTTTACCCGTAGCCATGACAGAGCTATGTTCTGCCATGATGGAATTCACTACCACACCCCTGCACCCAGCCAGCGCCTAAGACCACGCACACAAGGGCGCGCCCTTGCGCGCGCAGCCCTTAGGTGCGCAACCCCAGCACGCGCCTCCAGCGGGGCCGATCTTTTAAATGGAAGCTGGTCACATGGGCAGCAAGCTCCGTGGCATCCTAGCTCAGCTCAAAAAAAACCCTTCAGCTTCACCAGCACAAAAACACGGGAGGGAACGTCCACTCCACACAATGCCTCAGGTGGGGCCGATCTTTTAAAGGGCAGCTGGTCACGTGGGCAGCAAGGTCCGCGGCATCCTAGCTTGGCTCAAACAAACCCCTTCAGCTTCACCAGCACAACAACACGGGAGGGAATGCCCACTCCACACAATGCCTCCGGCAGGGTCGATCTTTTAAAGGGCAGCTGGTCACGTGGGCAGCAAGCTCTGCGGCATCCTAGCTCGGCTCAAACAAACCCCTTCAGCTTCACCAGCACAACAACAGGGGAGGGAACGCTCACTCCACACAATGCCTCCGGTGGGGCCGATCTTTTAAAGGGCAGCTGGTCAGGTGAGAAGCAAGCTCCGCGACATCCTAGCTCGGCTCAAACAAACCCCTTCAGCTTCACCAGCACAACAACACAGGAGGGAACGCCCACTCCACCTTTGTTTACCAACTTAGAGCATGTGGTTACAAAGCTATTGAAACTTAAGGAGGGAGCTTCTAAAATACGTTCTTCTAGGAAATCATTGGGTAGGTCACACCCCCATGGTAGAAAGAGCTCCACAAACTGTGTGCCAGGCATATTCGAGCATAGTAATGTGCCTGGCAAGGTGGCTTCCATAGAGCTTGTCACTGAGGGTGGCCAGACCGTGGGAGGGGGGTTTGGTGACCAAGAGGGTTGTCAATTACCAAACACAAATAGATTATCTCCCTCTTACCCTTGTTCCCAGTCATATTCTCTATCATTACTTAATGATGAAGCAGTGTGCTTACCACCTGTGGAGCAGGGGGCAGTAGCTCCAGTGGGGAATAATGGTCTCCAGATGCTGGTAACATCTTCAGAATCTGTTTTGCTGGGAGGCCCAGTTTCAGAATCTAATTCTACATGACAATTTAGAGGTTCTGGGCATAGTTTGTGTATACTAAGTTGGAATATCTCAGGGTGGCGTTCCAGTCTTAGGGACCCTAATTTTTTTACATTTTTTGGATCAATTTGATGTAATTTTGTTACAGGAGACCTGGGATACCCAGGATTTGGTAGTCCCAAATTATGATTCATATTGTGTGTCAGCTATTCGTTCTCTTTGTTATGGTCGTCCCAATGGGGGTTTGGCATTTTTCATTCGATCTGCCCTACATGTTAGGGTTTTTCCACTGGGTGAGGTGAGATCCCATATAGCCAGTTATTATTGTAGATTTATCTCTGGTGAGGAGTTACTAATATGTAAAGTTTATATCCCTCCTTTATCATCACCGTTCTATTCTAGGGACTTATGGCACCAATGGGAAGATCTATTGGAATGTTCCATTTTGAAATATCCTAATGCTCCTATTTTGGTAGGGGGTGACCTAAATGTTCGATCTGGAAATTCCGCTTCCTCTGGGGAACCTTTGATTTTGGATGATGACGCTCCTTTTGTTGCCCAGGAACCTAGATTCTCTAGGGATGGTGTTTGCAATAGGGATCTTAAAGTTTTGTGGATCATGTTCTTGTGTTATTTGATCTTCAGATTCTTAATGGACAGGTGCCTGGGGATATGGCAGGTGAATTTACGTATCATTCTCCCCAGGGTTCTTCAGTAATCGATTATTTTTTGTTTTCAATTACTCCATGGACTTGGTAAAGCCCATGAGGGTCTTGGACACTTATGCTTCAAGTCATTTTCCATTGGTGTTAGTTTTGGAGTTATTTGGTGATTCTCTCTCCCAGATTTTGCCGGATCTTAATGAGGGGTTTCAGTATCGAGTGAAGTGGTCAAATATGGTCCAACAGTCTTTTTTGGATTACATTGCAGGGGAGGAGGTGACAAGGATGCAGTTTAAGTTTTGTGTAGCCTCCGATGATATTGAATTGATGAGTGCTTTTGATGCATAGTTGACCCTTCTCCCGCCATTCCTAGTTTCAATTTCTAAGTTTCCTCCTAAGAAGAGGCTACCGGGCTGGTATGATAAGGATTGTGCTGGTATGCAGGCATTGCTGCGTTTATGTATGAAGCAATTGAAGAGAGCCCCTTCAGTATTTTCCCAACGTGCTTTTTTCGAATGTAGGCAAAGCTATCGCAAATTACTTGTGACAAAAAAGGCCTCTTTTCAAGAGGCCTTATGAGCCGGGGCCCAGCTTTTGGTTGCTGCAAACCAAAGATCAACAACTTCTTTTTGGCAACTGATTAAATTCCATTTTCAAGGTGGTAGAGGTCCTAGAGGGTCACTTGTTCCTTCAAAGTTGGCTTGGCAGGAATATTATGCCGCCTTATTTGACCCCCTGGAGCCTCTGGTAGCTCCCCCTGTGTTGGCACCAATGGATGGGTTTCCTCGATGGCCTGATGTTACTAGGGATGAAGTGCTTTATTTAATCGCAGACCTTAAACCTGGGAAAGCCCCGGGGGCGGATCTGGTAATGCCAGAGATTATTAAATGCGCTCCAGACTGGTGGGCGGGGATGCTCACCCCCTTGTTTACCCAAATAAATTCAACAGGCCGGATCCCCAGTGCATGGCTCAAAAGTATTATTGTACCCATTCATAAGAAGGGGGATTCCACCTTACCCTCAAATTATCGACCCATAAGTTTGTTGAGTCTAGTGGGGAAATTATATTTGAAATATTTGTTGGGTAAATTACAGGACTGGTTGGAGTCATGTGAGATTCTGGAGCCTGAACAGGCAGGGTTTACTCAGGGCTGCTCTACAGTAGATCAAACTGGGATTTTAACTGCCCTGATGGGGAAATTTCTAGAAAAGGACAGAAAGCTGTATCTTTGTTTCATTGATTTGCGCGCAGCCTTTGATTTGGTTTGTAAAGAGCGATTATGGATTAAATTGGAAGCTCTTTCTATTGATCCAAGGTTATTGTTTTTGATGATGGCTCTTCATACAGACACTTCTTTGCAGGTCCGATATAATTCACAAAATCAGTTAACGGATAGTGTTTCAGTTTGGAGGGGAGTGCGGCAGGGCTGCATTTTGGCCCCTACCCTTTTTAATTTGTATCTAAATGGGATGATAGCCTATTTGAATCAATTTGAGGTGCATGCCCCTAGAGTGGCATCACGGAAAATAGTTGTCCTATTATATGCAGATGATACTGTTCTCCTGTCTCAGACAAGGGTAGGCTTATTAAGATCTATGAACTTCTTTAATGAATATTGCCAGCAGGAGAACCTTCAGATAAACTATGCCAAAACAAAAACTATGATTGGGGGTGCCGGGAGCCAGGATGCAGCGATGGTATATAGGTAATAATAAAATTGAGCAGGTAAAAACATATAGATATCTGGGGGTCATAATTTCATATAATCTCAGTTGGTGACCTCAGTACGAGGCGGTTTTGAAAGTAGCCCTGAGAACAGTCTCCCTCTTGATTAAGCTGTTTTATGGCAAGGGAGGGAAGCTGGTGACCCCAGTACTGAAATTATTTCGGGCAAAGGTATCAGGCTCTATCTCCTATGCCTATCCAGTCTGAGGTTTGGAGTTTCTCCCCAGATTGGAAGTGGTTCAGGCGAGGTTTCTGCAAGCCGTTTTGGCAGTTCCTCGAGGTACCCCATTAGTTTTGTTAAGGGCAGAAACCTGCTGCCTCCCGCTTTACATAACCTTATTGTGATGCATAATTAAATACTGGCTTAAAGTAATGGTTTTTTCATTATCTACTAACCCTTTGTTATCTATAGTTACCCAAAATGGGGGGTTGGCGTCTTGGGATAAGAAGGTGTCTTTGGAAGTTTCTAAGTTGGGCCTTTCTATACAGTGCTTAAGGGCTAAGGGTTTTGGGGGAGCGGTTGCCATGGTTTACCAGCGAATTTTAGACCAAACTCAACAAATACAACATTCTTTGCTGGAATCGCACGGTGTTGCTCCCCTGTATAAAGATCTGGCCCCGATATCTGATTCTACGGGTTATTTGTTTTTGTGGCCGGGCTCGTTTGCCCGGATGGCTTTTACTAAATTTAGATTGAACGTTCAGTCCTCAGAGATTCTCGAGGGGCGTTACAAGGGCATCCCGAGGGAAGAAAGAGTGTGCCGGCTATGTGATTTAGGCCAATTGGAAACTATTGATCATGGTTTTTTTCATTGTCTGGCCACTGAGCTCCCAAGGGGTTGTTTTTTGCTTAAGTATAGGGATGAGGGTGTGTTTCCTGATTATGTGGAATTGGTTAAATTTGTAAGCCCAGTGGACACACCAAAATCAAGGGACGCTGCGCGTTTCTGTGGTAGTGTGATACAGATGCGCGCACGTTTTATGTCTAAGGTAGCTAGGTCTGGGGCGGTGTTTAGGGGCTAAGAACTGAGTGTAATGGTATAGACTTAAGGACAGGTCTGTTGTATAAATGAATATTGAATATCCAAGTTTGAATTTTACAGATAAGATTTTGGCTAACAAAAACAGGGTTAAGGTTTGCTCCAAGTCTCTTTTTAAAAACAAAGACCACAATCCACTCACCCTGGAGGGATCATGGCCAAAATAATAAAAATGGGGGCTGGGAACCCCAGTTTGTTTTATGTATATATTTATTTAATGGTTTAAATTTATTATGTTTTTGTAAATTGATTGTGATTTGAACTGTGCATTGCATTTGAGATGTTTTGCTGTGATGATGAATTTGTTGAAAACCTACGGGTTAAACAATAAAGTATAAAGTAAAGATCACACAAGCACATTCATGTTTAGTAAAAAGAGTATGTGCTGAGCCACTCGAAGAAGAACAGAAGGTTGCTACCTTGTAAATAAGGTTCTTTGAGATGGCTCCGAACATTTTCACAAATACCCACCCTTCCAGCCTCGCATAGAATTTTTTCCTTCTATTTCTAGAAAGGGTTGGAAGGAACTGTCATTCTGAGGGGGGGAGAGCACTTTTTATACTACAGGAGCTTGAGACCATCATGTGGCTATTATTTGAATAGGGTGAGCATGCACAACCCAGTTGTGAGAATGTTAGGTGCCATCTTGAAGAACCTTCTTTACAAGGCTACAACCTTCTGATCAGCACATGGGGAGGAGCTGTTTGTAAACAAACAGCTTTATCTACCAAACCCATCGGTTGTCTCAGCTGCTGCTGCTGCAGCGCTACAAGAGGGATAGGCAGGTGAGGGATGACATGCACCCGGTGGCAGCAGTGGCAGAGGGGAGGGGGGCATGTGTCAGCCGGCAGGGGGGGCCCAGGGCAGAAAAAAAAAAGACAGGATAGGCAGCCGGGCGGGCTTTGCTACCAATGGGGGTGGCAAACGGCGGTGTCCCACTCTGTCTCCAACCCGCGGACCCTCCCTCGGAGGCTGCCATGGGGCCATGTGCCTGGGCACCGGCGGCATATGCCTCGGGCTGGCCCTGCCCCCGGGTTTGTGTAGGACTTAAGGAAATGTATTGCATGGCTTAGCTTAAATAAATTGAGTTTTTCAGGTCCCAGGTGGTGAGTGGGAGAGAGGCCCCTGTCTGATCTTATCTTGCTTCATGCATGGTGCATCCTGGCTGTTTCTGTGGCTGCTGCTCCCTGCTGGAAATTATTGTTATTTCTTGCTTCTCTGTTTGTGGTGGTGTGCCTCCACAAGCCTCCCAGGCTTTGTGTGGGACAATGGACAAATTAATTCCTTGCATGGTTTAAATGAATATAAATTGGATTTTTCCAGCTCTCCAGACTCAGGTGGGGAGGTACAAGGCCTCTGTCTGATCACCATGCCATGCATGGTGCATCCTGGCTGTATTTGTGGCTTCTGCTCCCTGCTGGAAATTAATGTTATTTCTTGCTTCTCTGGTTGTGGTTGCGTACCTTCTTGCCCAGGCTTTGTGTGGGACAAAGAAATGCAGCATCATTGCTTAAATTGGGTTTTCCAGTCCCCAGGCTGCCCCCACCTTGATCTTATCTTGCTGGGTGCTGCTGTCACGGATCCTTCCAGATGTAGACGTGGATAGATTCTCATTTTAAATTATAAGGGTGTGGGGAGAGAAAAATCCTCTTTTTAGCAGATGCAATTCACAGAGCTCCTATTTCTAGCCCTGCAGACCTAGTGCAAAGGTATCTTGCTTGAATGATTTGATATTCTAGGTCTCCATGGCTGCTGTCAACCCTGAAGTGAAACCTGACCATGCTGGGTGTCAGGCAGACATAACTCAATATGAGTAACCAAAAAGTGCAAACAGGTCCTTGCCATCTTGAGGAATGTAAAAGGGTGGCTTTTTAAGCTGTGCCATGTTTTGGGATTTTAGACTAAGTCTGGATGAATGAAACTGTGTTGCATTCAGGTTGGGGGCATTTGGGGAACAGAGCTTCTCTCACACACTTTGTCAACCTCACCCCACCTGTCTGACCCAGTTGTGGCTTTATCTCTCCAAAATGCAGTCAGTCTCTGCTGGGAGTGTCAAAACATACACAATCAGTTGTGTGGTGGTAGTTACCTCTTTGACATACTGACCTCTGTAGGTAGGTGACCTCTTCTTTATATTATTTTTGTGAACAGCTCTGCCACAGAGACCAACAGACCAGGCCGTTGAAGCCAAAAACGGAGCTGAGGAGTACCTGATCAGCTTGTTCACACACAGACATCACTGTAAGCTGATGGGGGAAAGACGGAGGGGAGGGGTGTAACACTAATCTCTAAGTGAAAGTGACGCCACACTGACAAATCCCCATGATCTCCTCTCATATTTTACAGGACAGAGACAGCAAACACATCTATTTGACAATTAATACTGTGGATTCACTTCTTGCAAAGCCGCTCTCTACACTGAGTTATGTGGAGAAACTGCAGGTGAAGCAACTGGGACCTGACCGTCCTGAACTGCAGACAGCACAAGCTGCATGTGACAAAGGGAAAGGCTATACATGCAGGTTCAACACTTCCTGGTGGTGGCTGTGTACAGGGCCGACCTTAGCGTAAGCAGGGTCCAGGGCGGTGCTCTGCGCTACCCGGGCCGGGCTCGGGGATGGGCGGAGGGACACTCCCCTCCGCCCATCCCCAAGCCTGAGCGGCCATTCAGATCACTTACCTGATCCGCTGTCTGCCTCTCCCTCATCCTGCTGGCCCCCTCCGCTGCCTGTCAGTCGAAGTCGGCTGGGGGCCCCACGCTTGGGGTCCCCCAGGAGCGGGGCCCAGAACGGCCGCCCTGAGCTGAGCCGCCCTGCGGTAAGGCCAGCCCTGGCTGTGTAGCAGTGTTTCCAAGAACTCATTGTTTTATTTTCCTTGCTTGCTGTTTTGTGGTGAAGCAGCATGGACAAAGACGGGAGTACCTGACCTAAAGCACCTATCTGAGAAGGCAAAGAAAGATGACGCTTGTAAAAGCCACCTTGACAACTGCAGAAACCTGTCAATGTTGGGCAAAGCAAACATCGCAGGAAGACTGAACGAAGGCTACTGTGTGGCTGTAAGGAAGCACAACTCGAAGGTTGAACACAGCAAATACATTCTCTACAGAATAATTGACTGCATAAATTTCTGTGGTGCTTTGAATTGGCACTGTGTGGACATGATGAAAGTGAGGGATCGGTAAACGGTAGGATGTGTCGTTGTGCTGTGGATTTGCTAGCTTCTGCTGACAGAACCCTAGAGCAACATTTGAAGACTGCAACCATCTTCAAGGGGACTTCCAAAACTGTGCAGGATGAACTTCTGGACTGCAAGTTGGAAATTACTTGTGATTTCATAATTCAGGAAATAAAAAATGCAGATTTTGTGGCTATCCAAGCTGATCACACCACAGATGTCTCAACCCACTACCGGTCAGTAATGATTTTCCAATACATTGATGACAGGGGTTCAACCGTGGAATGTTTTTTCTGTTTCACGCACTTAGCAGATTCTCGTGCAGAAACAATGACTGCAGCACTGCTTGTCAAACTTTGTAATGCTCTCCCAGGGCACAGTGACAAACAGAAATTGATAGCTCAGAGCTATGATGGAGCAAGCATAATGTGTGGAGAGCATGGTGGAGTCCAGAGGAAGATAAAGGACGTGTACCCAAATGCACACTTTGTTCACTGTTTTGCCCATCAGCTGAACCTTATTATGCAGCAGGCTGTTTCTCAAGTAAAGTAAGTAAGGATATTTTTCCAAAATCTGTCTGACATTCCAGCTTTCTTCACTTCATCTCCAAAAGGGACTGAAGTTCTGGATTGTCCCCCAGTGGGGACTGGGGAAAGGGTTCCACACAGAATTCAACTTGCAAGGACCAGAACCACTCACACAAGCTCTGTCCCCACAAGGGAAGGGGAAATTGCCCATCAGGATAGAATGGTGGCCCAATATGTCTCAAAGGACGGAGCCCCTATCATCATTGGACACAGAGCAGAAGGATGAGGCCAGGCCGGGCTCTGCCCGCCACAGAATCACGCACCAAACACTCACACTCGAGGGCAAGGGAAGGGAACTTGCAGTGGGGGAAGGTGCAGGGGCACAGGGAACAGGGCACAGGATCTTGGGGGGGGGGGAGACTCCACACGCTCCAGGAAAGGAACAGGGACCCAGACGGGGGGAAGGGAGAGGGCTTGCACACGGACACTCATTCTCCCACTCACACACAAGACAGTCTCCAACTTCAGCAAAGGGAAAAAGGTCAGGGAGCAATAATACCACACGCCACCCCTATGTATGTACAAGCACCAGCCCACACCTACACACCTCACGCACAATAATTCGCAACACTTAGTTTTAGGGGCCAGCTTCTCACTCTGATTACCGGCAGCAGGGAACTCCCTGCGCCGGCTTAAGAAGGGAAGGACACGCCCCCTGGCGTGTTCTGAGGTGCGCAGAGCGCCGAAGCAGCTGTGGACCTGGTCCCGCCCCCTGCGCTGTCACATGAGGTGGCGTGGCACTACGTGCATCTGGGCTGGTCACCCTAACAACAGGACGCAGCGGGGAGGCATCCCCCGCCGTGCTTGGTCAGGGGCAGGGGGCGGCAGGAACAGGGGCAGGGGGCGGCAGGTGAGCCCCCTCGGCCTGATCAGCGGGTCCCCGTGCTCCACCCCTGACAGGATATGATGGTGAAGAGAAGGCTCCCCAAGGCACTTATTGAGGTATTTAATCTGCAGTTTTAAAAAATGTGAGACCTGTGATGTTACACGTCAAGGAGCGTCTAAACCCCGCCTGCAACACTTTTCAAAGGCACATTATTTCAAGGTGCGAGCATGCGCTGCTCATCTAAAAGCAGCCTTAGGTAGTGTGTTGCAATTACTGTGCAAATATTAATGCTCACAGCCCTCTAGCAGGGGGAAGAAGCAGCATTTATCAGTTTTATTATAATATTGGGATATTTACCGATGATGGTGTAGGTAATATTAATACAGGAAAATTTTAGCTGTGGTGGTGCCCAGAAATGGGTTTGAATGTACTTTTTGGTTTTAACTAACCGTTTTTAATTCAATTTTGAATATTTGTTATGTAATGTATTGTATGAACTGATTAATCCCGGTCTTAACTTTGGATATTCCAATGGACCATGGTGAAAGCCCATGTCTTAATAAACTATTGATTGATTATCCCCTTGCTGGGAAAGCAAGGTAGGGAAAGGGAATGGTCCAAGCACACACAGGAAGTCAGTGGCAGAGCCAGGAAGAGAATCCAGAGGTTTGTCTCACAGTCCCATGCTCGGTTCACTATAAAAGACTTCCTCCCCAGACCAAAAACAAGACACAGGTTCCTGCTCAGTGGGTTTATAATCTAAGGAGGACAAGGGTGAGGGGAACACAGGGAAAGACACACATGCAAACACACTCCCATTTTTTACAGATGGGGAGCTGATGCTGTAAAATTCCATATTAATTTCAAAATTCTAGTTGGCCCCACATACTTTTGGCCCCGCCCACCACCTCACCAACCTTAGAAACCACCAGCCACAACTGGTTTGGACAAAAGGGGGGGGGGGGAATAGTACGTCCCTCCAGCAGCAGACTCCAAGACTGACCTGCACATTATGCCTTTTCTATTGATCAAATACTGAATTCAATGATGGGTAGCCTGAAAAAGAAGCTTGCAGGATCAGACCTCTGGCACTAATTTTAAATAGTGCCTTTATTATTTATTTATTTATTTGTTTGTTTGTTTTATTATTTTAATTTTTACCCCACCCTTCCCACCAACTGTGGCTCAGGGCAACCTACAATATCAAAATATAAAATACCAATTAAAAACAACGAAAAATATTGAATACCCCACAACCGTACACCATCCCCCAACCCCTCTTCACCCCAACTCCCCAACGCCAACCTCCTAACTCACCCCTATCCCCTCATAACACCCCCTCCCCTAACCTCCACTGCCAAATTCCCTTGTGAATAAAACCATTTTGCACTGCCTCCTAAAGGCATTCAAGCCTGGTCATAAATTAACCTCCCCATGGAAGGGGGTTCCACAGCTGTGGAGCAGTGGCCAAGAACGCCCTCCTTGCCATGGAGACCAGGTTAAAAACCAGTACCTCCAGACAGGCGTCTGTGGCTGACCGCAAAGGCCATGATGGAACATAGTAGGCCATCGATCTGCCAGATAAGTGGGTCCCAAGCCGTTGAGGGCTTTAAAGGTCAAAACCAGTACCTTAAATTGTGCCTGGAAAACAATAGGCAACCAGGGAGCACCAGTGTTATGTGCTCCTGGTGACCTGCCCCCATAAGGAACCGGGCTGCCTCATTCTGCACCAGCTGCAGCTTCCGAACAGTCTTCAAAGGCAGCCCCATGTAGAGCACATTGCAGTAGTCTAGCCTTGAGGTAATGAAGGCAAGGATGGTGGTTGCCAGATCCGAATCAGAAAGAATTTCATCTATCTAGTGTATTTCTAGGCCTCCTGCCACTACAGTGGCTAAGTGCTTTCATCCCAAAGTACATGGCAGGGTTTTTTTCAGAGGGTCACAGAACACAAGACGCAAACTGATCCTCTATTCATTTGAACGGGTGATAAATAGAAAACTTCTGCAGGCCTCTATGCATATTTTAGAAGCTGCAGCAACAGCAAACACTGCAGCAAAGTAGTAGTGGAATAAACAGAATAAAGAATAAAGCACGGGTGTGTGCACGTAATAAAGTACCCCTGATCCTAAATGCATGCTGAGTGACCCATTTTATTTATCACCCTGTACCAATGAGTCATCATTCCTTTGGGGTCACCCCACCAGCATCACCCTTACATTGCCATTAGTTCAGACGCCGTTAGTTCTGAAAGCCATTAGTTCAGACCTCCCCACCCACCTTCCCACCCCAGTGTTTAAGCAAAGACCCACCCTTCCTGCCCAATTTAACGGCAGCCCTTCCCATCCAATTTATAGCCCTCCACCTGCTGAAAGGGAACCAGGAATTGGTGCCTGGCCTATATGGCTGCTGGGGCAATTGCTATTGCTGTAGCAGGATCTCTGGGGCAAATGATTCTCCTCCCGCATTCACCGTAGAGTGAAGAACATAAAGAAATCAAGCTCTGCCATTGGTGCCATCTCCCACCCGCCTTATTGACTTCCACCTCACCACCAATCTGTTGTCCCTCCATGGTGCCTCCCCCTCAAACAGTCTGCAGGCCCACCATGATGACGTCCAACCTGCTTCCCTCACCTACCATTCCTGTCCTGGGTTCTGTTGATTAAGGATGGTGTCCATGTTTGCGTCGACCGTTGCTGGCCCTGGGACAGGGATGGGAATGGAGGTATTTCCACTGGCGGTCGCATATGCTGCGATGGGAACAGGAGCAGTTGCAACTCCAGCAGGGAGTGGGCAGTGGAGGAGGCATATCGACCCGCTTCTAGCCACTGGTGAAGGTGCAGTCATATAGACAAGTTACCACAATGGCTCGATCTTCCTTTTGACCACGCTTTGGGTTTCCTTAATCTGTCCTTTAAGTCCGTCTCCTTACAAGTGTGTACATAGTATGCTGGGGTCCTGATCTCTATTGGAGCCGCTAGATGCAAGTGTAACATTATTATTATTATTATTATTATTATTTTATTATTTATTGTAGTTGTAGCAGCATTAATAATATCCAAGTCTGAATTTTACAGATAAGATTTCGGCTAACAAAAACAGGGTTAAGGTTTGTTCCAAGTCTCTTTTTAAAAACAAAGACCACAATCCACTCACCCTGGAGAGATCATGGCCAAAATAATAAAAATAAGTAAATAAAAATAACTGATTAGTTTCCTGCCTGAAGAAGGCCTTTTTCACATGAGACGCCCCCACCCATCTACACGCAATTTTGCTGCGTGGAGATGGGTGGAGGTGCCCGTGTGAATGCCACAGGGGATGGGTGGGGGGTATGCATGCTCCTGCGGTACACCCACCTCCACTCATTTCCACCCATCACCCACGCACAGAGCAATGGACTCCAATGCCCGATGCTCCATGGGTGGAGATGGTGCCCATCCACCATGGTCCATTTAAAAAGGGCCGAAGAGTTCTGTGAAATTCAAAAGTTAGTATATAATTTCTCACAGAAGTTGGTCCAATAAAAGGTACCATCTTAACAACTTTGATCCTTTTCAAACGGGCGTCGGGGGGGGTGCGCGCTGCAGTGCAGGGGCGGCACGTGAGTGGTGATTACATTGGGCGCACACCCATCTCCACCTATCCCCCACGCACGGAGCAACCGCTGGTTTTGCCGGTTGCTCCATGCATGGGGGATAGGTGGAGATGGGCGTTATGCGAGAGCACACACATACCCGCACACCCATCACGGTGTTAGACAGAACTCTCCCACGCATACACACAGAGGCACCCACATGTGCATTGCGTGGGGGTGTATCAAGTAAAAAGGGCCTTTGTCTCTTCTTTCTTTAGTTGATTTCAAGTTGGGGGGCAGGATACAAAACCAAAAACTTGATTCCAAGCACATTGGAAAGCTTCTGATGCTCAAACGTACTTTCTAATGAAACATTCTCAGGCCTCTTGTCCATAATAATGATACTTTAAAATAATTTCCCATACCACATATAACCACTTTAACTTAATGGTCTCCAAGTATCTATTGAGTCAATGGACCATAGCAAATTCAATCTAATGGGGCAAAGTGAAGCTTTATAAAAATGTTCCTAAGTATTTTAGGATAGATTTTAACCCTGGAATCATTTTATCTACTAAGTACATAATCTACACAATGATTATCTTCCAGATTACTCAAAAATATGGACTTAGAAAGCTCCTAAAAATAAAAGAACTATTGTAATCAGTTGGCTTCAGATTGGTCACAAACTTCTAGGAAAGATCATTTTTTAAGAATGAAATTCAATACAAACTACTATATTAAAACAACCTCAACCTGAAAGATTTCACTCTCTTTAAAGTGACTTTAAAAAGTCACAGTAAGGAGACTATTACTTAGATTATTGCTTAATCTAGCAGGTACAGTCCTCATTTAAAATGAGGTCTTATGCTAGGTATGTTATAAACAGTACACACAGAAAGAGACAGTCTCTGTCTTGAAACCTTTAGCCAAGAGGATAATGGTGAAAAGACAGGAAGTACTGTCATCCCCTGCCCTTCACAGATTGAGTATGAAATTTCCAAAATAATCTAAGGGATGTAGGAGACTGATGTCACAATTTTCAAAAGCATCTATTCATTTTTGGGGGGAGTCTCAAGTTTTGGCTGCTTGCTTTGTGATACTGTAAACGAAAGGGCATATTTTCATAAGGTGCATGCTGCACTTTAAAAATAAGTAAAATTGGGAGACTTGAGTCAGGCACCCCAATACTAAGTTGCCCAGAACATCTGGTCTCTTTTAAAAGTCTTTCCCTGATCTTTTATTTTCAAAAGTGAGCTAGGATCTTGACAGCATTTAGCACCAGCACTAGTTTTAACCACCAATGAGTCCCATTCTTTTCAATGGGTGTTTTCAGAGGGATACTGCTCAAGAAACCATCGCTTGACGTTGACTCCCTCGCCAGCTATCGGCTTGTCTCTAACCTTCCCTTTTTAGGGAAGGTTATTGAACGGGTAGTGGCCCAACAGCGACAGGGGCATCTTGACTGTGTCAGTTTTCTTGATCCCTCTCAGTCGGGATTTCATCTGGGGTACGGCACTGAGACTGCGCTTATAGCTTTGGTTGAACCGGGGTCCTTCGACCCTGTTGATTTTGTTAGATCTGTCAGCTGTGTTTGATACCGTTGAGATGCTGGTGACATGCTTGCGAGACTGTGCAGGGATGGGTGGGACTGTCCTGGAATGGTTCCGCTCCTTCCTGGCCAGACAAACTCAGCGAGCGGTGCTTGGGAATTATTTTTCATCATACCAAGACCTCTTGTGTGGAACCCTCCCGCAGGGTTCTGTCTTGTCCCCTCTCCTGTTCAATGTGTATATGCAGCCACTCGGTGAAGTGCTTAGGAGGTTTGGCGTGCAATGTCATCAATATGCTGACGACACCCAGCTGTACCTCTCTTTTTCAACTGACCCAGGCCCGGCAGTCTCGGTGCTTACTTGGTGTCTGACGGATGTGGGGGACTGGATGAGGGCTAATCAACTGAGGCTGAATCCTGACAAGATGGAGTTGATGTTGGTGGGTAAGGCAATGGAGATGCTGGCCTCCATCATTGATGGGGTCTGCCCTCTATTAATCTCCCAGGTTCGGAGTCTGGGGGTGCTCCTCGATTTGCAGCTCTGCCTGGATGTCAAGGTGGAGGCAGTGGCGAGGTGTGTCTTCCACCAATTACATCTGGTGCAACGGCTTCGGCCATATGTTTCGGACTCTGACCTGACTAACATCATCCATGCTTTCATCACCTCTGGGCTGGACTATTGTAACGTGCTCTACGTGAAGCTACACATGGTGATGGCTCAGAAATTGCAGCTGGTGCAGAATGCGGCGACCCATCTCCTGGTGGGTCTGGGCTGCCGGGAGCATATTGCGCCAGTGTTCCATTCTCTGCACTGGTTGCCGATAGTTTTCCAAAGATGTTGGTCTTGGCCTATAAAGCTCTAAACAGCCTAGGCCCTACCTATCTGCGGGACTGCCTCACCCCCCGGGTTCTGGATCGGCCCCTGCAGTTGTCCAGGGGTGCCCTGCTCGAGGTCCCCCGAGTCTGCCAGGGGGCCACATAGCGGAGGACATTCTCGGTGGCCACACTACGGCTGTGGAACTCCCTCCCAGTTGAGGCCCGGTTGGCCCCAGATCGCCCCTCATTTCGAAGAAGTTGTAAGACCTGACTGTTCCACCAGGTGTTTGGCAGGGGAGAATGGTGATGGTGTGGGGGGAGTGGGTTAGGGTGGATTGGGGTGGGTTATTTTACTATCCTTCTTTTACGTCCTGTTTTTAGTTTACTGCTGCTGTTTTTATTGTTTGTAAGCCGCCCTAAGCTGCCTGTGGGAGGAGGGGTGGGGTAGCAAAACGTATAAATAAATAAATAAATAAATAAATAAGATACATGCTCCACTCCTGCTCCTCCCCACCCCCAGGTGGCTCATTCGTGTAAAGGCGGGTCTCCTTGGAGAGAGGNGGAGGAGGGGTGGGGTAGCAAAACGTATAAATAAATAAATAAATAAATAAATAAGATACATGCTCCACTCCTGCTCTGCCCCACCCCCAGGTGGCTCATTCGTGTAAAGGCGGGTCTCCTTGGAGAGAGGTGAAGCAGGCACTGCCAGCTCCAGGCCAGCTCCACTCGCGGTGCTCTGGAACATCCCAGAGTACCGTGAGTGAAGTGGGCCACCTGAACCGAGATCACCAGCGAGTCCATCCAAAGGACAGATGGCCACTGCAGCTCCACTCACAGCTATAGAGCTGCCGGCGAAAGCCTAGAGCTGCTACCAATCTGTCCACAGCTCTATGGTGCAGCAGAGAGGGGTGCGTACGGGTGGACTGCAGTCTGTGGTGGCGGCATCCGTTTAAACCCCCTGCCATTGGAGCAGACCTAGGGGTGGCCCCCCTAGAGCAGACCCGGAGGTGGCCATCTAAAACCACCCAATGAAACTAGCGCCAGTGCTAAGCAGCTAGAGGATTGTGCCCAAAGTCATCTTGGTTTCTTGAATGTATGGCTGTCTCTCCCTAGGTTTCCCTCCTGCTCATCTCCCCAAGCTTGTCCCTTCATGAATGTATTCCCGTCCAAAGGAAACATAGGAAGAGAGAAGTGTACATTCAAGAAGCTGAGAAGCTGCAGGAGCACATGCTTAGCTTACTGGCGGGAGTGCAGGTGGGATCCTGAAGCAGAAACATAAATAAGCAATTTTTGGAGGTGAGGAGCTGGGGAAAGCTAGGGACAAGGATTCAATCTTGCAAGATTCAACAAAGCACTTATTGGAAGTGTATGTAAAACTTACGCAAATGAGTAATCTCACTGACTACAGGAGGACTGCACAAGTGTTTAAAGTTAAGAGCTTTGCTGGATCAGATCTAGTAGGACTCAGCCAGCACCCTCTAAGACAAAGCTCTGAAAGTTAAGGAGCCTGTTAGTGGTGGAAGTGAGGCCTGGGCAGGATCCTTAGGGGCAGCGACACAGTGGTGTGGGGAAAGCTGTCACTGCATGAAAACACACACTCCAAGCTGAACCTCTGAGCACTAGGGCATGGCTTTCCCCTTGCCTTGGAGTATCTATTCATTCCTATGGCTGGCATGAGCGTGCACCCACCTCTTGTGAATCGCAGCCACAGAGGAAGAGGCAGCAGTGTTATCATCAAACCAAGCTGAGAACTTTGTTATTATTTCTTTGTGTACTTTAGTTGGTCCTTGAGTTTCCTTTGTGTCTCTAGGAACCTCCAGCTATTTTTCAATGTTCTTTACTGCATCTAGTTAGAAGAAGGCATTGCTCTGCTCACAAAGTGAAGAGTCATGAGCAGAGCAGAAATAAGTAACCGCAAAAATGGGTATCCCATTCAGCTTGGAGTCTGCAGGGAGCTATTTCAAACGCAGAGTCAGAGTTTGGGGCCGTGGAAGATGAGCCTTGTCCTGTTTGTTTGGATCAGTTTCAATTAGTATCACCCACCGATGGAGGGAGTGTGCATGGGGCAGTGCAGGCAACCAGTTGTAAATTAGATCCTTGTTTGCAGCCAGGAAACATTGGGGCTGTTGCTGGCAGGGGTTGTCAGTGCCTCTCTTTGGGAGGGTATGTTGTCGGACACCCTCAGAACTGCAGTTCTCTGGTCCCTGCTCAAGAAACCATCCTTGGCATTGAGTCTCCAGCCAGCTCCTGCCCTGTCTCTAACCAGACCCATTTCAGTCAGGCTCTCATCCATGGTATAACATTGGGTATTTTCAGACGTTACGAGATCACGGTGAACCACGGTGACCTGTGGTCACCGTGTCTCAAACGTCTGTTTGGCGGCCGCCAGATGTTCGCCACGGTGAATACCCACATGGGGTCATTTTGAACCACGCTTCCCGGGCTAGCCGGGGGAATGTCCCGGGAAGCGTGGTCAAAAAGATCCCCAGCGGGGACCAAGAAAAAGTCACATCTGGCCGGTTGCCACGGCCTGGGATCCCCGGCGGGATCCCGGGCCATGGCGCTTCCGGCCCGACGCGGCGGCCGCAGTGGCCCCGCCACCCGCCCGTCTCCCTGGAGGGCGGGCGGCGGGGTGCGTGGAGGGGGCGGGGCCATGCGGCTGCACGTTGCACCGTGCAGCCCCGCCCCCTCCCACATTCCCCGCCAGGATCCCCCCGACACGTCTGATACGGCGTGACGGGGTGACCTCGGCGGGGAATGAAAGGGTTGTTTTCAGTACGGGGCCAAGCGGCCCCGTAATGTCTGAAAATACCCACAGAGACTGCACTTGTGGCCTTGGTCAATGACCTATGCCTGGAGATTGACAAGGGGAATTGTGCCCTGTTGATCCTGTTAGACCTTCCAGCTGCCTTTGATACAGTTGATCATGGGGTGTTGTTGATGCGACTGCGGGACCTGGTAAGGGTGCACAGGAATGGTCTTGAGCAGTTCCATTTGTTCCTGTCAGGGATGTCCAAGTGGGTGGTGATGGGAGATTGCTCGTTGTCCCCTCAGGACCTTCCCTGTGGTGTACTGCATGGTTTCATCTTGTCTCCCCTCTTATTCAATGTGTATCTGAGGGCACTGGGCGAGATAATTTGGAGTGAGGTGCCATCAGTACGCTGATGACATCCAGCTCTACCTCACGTTTCATCCAACCCAGGGCTTGCAGTCTCAGTGCCAGAGCCCAAGTCTTAGCATTTTTCATAGTCAGTGCAAAACCTTTCTTTTTTGCAAAGAGTGTGGCAGGCAGGATTAGGGCTTGAGGGGGAAGGGTTTAGGGGGGAGGGTGAGTTTAAATGAGGCTTAATTAGGTTTTAATTGAGTTTTATTGTATTTTTATTATGTATGTTTTTATTATGTAATCTGTCTTGAGCCTTAGGGGAAGGACGGGCACGGTAGAAATTCAAATAAATAAAATAAAAACCTCACAAATTTCCTGTAACCAAATCAACCTGACCACTTCGAGTACAGCTCAGTACCCAACTGCGTCCTGATTCGAGTACCTGATTTTCCAGAACGTTGACTTTCAGTACTGATTTTTCGACTTCCAACACCTATTTTTTAATTTTCTGTCCCAGAAGGTTGACTTCCGGTTCTGAATTTTTGACTTCCACTCATGATTTTTCAGTTTTCTGTCCCAATATTCTGATTGGTAATCATAAAATCAAAAAATGGGTACTGAAAATTACTGATTTTTCCGATATCCAGGTACCCAATTGCTACCCGGGTAGCTCATTGTGTACTCAATGTGGTACTTGAAAATGCAGGTATTACCCCCGGGTACTAAATTAAGTCCCCGTTTCAGCTTTATGAGCTGATGTCACTGCCTGCCTCAGGATAGTTAAGGATGCCTGGCAGGGGGAGCTCGGCATAGAAACTGTCAGAGAGAGAGAGAGAGAGAGAGAGAGAGAGAGAGAGAGAGAGAGAGAATGGCTGCCTGCAGGTAAGAGGAGAAGTGGTGTTAAATGTTAAACAAAGTGGAGTTGCCATCACTGCTGGAAGTCTTGCTATGCCAGAAGAAGTCCATCAGAGAAGAGAAGCAATGCTAAGAGTCCCAACACGCTGACTAATCAGTGACTGAAGCGGGCCTTAACCACCAGCCCAGTAGAGGTCCCTGACAGAAGTAGACAGCTCCAGCCATTATTCCTTAACTATGAACAATGCCTCTTGTTTTTCTGCCTTCCCGTTTGGCATCTTGGCTTGTTCTAAAAATATAAAGTGGAGGCCTTTTTGTGCCAGTCAGTTTAGAGAGATCCAGATGACGTTTCAGCTGCACGCACAGAACCCCAATCCTGAGGTTTCCATACGGCGGCGAAGAGCTACTTTTCAACCATGTGTTCTGTAGCGGCGTGCATGCAACCCTCCCGGAGGATTGCGACTGCTGGGTTTGGGGAACTTTGGTCATTGCTGCCGCTACATACAATACTAGTCCTGAAGTATGTTCTCTTAGAAGTTCCAACTTGCGCTTTTGGGTGCTGGGATTCTGGCCTTCTTCTCCCCTGTAGCCAGCCCTGTTCCACAAACAGTTCTAACATAAACAAAATGACATTTCCACAGTTTGGTTAGTCCATATAGCATTCTTGTATATCCTCTCTGGGTTGTGGGGTGAAGTGTAAGGTTTTTGTTCTGCCCCATGCAGCCTGGCTCAGCCACCTTCCTTGGAGAGCCTGATAGCAGCTCCTTTCACTGCAGCCTTCCCCTGTACTGAGGTTTGTCTTCACAGGTGTTGCCAAATATCATTGTCCTCTTTTAAGCTAGCGCCAGCACAGTCTTTAGAACCAACTCACAGCACACTCCTCTGATAACCATAGCACCTGCTTCCTTTCTGCCAGTGCTATGACTCCCTTCAACATGTTCTGTTTTGGAGCTAAAGAAAATGCAAGTTGCTATTAACAAGCACATTGTTGGCACAGCAGAGCTGAAGCCTGAGGAGTTCCGGGTGGACATATGTAGGCGCCTTGCTATAAAGCACTGCTGAAGCGCCTGTACAAAATCTCCCTTAAGAACTTGAACAGTAACTACTAGGAAGAAATCCAAGCAGACGTGGTCAGTTTAACTGGTATCATCCTGGAGCACAGACATCCAGCACTAGGTGACTGGACCAGGAACATCTGCTGAGCTATATTAAGGGCTGCAGAGACACTGCAGGCATCTGCCAAAGGGCAACATCTAATGTTGTTGTCCATTAAGCAGCTGTTTGGCAGGTGTTCGGGGCATGGGGGTCAGACATCTTGCATCCTGAGGCTGTGACTAGAAGACTTCCCACAACATCTCCTTCACTTTTGTTGTCTTATGTTGGTGATTGTTTCAGTTTTAAGCAGGAAGGAAATACTTTTGAGGTGGGGGGGGTAATAAATGTTGGGGAATGAAGGGGTGGGAATTTCACAGCCCCCCTATGAGAGGGGCGTACGGTCATGGGAGAAGGGTGGGGTTTATGCCACAAACCCCTTGTGAGAAGGGGACTGTAGGCATAGTAGGGAAGGGTAGAGGGCAAGGCATGCCCAGCCCCCACCCCATGACGTCAGGTATAGATATGGGGGTGACAAATGGGGTCTGTGCCATGATCCTCCTGTGAGGGAGGGCGGGGAGAGACTGTAATTTGGTTTTAAACTAAACTTTTAAAATGCAGTGTATTTTGAAGGTGGGTAAGCATGGGGTTTAGATATTTTGATACGGTGTTTTTATTTTTGTAAGCCACCTTGAGTCTTTAGTGGGAAAGGGTGGTATGGAAATCCAAAACAATAATAATAATAGTTTCCGCAGCCTCCCAGCTGTCACTTCTGATATGTATTGATTTTGTTCATAGTGGTGCTCTCACCCTTAAGTATTTCTATGATTTCTTTCCAATTTGAAGACTAACCTTCATCATCTCTTTGCTTATAGAGACATGGCTTTGTTCTTTTGTGTAATAATGGATGATCTAGCAAATGTCATGTCTCAAGATTGGAGAGACTGGAGGCTAACCTTTATTATAGACGCTTCCAGAGTGCTGGGTTCTCCTGCTTTGTGGGCTCATAATCAGAAGACACGGGTGATTGCAGAATGGACTGTTTAAAAGCCCCAAAGACTTCTCTGCTTTGGCAGACTCATCTTCTGTTAACTAATCAGCAGAATCTTGCTAAGCCTACCCAAAAAAAAATCTCCATATATAATCTCCATTATCATGAGCAACATGATAGGTGACCTTCAATGGGGGTCAAACCGAACTTCTGTCTTTTGGTTGATTCTTTGCAACATGTTAGAGGGCTGCGTCTGCAACAGATGTGTGTCACATCTGGAGCATACTTTATTTCCTGGTCTAGATATGTGTTTTTTAAAAAGGTTAATTCATGTTTTAAAGGCCCCAAAGGTTTTAAATACATGCCCTTTTTGTTGGAAGAGAGGCGTCCTAGTAAAATGACATTGGGGCCAATCCCAAGCCACATGGACTGGTACACGCGTGGCACGTGCGCATATATATGTATCCAACTTAAAATTCTTATTAAACATTTTTATAGCACTGTCCCCAGCTTCATTGTTGCCCCCAACATTCAAAGAAAGACCAAGGCAAAGTGTGAGTACATGGAGCCTAAGTTGAAAGTGAGCACAGTATGCGAGACTGTACAATGTCTTTACTGCTTACATGGCACAGAGGTTAAGGCTGGAGCCTTAACTTACAATTTCCATGCTTCTTGGAGCATGAGTGAATTTTTAAGGGTCTTAACGTCTCTCTTAAGCTGAAGTTTTGTTGAGTATAGCATTTCCTCCTTTTTTTGAAAATACAATGCACTGAATTCCCCCTAATAATGCACTACCATAACAGTGACAATGTAGAATTGAAAAGTCTCACCATGTGCTGAAATGCAGCTGACTGATGGTGGGGGGCATATATACTGGAATCCATCACTGTGTACAGAAACGTGGCTGCCACCAGGGTGGGGGCAGCCATATATACTGGAACCCCTCACCATGTACTGAAATGTGACTGCCTCTGGGGTGGGGCCAGCCATATATACTGGAATCCCAAACCTTGTACTGAAGCACAGCTGCCTCTGGGATGAGGGCAGTCATATATATGGGAATCCCCCAACATGTGTTGAAATGCAATCACAATTCTCTCACTGACCACAAAGTGTAGTTCAGTGTTACTATGAAGAGCTCTAGACAGCTTGTGATGTGTGCACTGCAGAAGGTGTTCTAAAAGCCTCTTTCTTTCCCTCAGGGCAGGGGTGTTTTACATTTTTTTAAAAACAGTCCCTCCAGACTATCAATAAATGCAGCTGCCTCTGGGGTGGGGGTGACCTTATATACTGGAATCCCTCACCGTGACCCCCCACACCAGCACCTATGGCTCCAAATGACTCATCCACCCTTGCTCTCTGTACCACCTACAGCCTCAAATGACTCCCCGACCCTCGCTCCGTGCATAGCCCCAAATGACCCCCCTGCCTCCCTGCACCCCTTATGGCCCCAAATGAATCCTCACCCTGTCTCCATACTTCCCCAGAGACCCCCTGCCCTGGCTCCCTGCATCCCACCACTCCATGTGACCCCCACACACACACACCAGCTCCCCAGCCCTTCCATATGCCTAGTGACACTTCCACAGCACTCTATGACCCTGTGATTTAACCCAGATCCAGAACCCACAACCTCTCTGCACTATGGAAGTGGGGAAGCTTACAAGCCCCTGCTGGGACCTGTCAATTTCAAAGACCTGCAGATGCTTCCCACCCCCTCAGCACCTCTCCATGCTATAGTGGGGGAGGGGAGCAGGAAGAGGCTTACAAGCCTCATCTAGGACCAAAGCAGAGCTGGGCTTCTCTCCAATGCCACTGCTGCTGGTGTGATGCTGCCTGCTCGACTGCAGTTCCCCTGCTGTTCCCAGCTAGTGCAAGGCGATGCCAAAACCAGCCAATCGCCACAAGGGATGGCTGAAACTGTGAGGGACGGTGTCCTTGCACTAAGCACAGATTCCTGCGCATGCGTGACATTATTAACACTCCATTGCCTAGTATGAGAAATTCAAAACTTTATAACTACCAGACAGATTCTGAAAACTAAAAAAAAGCCTGAACCAGAAGGTGCCCTTGAATTTCCTAAAACCACTACACCTCACAAAAAAAATTCTTAAAGTACACTTTCAAGCAAATACAAAAATGTTTGAAACAGGGAAAAAAACTAATTTTAACTCCAATTTTCAAACCACTGTAAAAAAAAAATTTTTTGTTTGATTTGCATGAAATTTGGAAATTTTTACCCCCTCATCGAAGCGATCCTCTCTGCCAAATTTCAAATAGATAGGATAAATGATGCCAATTTTACAAGCAATAGAATGCTCATGCATTAAAGTGAGGAATGCAAGCTGGCCTTATCTAGAATTCCATCTCTTGCCCTGTGATGTATACGTCCCAAACTTCCATGCCTAACTAGAATTGTGGAGAAAGGAAGTCTTTGTTGAATACTTTCTCACCCTTTCCTGATGTTCACACACACAGTACGCACATGACCTGAGCCATTCAACCAAGCACGGAAAGCTAGACTTGACATTACTGATATTTTTAAGGAAGAGGCAGTGGGGCGGGGGAGACCAAGCTGGGTTAAAAATTCTCAACAGAAAAAAATGTGCACACACTTTTTAGGTCACCTTATTATGAACCATAAAGAAACAAAAAATAGAATATACGCCCAAGTTTAAAAGCAGCCTTTCACTCAAAGCCGACGGTATTGTTGGACTAATGTGTTTCACCGTGCATCCACCCTACACCCCAGAGGCTGGTGAAAGCTGGTGAAAATGGGCTGGCTCCTTGGGCTTCCATTGCACTCTATTGGTTCACACCGAGGATCCGGCTTGTGGTTTTCATTTTAGCTTGTATCCATCACCATAGTGCTTGAATTCCTGATGACTCTGAACAGTGCTTGTGTGCTCAACTACTAGACAACAGAGTAAAAGAAAGATTTATCCGTTTATTCAGAAAATGGCCCAGATGTTTACATTGGAGAAGAGTATTTAACTGCTGTTCACGCCAGAGTTACAAGGTCGTAATAGTGGCCAATGACTCCCAAGGGCTTGATTCTGCTCTGGTTGACCACAGTGCCATTGTTTTCATGGTAATTAAAACATGAATAGAATAGAATTAACCAAAACAAAAAAGTTAACAGTTTTAAAAAAACCTTAAATGCACAATACTTTTCTTAAAATCCAAAAATACCCCAAATTCAGTACAATTACAATTAAAAAAACCTTCTACTCCGTACATTGCAACAAAACATAAACGCTAAAAAACGTGGAAATTAATTCACAATTTGAACAATATTTAATATTTTATCATCATCAAAATAAATGTAATATATGTACTTAATTCCTTACCATACATACTTTTATACATTTTTATCAGAAACTAAACTTTCACATTTTCCCTTATTAAACTTTAATTTATTATCATAATTCAACCACAAACAATTTTTTAACAGTGCATTAAGTCTGTTTGTACACAACTCCATTCTGTTGAACGAACTGTATAATGTCATGTATACTCAGCTTGTTAACACTGTATTGTATGAAGTATATACAATTTCTATACATGTAAAGCACAGACTTAATGCACTGTCAAAAAATTGTTTGTTGTTGAATTATGATAATAAATTAAAGTTTCGGGGGTTGTGGGGCTCGGCCAAGGTCGGGCTCGTGCCGAGATGGGGGGGCTGCCGTCAGCTGCAGGGAGGTCCATGTCCCCCCCCCCACTCACCCCCTGGCTGCCCTGGAAGGCGAGCATGGGTCGGCGAGTCCCTGCAGAGAGACAGGCACAGGGTAAGGGACATTCTGCCCCAACCCCCAGTAGCGAGGCAGGACAGAAGCTGCTCTACTGAGCATGTGCAAGCCAGCAGGACCGCGCTGTGTTTTGCCGGTGAGAAGCTGCTCTCAGGGGCGGCTGGTGGGTTTTTAGTTTGGAGGGGCGGTAAGGCCATCCGGCCCGCTAGTGGCAAAGCCACCAGCAGGCCAGCGAGCCGGTGGGCGGAACCAGGGCAATGGTGGACGGAGCCAGGGCAATGGTAGGCAGAGCCAGGGCAATGGTAGGCAGAGCCAGGGCATAACCCAGCAGCAAGGAGTTCCCAGGGTTAACATCGGATGGAAGAAAACACAGTCTACAAGCACATCAAGCTTAAAATAAATAATGCATAAACCCCAAACACAGGGAAACACAGAAAACACTGGCACAAC
>QEPC01013912.1:2201197-2234059 GCA_003113815.1 Sphenodon punctatus | reverse complement strand
AACAGCCATGGGGTGGGTGCAGGGTGGAGGGGGAAACAGGCTCAGCCTAGGGGGAGGATGTGGGGGGGTGGAGGAGGTCGGGTACAGAGTGGGGGAGGGAGGGATCAATCAGTCTTACCTGTTGAGTCTGACTGCTCCTTCCTTCTCCTCCTTCGGCGCTCCTCCCAGGCTAGGCGTAGGCAGGGGGAGTTTTGATTTATTTATTTTTTTTAAAAATGGCCCAGCAGTTCCTGCTGCTGCTGCTGCCATTGCCACTCCCCCCCTCCCCCCACTCTGAGCGTTGATGGGAGCGGCAGCGGGAACTGGCGCAGAGACTGAGGCTCTCTCTCGGGGGACTGACTGAGGCAGGGAGGAAGCGCGCATGCGCCTTTCCTTCCTTCTCAGTTCCCCGAGTCAAGCTTTCTCGCCAGGGCGGTCAGCGCGACTGCCCTGGTGAGATCTTCCATTGCGCCCATTGAGCGCAATGGAAAGGTTTTGCCCCTCCCTCCACAGCACGTCCCATACGTGCTGTGGACGGAGGAGTTCAGCCGCCCAAATCGCATTTTCCATAGGAAAACGCTTTGGGCGGCTGAGCAGCTGAGCCTTTTTGTCCCTTCGGGGACCCACTCCCAGCGTGGGTGGGTCCCCGAAGGGAGAAGAACACAGTGACAGCTACAGAAGCCTCTGCAACAGCTCAGAGGCTGCTGTAGCTGTCATAAGCGGCAGCGGGTGGGGTTTTTTAAACAGTTTCGGTGCTGGTGGTCCCCACAGTGCTTTGGGGGGGCACTACCCTGAACTTCCTGCAGGGGAAGCCGCCGCTGGCTGCTCTACTGGGCATGTGCGAACCAGCACAACTGATTTTTTTGATCACTAATAACTCAGTTTTGGCTGCATCAATCAGTATCATATTTCAAAAGCACTTGTTATTGATCTCATTCTCAAAGCCTGTGAAGTTTGGGGGCTCAACTTATTCAGGGGGAGGAGATATTGATGATTCAAATATGTGAGGATGGTGTGCATTTTGACAACAACCAAAGCAGTTATAACATTTTATTTTCCTAATGGATCTTTTTCAAAATTTGTGGATACAATGGCCCTCACAACTTACAGCCATGGTTAAATTTTCAGAAATGTAGGTCAAGCAGTTTCCTCAAAATCGGGGCTTCAGCAGTCCCCTGTTTATAATGAACAGTGGCGTGGATTTAAGTTTCAGGCAACTGCTGCTGCCTGAAAATAGAATAGAATAGAATAGGTCTGCGTTGTCTAATTCTATGGCAGAGGGAGTCAGTGCACATTGACTACCCTGTACATTCTAATTTCATGAAACTTCCACAGAGAAATGAAGCAACATGAGTTTTTACAGAGCTTACACTGAAATCACTAACTCGCTCATGTGGGATGGAAGATGCCACTAAGTCACCCAAGACATAAAGGAAGGCAAGATCTGCTGGACAGAACAGCAATAAGGGAAAATGTTAGCGCTAACAATAGGCATAATCTTCAAAATGGTTGAGTTCAAAATCAGGAAACACAAACACTCCCAAATTTGGATGCAATTAGCAGCACAAACTCTTCCAAACTATCTGACATGCAGCAGCTAGCAAAGTGAGCAAAGATTCTCCCACTGCAAGGCAGCTGCATAAGAATTCTATACCTCCTAGCCAATGTACAGATCTTAAATAACCCTAGAACATGGGTGTAGCAGGGCAGAGTGTCTGCCATGCCTCTGGCCCTTTAGGAAGGTGAGCTGTCTCTAACCAGGCTCTCCTTCAGGCTCACCCTGAAGGAGAGCCTGGTTAGAGACAGCTCAGACTGGGCATGGCGGAGCCAGCAGCCCAAGGGTTAAAAGCCTGAGCAAGACTCAGAACAAGGGAGAGTGTGAGGGAGGGAGGAGCTTGGGTGGGGCTCTATCTCCAGACAAACAGCCTCAGAGGGACTGCCTGAGCTGGGAGTTTAGCTGGGCTCCAGGAAGGCTCATGCCTGGCCCACAGAGCTGAGGGGAACTGTGGATACTGCAAAGAGACCTCTGGCCTGAGGAGGGACTGTGTCAAGCCAAAGGGGTAACCCATGTGTATAACATACTCTGTATATGGTGGAGGGACATTGTAGATACTGAATAATATGGTGGGACCTGTCAGTACTCATCCTGGGTTACCCTACCCCTGCTACAATGGGAGTTTTACTTCTTTGGGTGTGGATTAGTTAAACTATCTCCTGAACATAGGTTTTAACATCAGTCTGTAGTTAAGGGAAATGTTTCTATAGTAATTGACAAAAACTAGAGCTAAAACTCAGTGCCTGGTTTTATTCAGAACTTATCAGACACTATATAAGAACAAAGTTTTTCTGTTATTAACCTCACATTTGGGGCAAATACAACAAGAAAGTTTATTAAAAGTACAATAACTTAACTTTCCTTTCCCTAAATAGGCAAATAAAAAAACCCAGCTTATAAAGTGGCTGTTAGCAGGTTAAAGGGCAACATGTGCAATATTATTCCAAGTCACGTTGAGTGACCCACAAATTCAATAACTCAGTTTGTTTTTACTGTTTTGTTTTCCTATTGTCAGAAACCCTTGTTTCCCCAGGGAAACAGATTCTCTATTGTCCAGGGAGCTAGAAACTGCTTACAAATAGCTTACAAATTGCCCCTTTTCCTCCCCAACATGTATCTGAACCATTAATTTGCATGCAAGGGGCTATACGTGCTTGCATGCAACTTAGAGCTGACTCTAGCCTCTTCCATGCAAATGAATGGTTCAGATACATGCTGAGGAGGAAAAGGGGTAACTTGTAAGCAATTTTCAGCTCCCTGAACAATAGCGAATTTTGTTTTCCTGGGGAAACAAGGCTTCCTGACAACAGGAAAACAAAACTGTAAAAACTGGAGCTGAGTTATTGGATTTTTGGATCACTTATCATGACCTGAAACAATGTTGCGTGTGTTGCTCTTCAACCTGCTAACTGTTGTTGGGGTTTTTTAAGACACACATCTCTTTAGGGAGAACAATGTTCATCTATTGTATTTCTGGTCAAGTTCAGCGTTGTACTTTCCCTAAGTATAAATTTAATTAAAGTGTCTTCAAGTTCCAAAGTTTGGCTTGGAATGTAGACTTTTAGGTATTCAGAAAAAGTTGCAAGTACTGCAGTTGGATACTAAGGATTTCAGAACTCAATCCAAGTATGTAGATTGTTTATTTGGTGCAGTTTTATCAGGAATATAGTCTAGAGAAAACTAATCATAGTGTATCCTTGAAGTATAGTGCCACCATTATAGAGGTCAAGTATGTGAAATAATATCCTTGCTCCTTTCCGTATTCTTCTGTGAGGCTGAGCATAGCTATTATGCCCATTTTGCAAAGGCAGTACTAAAACTAGGAGAGCAGAGACTTGAATTCAAGCCGCCAGGTTCTCAGACAAGCACCCTAACCACTGGACCATTCCTCTTCTCTGTGAACTACACCTCCCTTCCTTGTTATGGAAGAACAAATACTCAAATGCATTTTTAAAGGGTCGGCACAAGTTTATGGCCAATGGGTAGGCTGAGCTAACAGGAGTTATTGTGTGGGTGGGTTCATCTTCTCTGGATGCATTCAGGTGATGAGCACTGAAACGAATAGCTGCTATCCAATTTGTGAGGAGTATTTGCATTTTCAGATAGCACTCAGAATGCTCAAGTGAACAGAATATTTGCATATGTGTTAAAACCCCTACTTTTTCTGTAGGTTTCAGTCATTTTAGTTTGGTTATTCAGTCAAAGAACTGAACCCAAACAAAAAAATACCAAAATAAGCCAGATAGAACAACCAATAAACCTGAACCAAATACACAAAAGAAGTGTGCACAAAGAACATCTTGTACCTGTTTCACCAGACCCAAAGTGAAGTGAGCAAGTTCATTGAATACAATACTGGCAGTAAACGTCATTTCAGCACTATCAAAGCAGAACACCAGACTTCCTGGGCCAGTGTGATGATCAGTTTTTATGTTGTTACATGCCCAGAACCTGACCCTGCAAATCTTTGCTCAGGTGAGTAATTCTAGCCGTTCCACTCAACTGTTTCCATGAGGCCACTTATGTGATTCTAGACACACCCAAGTAAGGTTTGAGGTATGGGGTCTTAAATGTATTATCTGTGCCTTTTCTTCCCACCCATCCTCCACAGAAAGCATGAGTGTTGATATTCTGTGTGGCATTCCATGGGGCAAAGCTAAAGAGTGGAATCAATACACTGTAAAAATGTCTAAGAGGATCAACTTTTCCTCTTTTTGTTCCTGCACGTACAGATTAGATATGTTGCAATAAATCAATGTATACAATTACTATAGTGTAGTTTGCTAAAGGTATTTTAGGACGGGAAGGATAAATCAAAGGTTTTATCATTTCTTCAGCACTGTACATGTGGCAAATTATTGATTAAACATTGAAATGTCCAGGACATCTCTCTGCTAGGTCTAGCTGGCTTCTTAAGCCTTAACCGTGTTGTCAGTAGTAGTTTTAAGCAGAGGAAGCTATCTCAGTCCTATTCCGAATGGCCAGGTGTCGCTAAATAATAATATGACATCTCTGCTTGGATGTCTCACCATCAACTCAAACTTAATATAGCCAACCCTGAACCCCTGAAACCCCTCCCTCCCTCTCTCTCTCTCTTTCCATTGATGGGTTGAGGATCCAGCCTGTCCCTCAGGCACATAACCTGAGGATTTGATCCTCCCTTTCCTGGTCTTGGGAGTCTGAGTGTTCACCTGCCCCCCTTGTAAATCTGGTGTGTCCCTGTAAGGGAGAAAGTGGGGCCCATCTGCCCCCCGCCCCCAGCCAGCCGCCCAGCAAGTTGGGGGGGCAGTGCAGGAAGCCCACCTCAAGGGAGATCCAGCCCGGCCCCAGTAGGGGGCCAGTCAGCTAGTGACCGAGGATGGCGGCAGCGGTGGGGCTGGGCCCAACCATGAGGCCCCTGAGTGGGGGCCATCCCAGGGCCAGACGTGTCACCCCCCCCCAGGGTTCCCCATGACCAGGATCCGCACAGCCCCCACAGGGAGATCATCAGTCGGGGAAGGGAGATCATCCACCGGGGGTAATCCTGCCCAGTGGCCCTGAATAGAGCCCCTCCTTGGTGCCCTCATGGGTGGCGGATATTCCAAGAACCGGGTGGGCCGGGGAACTGGGGCACCAGGGTAAGAGACGTTTGGGTCTGGGCCTGGTGGGCGCCTGCTCCTGCTGCAGCGAGCTCCCGAAGGAGGGTCTCGCACCCAGCTAACCTTGCATGCAGGGGGGCATCCGCCTCCACCCCCTCCCACCTCACCCCCCGCATCGTCCCCAGGGTCCCCACGCACTGGGTGAGCCACCGGCTGCTGGACACCCCGCCTCCCCCTGTTCGTGGCGGCGGCAGCTTTTTTCTTTTCCTTTGCCATTGCCTAGGGGGTGGGGTGGGGTTAGGCTGATCAGATTTGGTCCCTATCGAACTCACCAGGCTGCCGGCGTTGAGGTGCCCCTTGGTGGGGTCACCGCAGCCCACGACACGTGTTGGTGCATCTAAGCGGGGCCATGAGGGTACAGGCCCAGACACACGCACACAGCAGCTGCTCCGTGCTGCTTTCTTGCCGTCAACCTGCAACTGTGACGGGTTGTGGCTTGCTGGCTGTGGCTCTGCCCTGGCCAGGGCAGAGTTCTTGTGGCCTTATTGGCCCTTTCTTCCTGGCTAGGTTTTATTTCCCCTGTGCAAGCTGTGCAGGCAGTTTTGCCCCTGTCTCTTATACACATCTAGATGTGTATAAGAGACAGCCCTTTCTTCCTGGCTAGGTTTTATTTCCCCTGTGCAAGCTGTGCAGGCAGTTTTGCCCCGCCAGGGGACTTGCAGCCCCGCGGGCAGGAATCCAACCCCCATCCTGTCCCCTTCTTTCAAGGGGAGCACGGCAATGGGCCTGCCGCTCCCCCTCCACGCCGGGTGGTTGGGTGCGGAGGCATTTGGGGCAGCAACCGAGAATGCCCCCCTGCATGCCCGTGTCTTATCGACAAGAGTAAAAGGTAGACCCCACAGGAAGGTACTCCCGGCCGACTGCAGGGGCTGCAACAGAGCATGGTCTTTCCGATGTACAGGGCCCAGACCGTGCCATCTCCTATCTCTCTGCACTAATTTCCCACTACATTCCTGACAGAGCACCGCTCATCCTCTGCCACCACCATTCCTGCTCATGATTCCCCTGCCCCATGAAATGTATTTGTCCCTTCTCTCTTGCTGCCTCCCATGCCTGGAATTCCCTCCCCAAATACTCCACTCCCTCCCAACCTTCAAATCCCTCCTGAAAACCTACCTCTTCCATCAGGCTTTCCCTAGCTGCTCCTCCCCTTAGTTCCCCAGCTGACTTACCCAAGGACACCTTCTCCTGTTCTAAGAAGCTAAGCATCTACACCTACAACCTCTCAACTTCATGAATGCTTCCCCCATCTCTCCCTCTGTTCTCCCCACCTCATCTAGATGTGTATAAGAGACAGGTCAAGCACATGCACCTGCAGCCTCTCAACTTCATGAATGTCTCCCTATCTCTCCCTGTGTTTTCTTGTCTCCCTTCCCTTGTTTCTCTTAGATTACAAGCCCCTTGGGGCATGGATCCTGTCTATATTTAACAATCGTAAAGCACTAAGTACACTGCTAGTGCTATAATAATAATAATACTTATAATAACAATAATAATAATAAATTATTAATTAGTTATTTATTATTATTATTATTAGCATTTGTATAGCGCCAGCTCTGTACCTGGCACTTTACAGAACAATAAGATAGACGCGGTCCCTGCCTACGACTTACAATCTAATAGACACGGAGGGGGGAGACAAGGAGAGGGGACATAGGGAGAGACAGGGATAAATAACATTCAAGCAGATGTGAAGTCTCAGGTGCGCGTGCTTGGCTTGGTTGCAGTTAGGCAGGAGTCTGTGGGGAGGGCAGACAGTAAATACTGAGAGGAAAGTTCTAACAGGCGTCGGGAAAGGCAGCAAGGAAGAGGTGGATTTTGAGGAGGGATTTGAAGGTGCGGAGGGAGGGGGCAAGGCGGATGTAGGCAGGGAGGGAGTTCCAGGCATGGGGGACAGCAAGGGAGAAGGGACGAAGGCGGTTAGGGGAGCAGGGGAGATGAGGGAGGGGACAGAGGAGGAGGGGAGACTGCGTGCAGGAGTGTGTAACGAGACTAGGGCTGAGAGGTAAGGGGGAGCCAGGTTGTGAAGGGTTTTTTAAGTGAATACCAAGGTTTCTGAAGGATGCGTGCGGGAAGGGGTAGCCAGTGAAGTAAGGAGAGGCTGCATGTGGTCAAAGCGACAGGCTGAGTGGATGACCCTAGCAGCGGAGTTTTGGATGGAGATAAGGGAGGACAGGTGAAAGCGGGGAAGGCCAGCAAGGAGGAGGTTGCAGTAGTCAAGGCGAGAGACGACCATGGTGTGAACAAGGGTTTTGGCTGCAGAGACAGAGAGAAAGGGGCGAATCCGAGCAATGTTATGGAGGGCAAAGCAACAGGACTTGGCATCAGAGTCGATGTAAGGTTTAAAGGAAAGATGAGTATCGAAGACGAAGTCCAAGCTACGGGTTTGGGGAACGGGACGGATGGTGACCCCATTGATAAGAATGGACAGAGAAGAGGGAGAGGAAGGGTAGGGAGAAAAGATAAGGAGTTCAGTCTTAGCCATGTTGAGCTTGAGCTGACATTGGGACATCCAGGCAGAGATATCAGAGAGACAGTTGATGAGGCGAGCTTGGACAGAAGTGGAGAGACAGAGTTGAGTTTCGTCAGCATAGAGGTGATATTGGAAGCCATGGGAGACAATGAGTTTGCCAAGGGACAGGGTGTAGATAGAGAAGAGGAGAGGGCCCAGGACAGAGCCTTGGGGAATCCCAACCAAGAGGGGGAGGGAGGAGGAGTTGGAATTGGGAAGAGACACATTAAAGGAGTGGTCAGAGAGGGAGGAGGAGAACCAGTCAAGGACAAAGCCGCAGAAGCCTAGGGAGTGAAGAGAGTCCAGTAAGAGTGAGTGGTCGACCAGTGTCAGAGGCAGCAGAGAGGTCAAAGAGGACAAGAATGGAGTAAAGGCGCTTAGATTTAGCAAAAAGTAGATCACTGGTGATCTTGGCAGTGGAGTGAAGGGGGTGGAAGCCAGATTGGAAAGGGTCCAGGGAGGAGTTGGCAGAGACGAGATCTGGCAGCGGGAGTAGACAACACATTCCAGAAGCTTAGAAGCAAAGGGTAGGAGGAAGACCGGCTGATAACTAGAGGGGCCAGAGGGGTCGAGGTTGGACTTTTTGAGGATAGGAGAGACAGTAACATGCTTGAAGGTGGAGGGGAAGGAGCCAGTGGAGAGGGAGAGATTAATGACATGTAAAAGGGTGGGGGGGCGACAGTGGGAGCAATGGAGGTGAGGAGGCGGGAGGGGATTGGGTCGAGAGGGCAGGTGGAGGGGTTGGAGGAAGAGAGCAAAGAGGAGATTTCCTCAAGGGAGGCAGGAGGGAAGGAAGAGAGGGGGGAGGGTGGTGATGGAGCGGGGAGAGGAGATGGGTTGGAAGCAGTGTCCGGGCGGATCTTGCCAATCTTTGAGGTGAAGAATGACGCGAGATCCTGAGTAGAAAGGGAAGAGGGTGGAGGGGGGCAGGGGGGCTTGAGAAGGGAGTCAAAGGTGGAGAAGAGGCAGCGAGGGTCACAAGAGTAGGATTCAACTCAGGAGGCATAGTAGTGTTGCCTCGCCAGGGAGATAGCTGAAAAGAGGGAGGAGAGGGAGAATTTATAGTGGAGGAAGTCAGGGTGGGAGCAGGATTTGCGCCAGAGGCGTTCAGCAGCCCAGGTGCAGGAACAGAGGTAGCGGATAGTAGCGGTGACCAAGGACGGGGTTTTGGGGTCGATCGGGGCAGGAGGAGAGGGGGGCAAGGGAGTTGAGGGTCGTGTAGAGAGAGGCATTAAGAGAAGAGATGGCAGTGTCAGGGGAAGAGGAGGAGAAGACAGTAGATGACAGTGATACGAAAATGAAGGGGGGAGTAGAGATGCACAGAGTGAGCCTCGAAGGAAGGGAAGGAGAGGGAGGGGGGAGGGGAAAGGGGCTGGAATCGACAGGGGTTGGCGAAGGAGGAGTGAGCCAATTTAGCCAATTGCCTAACAGTGTGAGGAAAACGAAAAACAAGAAACCTGTTTAGATGGCCTGATTAGGGTTCCCTAAAAAATTCCTTCATGGTCCCGATTGGTGACCAGTATTAACCCACAGTGCATGAGGAGGGAGGGCGGGTGCTGCTTTTTGCTTCGGCTCCAGCCCGACTGAGGCTGGAGCCGCTCCTGTGTAGTTAAAGTGGGCTCCGCCCAGTGCAGGAGGAGCCCACGTGACCAGCCTAGCCCTATCACTCTCCGCCGGGGTCGCCTAGCAACCTCGGCAGGGTTCCAGGTTTCTCCCGGCAGCTCACATTGCAGCTGTTTTTCCTGCCCTCAGGGGTCCTGCAAACCCCGAGGGCGGGAAGCCACCCCCCGTGCCCTGCCTCCCATCCTAGGCAGGCGCGGCAAGTGGCCTGCCACCCCCCCACCCCACCCACGTTGTGGGAAGGGTGGAGGCAATTCTGTGCTCCTTAATAATCCCTTGGTCTCAGCTAGCTGTTGCATGGGGTAAATGCAGGGAAATTCGCACCTGCATTGCTTGCTCCTGGACTGATTAAGTGACAAAGTGGTGAGTTTGGAGCGGGGGGCAGGAGGATGTTGTGTGAATTAGTTCTGGTGTTTTTTACTATTGTTTTGCTATGTAGGAAGGAAAAGACAGGTCAGTGGTTTAGGATATTACCCTTGGAATTGGGAGACCTCAGTAGCAGTCCCAGCTTTGCCACAACCTTACTATGCAAGTCAGTCAGTCCGCCAAAACTTGGTTTCCCAACTGTAAAATCGAAGGGGGATAGTTATTTTTCAACATGCAGGGTGGGGCAAGAATGAATACATTAAAGACAGTGAGGTGCTCTGATATTACAGCGATGAGGGACACACGTATGCACCTTCGATGTTGTCGGAGTTTCCATGCAATGCCAGATCAATGTAGTAAAAGTTCACAGTTGCTAAGTAACTGGGGCTGATCCAGAAATCCTAGTCTCCTGGCTCTCAGCCCTCTGTTCTAATCATCAGTTCACAAATGTACACATAGCATATAGATCTCCCAGTTTGCCAACACAGACACCAATTTCTATCTCAACAGAGAAGCCAAAAATTCAATGAGCTTAGAGAAACAACACTGTTTTGCTCTTAAAGGTGGTTACTTTTGGCTAAGTCCTTCAAGGTCAGGTCATTTTGAAGGAAGACTGCATAGCACTGACTGATTGTACACGCTCTGTTCTATGGAGAAATAATTTGGGACTTTTGTCTTTCATTACCACTAGGACTCTGATTTTTGTCACACAGGTCATGGAAATTGTTCATTTCTAGTAAGTCACAAACTCTCAGGAATTACAATCCTGGCTGTAGTTGCTTTGAGAAGTCTCTTAGTGCCTGTTGACAGCACAGACCTGCGAGAGATGACTCCCTTCTACAAAGATGTCTTGCAAGATGGCAGACATGGAATCAAGTATGACAGTATTGCAAGGTACACATTGAATCATGGAAAATTCTAACTGTATGTACAACCATTTTGTACTTTTAATGCACCAGCTAAACTTGTTAGTAGTCAAAAGCAGTTAGGGTTAAGCCAAAGTAACTACTTCAATTTAATTGAATCAAAGTTACTACTCCACTTTGGTACCATTCTCACTGCAGCTGCGAACATTTGTAGTTACTTCACAAACTTCCACTAATGGCCATGACAAACAATATTACCCTTCTCTTAATACTTCAAAGTAAAGGGTTCATACTACACTTTGAAGTACACACTACACACTACTTCACACTTTGAAGTAGGAAGTGAAGGGGAGTATGTACTCCTACTTTTCAATGAATACATGCTTCTCTTCTTACTCCTGAATAACTTTGGTTTAGCACTCTGCACATATGAATGAACGAGAAGTTAAAGTAAAGTAAGGCACAACTGCTTTGAAGTGTGTTCATCAGAATGTGACCATAGTCTTCATAGTATTGGTTTTAATTGTATGTGTGTTAGCATTCATAATTTGTTAATTTATTTATCTATTTTGGATTTATATCCCAACCTTCCCCGAAAGCTCAAGGCAGCTCATAACATAGAAATTAAAACCCTTCCCACTCCTAAACACTATCCCCGCCTGCAAAGGCCTGAGCAAATAAGTAGGTTTTACATTGCTTCTGGAAAATGCTCAGGCAAACCTGAGTCAACGTCAAGCAGTGTTTTCTTGAGCAAGGGCTGGACAACTGCATTCTTAAGGGCAGACATCTCTCCTGAAGGGAGGTGTACACAACCCCAGCTAGCAAAGATCCCAGTGTGTCCCAGCTGGCTTTCACCCTCTAGGATGGGCAGAGATCTAGATGGGAAATCATATTGAAAATCAGTATTGATTCAATATCGGACCAACCGATCTTCAATTCCAACTTAAATCGTAGTAATCGGAATCTGATTCCAACCAGTACGGTTTAAAACCTTGTGTCTGCCCCCAGCTCTGCCTCGCCCAGACCTCTGCCTGGCCCAGACACTGGGCAGGGGCCCGGGGGAGGCAGAGCTGGGGGTAGAGAGGCCGAGCAGTGGGGGGGGGGGTGTTAGAGGGCCAAGTGGAGGTGAGGAGGGGGTAGTTTGCACTTACCTTTTCCTCTTAGGCTCTGGTGACCTGTGTGGCACCTGGCGTAGCCTTCTCAAGACCGTGCCAGGAAGAAACTAACTAAGCTGAAAACAGCAATGTGAATGTGCAAAATGGCTTCCATGGCAGGGAGTCTATTCATGCAGTCTAGACAACCTTCATTTAGAAACATGAACAGGCAGCACAGTCCTATAGCTGCATAGATCTGGCACTAACCCTTAGCCCAGGAATGAGTCTCATTCACTTCAGTGGAATGTGTGTGCCCGCATTGAATAGCTGGAGGATCATGTCCTAAGGAGAGAAGGTCTTTCAAAAAAACAAAAACAAAAAAACTTACTACACTCAAATTTTAGGCACACTGAAATTACTGAAGCTAATGTGGATACACTGGATAATATTTAAGATTTTTTAAAAATGTTCATTTTGCCATTCTAAGCAAACTAGTATATTACAGCAAGACAGAATTTTAATTTGACAAAAAATGACATTATGTTCGCCGTGGTTCTCTCTCTCTCCTTCTCCCTCCCCCACATAACTCATGCAGAACCAGCTCCAGGGAATGAGGAGGAAATGAGACACACAGCTCATGTTGCCTGGGACAGTCTATTTAAATGATTGGCTATAGACTTGGTTAGAATATTAGGCAGTGGAACCGATTTTCTAGAAAATGAGATTGCCCTGAGCACTTGCAAACCCATTCAAAAGCCAAAGAAAAGCAGGTGGAAATTATGGCATTTGGAAGTAATCAGTGTTTTCCTTTCTTATTAATTTGTCTGTTGAGAGCCCCGAAATTTCAACAGATTTGTTTTTGAAACACTAGGCTCGATTCTGCTCCCCTCCCAAGCATTAACCCCAGGAGAGTTACTCCCTGTTCTACACCAAGGTGAGAGAAGTATCCTCTATTGTTTCAGTTATAGTAGCACTTACAGGATTCAGGTGAGACTTTGATGGAAAGGACTTTACAGCAAGGGAGAGAAATCTGTGGCCCTTGAGTCTGATGCAGTTTGTGGCTGTTTTGTATTTGGCCCCTTTCCAGTTTCTGGATTTGGCCCATGGACACGGCTGACTGAGAGATGAAGGAAGGGGTGGGTTTAAGGGGTGTGCTCAGGAGGGGGTGGGGGGAGGAAGGATTAGAGTCCAGATCATGGCTCTATCCCCTATCCTAGAATGCATGTCCTGATCTCTGATCTCTTCCCTTGAACTCACTCTTTAAGCACTTGAGGGTAGGGACTGAATCCTTATGCCAGTTCCAGAATCATGGGATTATATTTAAGTCTCAAAACAGCATCACACAGGTTGTTGGTCCCAATCATACCTCTCATCTCCTAGCCTCTGAAATAACAGACAGTGACTCTCAGAATACAGGATATCATTTGCATATATATGCAAACTCAGAGCAGTCTGTTAATTATGAGGTTGGACTAAACAAAAACACTTTAATAAAAGAAAAAGTAATCTTTAAAAAGTTGAAGGACTTGCAAATCTATATAACAACTTCAACCAGACTTAAACCCTTGACCTGCCAGTCTTTATGTCCAAGCTCTATCACACTTTCCTCAACTGCTTGGCCGCCACACCCCCATGCCTAGTGACCTTTACAGTTTACACAGCCCTCCTTCTGACAGTAAAGCTTTCCCCCACTCCAGCCATTTTTTCCTCCTGTGTGGATTCTCTGACAGTTGGGATGTTGTGAGGATTTCTCATGGGCAAGTGTTATCAATAGCCCTTTTTATTTTATTTTTGAATAACCACAACATTGACCCTTTAAAAGAGCCAGGTCTGAACCTTAAGCCAGCTGATTTTTTCATGAGAAATGCTTAGAAGTCATAACTCCACATTTCCCCAAACGGTGTTTGCTTTTTTTTAATTCCAAAGGCTGATAATTTTCTCCCAGGTATTGGAAAACCCTATTCTTCTCCCTGCAAGGAAAAGAGTTATTCTCCTTCACTAAGGCCTTTTTTACACGGACCCCCCTCCCCTCCGCTGGGTGTGCAAGTGGGTGTGCAGTGGGGGGGTGCCCGTGCACACACCATGGCGGGATGGGTGTGCGTGTGCACTTCCGGCGCACACCCACCTCCACCCATCACCCGCTCACGGAGCCATCTGACAAAATGGAGGAGGCTCCGTGGTGGAGATGGGTGTGTGCCCATGGGACAGGGAGCACATCCACCTCCACTGACTGCCGGCGCCCCCCCACCCCCACCACCACCCAGCAGCACCATGTGAAAACGGTCTAAGTCAGACAGAACAATAGAGAATTCCTTATCTCCCCAATGGGAGGGGTTGCTCTGAACTTGTCTGGGACAAAATTGTTGGACTGGTCTGGTTCTTTCACGCTGGAGAATTCAACTCATGGTCCCCACTGATGACTTGTAAATTGCTCTCCCTCTCACCTCCCTTTCTAATCTGGAGTCTTACAGCAGTTTTCTGGGACAGATAACAAAAGAGGTGTGAAATCAGGAACATCCCCAAAACTCCAGGACAGTTGAGGGGTATGCACCCAATATTTCCAACAGTCAAAAAGGAATGCACACACACCGCGGTAAAGAAGAAGCTCTGCCTCCCCATGCAATTACAAGTGCACACCCACCTCCCAACATTTCAACTGCGTGAAGCTCTCCTGCTTATCATTTCATTTCTGGATTTCTTGTCATTCCATCGTCTCTCCATTGTCACCTCAAGTGCTTTCTCTGGGAAGCAACCTGGAAAGAGATACCTGAGGCTTGAAGTTCAGTCTTTTTGCCTTTCTTTTCTAGAAGAGGGAGTTTTCCCCCCTTAAAAAAGGGAAAGTGGGTGCAAGGAAGTTAATATAATATACAACTTACCAGATGCTGGGTATATTTTCCTTTGGGAAGATGAACTTCTTCTGGAAATGGACCAATCTAAAATGCAAAAAATCTGGACTACCATGCTAAAGGATCCCCAAATAAAAACCACTTTAAGAATGTACTTGACACCACAAAAATTACACCAATTCAATAAGAAGTATCCTAACACTTGCTGGTGGGGTTGTCAAGCAGTTGGCACAACTGTTGGTGGGACTGTCCCCATGTCAAACCAGTTTGGAAACAAGCATGGACATACATGAATGATGTCATTCAGGCTGACCTCCCATTCCAACCTTCTTTAGCATTATTCGAAATTTTCCCCACAGTACCGATTATTTCAGAATGGAAGGCAGCTTGTCATCAGTTACGCCTAGCAGCTCTACACACAATTCTACTAACTTCATTGGAAATCAGAAAAAGGCCCTACAATACATACCTGGGTTCTGGCACACACACCCTGGAGAGAATCACTGCAGATTTACATGGAGGCCTAGAAGGCTTTTATGCAGTCTGGCTTAAACGTTGGGATATTAGTCAAGCCTTAACAGATATTACTTCCAATAGTCCTATGATCTGCTTGACAAAGATATAAAACATTGACAGCAGATGGACTCCTCCCTCGTACGTCCTGCCGGCTCCTCCCCGCTGCCATAATATCAGCTCGTTCTTTTACTTCTGCTCTTTTGTTAGCACCAGATTTTCCCCTCAGTTGTAATAATTAACCCTTTCCCCCCTTTCTTTACTCTTTCTCTTCTTTTTCCTTTTCTCTTCGTTGTCCCCCTATTCGTTTCCTTTATTATTTTTTGTTGTCTTTGTTAGTTACAATATAATTATGTTCATTATCTCAAAAATCTTTGTTAGAGATGCATATACTTCATTGTATTAATTAGGATACAAATCCTATGTAATCTTGCCATGAAGCTGCAACAAAAACCCTGTACAACGCTCGCTGAAAAGGGCTTGTCCCACAAGTACTTGAATTTCTGTAAGCATGCTTCTTGAAAATAATCAAGAACATTGTATGCATCTAGTGAACGTCAATAAAAAATATTATAGGAGGGGAAAAGAGAGACAGTGGGATTTGGCACTCAGAGGGACTGCTGGGAGGTATGCATTGTTCATGTCTACAGTGACCATATTTCCCTATTCTGAAAAAGGGACATCATATTCCTTAGCGTATCATGTATTTTTCTCAAGTGTATAGTTCTAATACTTTGAAGTATTCAATGCAATACTCATTTACTTGAATTTGATGTTTAACATGGCAATCGTCGGTCCCAATCAGCTGCGGTCGCATCCTCCTTTGTGCGGTGCACCCCAGTGTGGCATCATTGCTAGGGCTGAAACTCATTCTTGGTATTTTCTCATTTTTCTATGAGAATTGCGTTTCATGGTTTGTTCTGGGAAATGAAAACAAACCAAGAAACAGGCTGGATTCTCATAATTTTTTTTAGAAAACATCGAGACATTTTTAAATAAAAATAAATCAGTCCCTGTTTCCGGGGGACCAATATAAGGGCAGCACACAGAGCATCTCTGTTCAGTCCCCCTGGAAACAGGGACCGATTAGAGTGTTGGACATAACTGGGGAGAAGCTTCTCTGCTCCCCTCCGCACTCAAATAATTTACTGTTAGATCGCAGCTAAGCTCTGAAGAGTGCAACATAGCAGGGGAGGCAGAGAGCAAGCAACTCAAGAATACAGAGGAGAGCAGGGAGCAGTCACCAGATCAGAGGCCAACAGCCTGGGATTGAGGTCAATCAGCCAGTGTCCTAGGGTGTCCCGTGATGCCCCAGTCCTTTTTTTTTTTTTTATAATGTAATTTTCTATGAAAATTTGCAAGATCTCACACTGGGGTTGAGATTTTGGCAAGCTCTCGGTCCCAGTGTTCGATATCACAAGAATTTTTTTAATTCTCATTTCAGCCCTAGTTGCTGTGCCACTGCCCCTGTCTCCTCCAGTATTAGGCCCATCCCACGTCTGCTCAGATCTCACTCTGGCTGCTTCCCACCTCCTGGTAAGACTGACTTAGTCCCCAATGCAGCTGTCCCTCCTGCTGGTGTCACACTAGCACCCACAAATACAGGACAAAAAGCCAATTTTGGGAGGTGAAATCCAGAGACCTGGGATAGCGCTAGAATAAGGGACTGTCCCTTTAAAAATGGGATGTATGGTCACCCTATTCATGTCACACCACAGACATTCCTAGAATTCACCATGTAATTGCGTGAACATGCATGTGCACACACACACACACACACACCCCTCACTCTTTTTTGATGGAAATTGTTGCTTTTTAAAAGAACAAATCAATCTCCTTAGCAAAATAGTCTAGCTTTTAAACTGAAAACATGATGGTGTAAAATGGAACAACCTAGTGTGCCTAGTAACTACAGCTGCCTTCAAAAGTTTGTTACCTACAAACTGGACTGGGGCATACCCCTAGCGGTAGCCTCTACAAAGTGTGCTCTCCCCTCCTGAGCATTGTGAAAGCAATGTACTGCTGTTTGAAGACGTTCCATTCATTACATACACCATAGCATATCACATGCATCGCAGACATTGCAGTTGCTATGGTGACTTGCCACGGAGTAGATTTTCCTCAACTCCTGTAAAGAAGGTGGGAGGAGGGGGGGGGGGAGGTAGGAGGGAGGGAAGACGCCCCAGGAGCCAAAGTCATTACAACTCCTTTGCAAAGATGTTGTCACCATATAGACACGCTGAATGATGCTTGTTGAATCACCTGGGTCTCTTAAATGCTAATAATGAACTTCATATTGATTCCATCATCTGTTGCCTCGGAACCTCCATATTTGCAGCTGATTGGTTACTGCTCTGCTGTGGCCATAACAATTTATTAGCCCTTTTTTTTAATTGTAATAATTCAGTGTAATAATTCAGTGTTTGTGAGAAGATCCAGAGAGCCAGCCCTCTCTGTCTATAAAATGGGTATTGTAGGGAATCATCTAGCTTTGGCAGTAAGGCGGAGAAATATGATCAGATCACCTCCAACTTTAACTGAACTCTTCTTGTAACTTGTTCCATGTGGATGGATTCCTTCTCCCCCGCCTCCCAGTTTGCTTCAGTTGGGACTCTGGTCCCTGTAGAACCAGGGTCTAGGCTTTATATGCATTAAAAGCATTACTGCCTTTCCCCATGCTGCTCTGCATTTTAAAGAATACTTGTTAGGGGTGGGAATTTTGGTTCCAGATAGAACCGAAATCTTCCAAAAATTTCTGTTTTAAAACTGTAATCTGGATCTTTTTTGTTTTTCTTCTTCTTTTGTGCCGTGATTTTGGGTATTGACTTCAGTTGTAACTTAAGCTTCAGCTTAACAGTAACTGGCACTGACAACTGCACAATTCAGTTCACTACACTTGGATGTTGTGTGTGTTGTCTTGTCTTAGTTGGTTGCGCTTGCATTTGCTATGGTTGAAAAAGATTCAAAACTGAAAAACCCAAACCAAAATTAGATCAGAAATTCAGAAAGAAATGAAACCGAAATTTCACCTGGAGTCCCATCCCTACTACTTGTAGAGGTTTAGTCTGTACGGTGCGTTGAGTCCCCTAGTCTCTGCCAACAAGGGCTTAGTTACCATTAGTTACCTCATTTCTGCAATGAGGATATGGGAATTTGACTGAGATCATACGTTTCTTTTATATACCATCCCCCAAGATGGAGATGCATTTAAATCCCCTCTAACCCAATCCAGATTGAAGGTGAAAGGTTCTCTATTCCCACTAGGAATCCTCAGAATGAATCGATTCCTTACTTTCTCTCACTTTCTTCCAGCACAAAGAATCTGTTCTCAGCATAGGTTTGAGAGCCTTTCCAAAAACTGAAAGGCCAAAGTCTAAAGTGAAGGGTAGGTGCCCGCTGAAAGGCTGAGCTAAGCCTTCTGCCTCTTGTTCTCCCAAGGTCTGTTTCCACTCTTTTTAAGTTGGGTGCTTTGATCTTTTAATATCCTGCCCTATCCCAAGGGCCACGTGTTTGATGTGATTTTATTGCTTCTGCTTTGCTGCTTCTAGCCTCCTGTTTGCACCATAACTTCCAATGACCTACCTAGGTAAATAACCGTTCCCTCCTGACGTGTTCCACACCACTCATGATTTTATAAACGTAGTCATATCCCCTCTGTCGTCTCTTCTCCAAGCTGAAGCGCCCTAACCTATCAAACTTCTCTTCGTATGGGTGTCGTTCCATACCCTTGATCATTTTTGTTGCCCTTCTCTGTACCTTTTCTAGATCTACTATGGGATTTTTTTGAGATGGGGCGACCAGAATTGCACACAATATTCCAGGTGCACTCATACCATAGATTTATAGAGAGGCATTACAATATTTTCAGTTTTATTCTCTATCCCTTTCCAAATGATTCCTAACATTCTGCTTGCTTTTGTGACCGCTGCCACACACTGAGCTGGGGATTTCAATGTATTGGGCAGCTGGAGGTTGGCCCTTCTGACCTTCCCTCTGAGAGCCCAGTCCTTCTAATCCCATGGTGGGAGGGCACTGAGATACTGGGGCTCGGCATCTGCTTCAGTGGGGGCCTGGCATCTATGGGATGCGCCCTCTACATGACTGCCCAGAGCCCACTCTGCCCAACACCAGCTCTGCCTCCTCTTGTCTTGTCCAGTCCAGTCCTCCCTCATCTGTCTCATCCATCCAGTCCTGCCTCATCTCTGCCTCCTTGGTCTGTGTGCCAATCCTTGCCATGACCCTTGGAACTCAATCCCACACTATTTCCTGGACCTTGGACCCTCATCCTGCACCAACTCTCTGGATCTGGTCCTGCACAGACTCTCCCACCATGTTCCCTGGAACCACATCTTGCACCTACTCTCTGTGCCCCAGCCCATGGTCCCTGACAGACCTCATCCCTCCCTCTCCCAGCCACTGCTGCTTCCATTTTCCTTCTGTGCACTATACGTTAGTTTCTTTTATGGAAAAAAGAAAGGATGGGAGCCCTTCCCCCCCACAACCAAGCTCTTGTGCCTCTTAGTTATAACAATTCTGGCAGAAAATTCACATTTTCCCCTCTTTTATATTCCATGTGCTAGGTTTTGTGCATGCCTGAATACCACTTGGTTGGAAGCCCAGGGGAATGTAATGCTTTATCTAAATTATAACAGCATGTGGGCGGCGGCAGCAGCAACATCTTCTCACACACTGCCCCTCTTCCAGTGTGTTGCAGCTTGGAGGTAGTGTGTAAGAGTTTAGGTCATTCTCAGTCCTTACCTCTTTCCTAGTAGTTTCAGCTGAAAAATGGAGGGGGGAGTAGCAAGGGTTTTTCTGCAATAGGAACATTTCTCCATTGAGAAACTAGCTGAGAATACCAACTCCTTTCACAGGAACACTGAGCATCTATTAGGTGGTGGTAGCTTTCAGTCATTATCCATCTGAGATTAATCTCAACCAGTGACCTAAAGGTAAAAGAAAATATGCCTATAGTATTTACCAGTCCCCTAATCAATCTGATGCCCTCCAAAATGATCAGTTTCTAACTAAATTATGCCCTGTGCTTAAGAAAACATTGCACATTAAGAGTGTCACAGCGTGGAGGCCTGCCAGTGGTAAGTCCACACAGGATCCAGGCACAAGCAGCACTCTTAGTCAGGGAACTAGTCCAAATGTTCACTTTATTCAATAGAGCTGCATACAGTCTCTCATATCCAGGCCAAGCAGCCCCTGTCTGCTTGCCTCTCTTAAGCCCAGACAACCCGTTTGCCTCTGTATACCAGCTCTTCAGGACAAGCCAAGCAGCTGCTCTAAGACTTTCAGCCCCTTTCACCCGCTACCTCAGCAGACTCCATTAAGTTCACCTCCTTCCATCAGTAGTATTCCCAAGCCTCTAGGTGAGCTTCACACAGGGCTCTTACTCTAGCTCCTGTTCCCCTTAGCAGCCTGCCTTCCTCAGACTGACTCACAACTCACCCTCAACTGGTAACACTCACAATTGCCTGCCCTCCTGGCTCAGCCACTTCCTTTATATGCTGAGCCTCGCCCCAAACACACTGACTTCCTGTCAGTGGCCATCTTGGGACTTGATGGTGGCCATTTTGTCTCCTTTCCCAGGACAGAGCGGCCCCTTGTGGCCCTTCTCTGCCACACGAAGAGACTTGCCGCCAATGGGGCTTGTGCCAGTAAAGTACTTTGTAGATCAGATTCAAATAGTTAGAGGTGTGAAACAGAGAGGCTCTGTTGATTTTAATGTCTGTCAGGGCGTGGGGGTGAAGGGGGCCCCGTGGGAAAGGCAAGGACCCAGAACCCCAGAACTACCCTCTAGAGAACANATGTGCAGCGATACGTCCAGGGATGCCCGATCTGTAGCCGCACGAAGGTACCTCGAGCAAAACCTATGGGACTCGTACAGTTGGCGCCTCTTCCTCAAGGCCCATGGCAGAGGGTGAACTTAGATTTCATTGTGGAGTTACCACCCTCACAGGGATATACGACCATTTTTGTGGTGGTAGACCAATTTACAAAGCTGGGACATTTTATCCCTTGCAAGAAACTGCCCATCGCCCGCCAGACAGCGCAACTTTTCCTTCAACGTGTTGTTAAACACCACGGCTTACCATGCACTATTGTGTCAGATCGTGGACCCCAATTTACGGCTCGGTTTTGGCGGGCCTTATTCATGGCGGTAGGCACGCAAGTCACCCCTACGACCGCATACAGGCCTCAGGCCAATGGGCAAGTGGAAAGAACTAACCAGACATTGGAACAGTATCTCCGCTGTTACATAGATTACTTACAGGATGATTGGGTAACCTATATTCCGCTTGCCGAATTTGCATTCAACAATGCATCCCACGCCTCCTTGGGCTCGTCCCCCTTTTTTGTGTCGCATGGATTCCACCCCCGGCTCACCCTCTCGGAGGAACCCGCAATAACAGTCCCCGCTGCAGGCGCTATGATAAAAACTCTCCACCGGTGCCACGTACATGCCCATGCGATGTTGCAAAATGCTCGTCAACAGTACAAACACCACGCCGACAAACACCAGCAGGTTGCCCCAACCTATCGGGTGGGAGATCTGGTGTGGGTAGACCGCCGCCACTACCCTTCCCTCCGTCCGTCTGCAAAGCTCGACGATCGGTTCATGGGACCTTTCCCTGTGGCCCAGCAAGTAAACCCCGTCACCTACCGATTGACCCTTCCCCCTTCCGCCCCTATACACCCTGTGTTCCATGTATCGCTGCTGAAGCCGCACCAACCACCCCTCTACCCCCCTACGTCGCCTCCGGGACCCGTCTGCAACGTCCAGGGAGAATCGGAATATGAAGTTCGAGCGCTCCTGGACTCCAAACGAGTGCGAGGGACTCTTCTATCTGGTGGACTGGAAGGGTTATGGCCCGGCGGACCGCTCCTGGGAACCCGCCACTGCCATCCATGCCCCTCGGCTCACTCGCAGGTTCCACCTTCATTACCCCTTCAAACCCGGACCCCGACAACGATACCGCGGGAGGATCCGAACCTGGGGGGAGGTGCTGTCAGGGCGTGGGGGCGAAGGGGGCCCCGTGGGAAAGGCAAGGACCCAGAACCCCAGAACTACCCTCTAGAGAACGACGCCCCCGATCTGGGTGCACCCCGGGAGGTATCGTTAGCAGGGGAGGGAGGAGACGGCGTTCCCCGAGACCCGGAAGTAGAGCAACCAAAGCAAGACAGCACTAGGAAAAACGCCCCTGCATCGGAGGAGCAGGGGGCGGGGCCGGGAACGACGTTGAGACGCTCAGCGCGGCTGCACGCGCAAAGGGGCGGAGCCAAGGGTATTTAAGGCAGGCAGGCACTGTTTGCATTTGCCGGCGATCACTGTTACTGTGAAGCTGGCCCCCAGAGCGTTGCGTGCGATAGAGATCCTTATTACTATGGAGAGAGTGTGAGAGTGCGAGGAGAGTGTGTGGCGTGCGCGAGTGGAGTGTCGGGTGAGTGAGCGGCTGCCTGTAAGTGTGCGTTGTCTTTTGTGTTCACTGCGACCCTACTTCCCGGTAGCCCCTGAGTGTCCTTCCTTGAGGTTGGTGGGAGTTGCCCCCTGTTCCCCTTTCCCCCATCCTAGGGTCTCTCTCCCTCCCGCACTTGTTCCACACGCGGTGTTCTTCCCCTGTCACTGTGGGTTTGGAAGGGTGTGGGGTTTGGACGTGTGGGCAGGGACCTTGTCCCCCTGTGGGCAAAGGAGGGGGCTTGCACACGCTTTTACTGATCCCATTCCCTATGATGAAACGGCCCTGTCTCTAACGAGACTTTGTGGGCCACCTTACAACCTGAGGGAACTTCTTTTCCAGTCCAAACGCGTGCACCCCCTTCCCACAGGAGTCCCTTGCGTGGACAGAGTGAGCTGCTGGTCAGGCCCGTGGGTTCCCCCTTCTTCCCCCCTCCTCGGGAGACCTCACAATGTCAGTGGACTGATTGACTTAGGTTGGACCTAGCCCAGAATTCCTATATATCAGTGCAGTTGGCTCCCCCTTAATAGGGATGCTGATAACAACTCAGGGAATGGTTCTTCCCAATGCTATAATTGTGACTATTAAGTTCATTTCTCCATTCATTGGGATAGCTGCAAATTGGGGGTATTTTTACAACTCTTGACACATCTCAATAAAGCGTCTTCCACCATATTGAAATGGTTTATGTAAATGTTACTCGAGCATGTTAAAGAAGAATTCAGCTGAATCTACTGGCAAACGTTTTGTCGGTGTTATGAATCCTGGCATATAAAACCACACATTTTCAAACCATCCCTCAGTAACTTCTGTTTCCATAGTAACTAATGTTTATGTTTATATCTATTTGGAATGTTTCAGATTTTACTTCACGGTACAGCTGTTACAAGTCATTTCATCAAGACAGATGATCCCGATAAGGAGCAAAGTCTCCATTCTACATAAATGCCTATTTTTGTTCAGTAAACCCAAACAATCCCAAACCAGGCAGATCCATGCTTTAAAAAAAACACTGATCCAATGTACAGGATAACCTATATCCAGACTCCTTGCCGTCTATCATGTTTGTCCAGATTAGAGTGGCATCTGGAAGATACGGGAGGGTCATAATACATGTCCTTAATAAAGAGAGATCAGGATATGCTGTAATAAAGAAAGAAGCTACAGACCAGCTAATACAAAATGAGACAGTTAATACAAGTACAATACAAATATTTTCAAAAAAACTCTATGAACTTGGTCTCAATCTCATCCCGTTGGGGTTTGTGTTCCTTAAATAGTTTCTAAGCTCTCGTCTGGACTTTCTATATTGTATGATTAGACTCTGCAAGACTTCATCCATAGCAGCCGTACCCAGTTATTAGACCTTGCTTCAGCAAACAGGGCTATATGGAGTCAGTTGTGTCTGGGTCTCCCACTTCTTTCCCCCCCCCTCCCCCCATCCTTTTTGTTATACAAAGAGAAAATATACATCAGTTTGATTCACAGATATTAAATCTCGAAGAGCGTCTTGAATAATTTTTTCCATACCACTACACTATAATCTTCATTGATAACTATCCAATCTCATCTAATCCACATCTTGAGCATACCCCAAACCCCAAGAAAAGGAACTGGAGGTGCACAAGGAATATATAGTCAAGGATGGGTTTAATAATTCTGGGTGCTTTTAAACAAGATGCTACCATGCACGACCACCCAGGAGCCACTCCTCCAACCGCCTGGCTGAAGGTAGTGTGGGGGAATGTGCACTTTCATGAGCCACGCAGCACCCACCCATGGCCACTCACAGCACACTGCCAAGAAATCCAGAGTGCGCCATACAGGGCGAGCCAAAAATGTGTGTGGCAACACATCCACGTATCCCCTGCCCATATCAATTAGGGCGGTCACCCACACCAGCAGACCAGTCCCTCACTCCTAGGCACTTTCAGTGGGAACACGACCTTTGCAAGTCACAGGAACTGACTGCGAGTGCTGGGGAGCCCAGTTCCCCAGTGCTCACGTCCGGGACCTGTCAATTTAAAAGGCCAGGCTGGCCTGCTTCCCTCTCCCCTAGGGATGTGCAAACACCAGGGGGTTCAGGGTTTGGCCTGTTCGGGGTTCGCGCCCCCCCCCGAAACGGTTCAGGTTCTGGCTGTTCGGCCCAAACCTGTTTGGGGGGGCCAAACCCATTCGGGCGGGGGATGGGGGGAACCTGGTTTTTCCTCCCCCCTCCAGGCTGAGCGGGTGGAAGGGGAGCCAGGGCTCACTTCCCCCCCTCCCCGCCCAGCCTCGTCATTTTTTTTTTTTAAAACCCCACCCCAGGGATCGCCCTACGTGGTAGTGCCAGGGCTCTGGCCTCGGGTCTGGCAGTGGCAGCAGCGGGTCCAGCAGCGCTCCAGAGTGCCACCGGACCTGCTGCCACCGCCACCGCCAGCGGACCCGGGGCCGGAGCCCCAGCACCACCAGGTAGGTCAGGCTCCAGCCCCAGGTCCGGCAATGGTAGCGGCGGCGGGTCCAGGTCCGGCAGCACTCCAGAGTGCTTCAGGCCTCTAGCAGGCCTTCCAGGTCATGTGACCCAGAAGGCCTAGTAGAGGCCTGAAGCGCTCTGGAGTGCCGCTGGACCCGTTGCCACTGCCACCACTGGACCCAGAACCAGAGCCCCAGCACCACCAGGTAGGGCAATCCCTGGGGTGGGGAGTTTAAAAAAAACAAAAATTCACAAGGTTGGGCAGGGGGGAGGTGAGCCCCGGTGCCCCTTCCACCCGCGCAGCCTGGAGGGGGGAGGGAAAACCGGGTTCCCCCCTGTCCCCTGCCCACCGCCCGAACAGGTTCGGAATCTAAACTTTATTTGGCCGGTTCGGGCGGGGGGCAGTTCAGGTTCGGGGTGTTCACAAATGGGCCGAACACCCTGAGTTCAGGCCAAACGCCAAACCCCCAAACCGCATTCACACATCCCTACTCTCCCCCTTTGTCTGTGGCAGGGGGACCGCAAGCCAGCTGCCACAATAGCCACGCTGGGGGCTGCCCATTAGAATTCCTCCTCATGCACTCCCCACGTGCGTGGGTGCTCCATGGCAGTACCACTCAGTGGCCACGGACCACTCCAACCCCAGCCTTGCTCATTTAAAAACGCCCTCTGCCTTCTCTAACTTTTTATGCTTTTCTTAACATCCCCAGATTGGTAAAATGTTGATATCATGTACGTAATTAGTCATGTAAACTCCCAAGTGGTTTTACATGTACAGGAAAGAAACTTACCATACTGCAAGAAATCCTGAAACCTAGGAAACATCTTTTTCCATCCCAAATTGGGACAAATAGTCATTGTTGAATAATCTCCTACAGAAATTGAAAACCTCAACATTTTCCTCTCAGACAGAAAAAGGCCAAAGCAAAAGTATTGCTAATTCTTGGGTGCACTATGTGCGCACGCATTGAGCCTGACCTTGCCCTGCTACTTGTGCTTTGCTCAAGAGTTATTCCTGTTTGCCTTGCTTAAACAATTGTACAGCCTTTTGTGCAAAGACCTCATGGCCACCAAAATCCATTGAGCATCTTGGCACTTATGCCAAAGAGCTTTTGATTAGGTATTTACAGAAACTCTATAATCTGTGATGCCTCCTGGCCTAATATTTTCTTGAATAAATTGATATATGGTGACATCAGGACTTCCCTTAGCAGCCTATTCCACAGTTTGATTATCACAAAAGGCGTTTCTTTTATATTAGTATTTAAGTGACATTCTTCCTAGCTTAGCATGCAACAATTATGTAACTAGGAACAAATATTCATGTCAAAATTTGAATTAGATGAATTTTTCAAACTCCAAAAAAGTGTGAATTTGTATTTCTGCACAGATTTGCAAACTTGCAGGTGAGGTTTTGCATACTCAGTAATTTGATATTCTAGTTTATTCAGCATGTATATGTAAGTGACAATTGGTTGGCATCTAACCAAGACTGAAGTAAATCGGACTAGGCAAAGAACTTAAACTGGAGTTAAAATTCTCAGTGTGAATTCAAATTAAAACCATTGTTAAAGTGAATGCTCAAATTTGATTTACAATTCAAGACGCCCAATTTGTCTCAGCTCTTACAATCGCTTCTTGTCCTAGCTGAAGTCATTACCAGGAATATTCATTTCTGCTACATTCAGAGATTTATAGACCATCACTCCTCCCGCAGTTCTTTTCTATCTCTAGCCTGTACGCATCCCGGTTGTGTTAACCTTTCTTCACAGCCATTTTCTAAATCTGTTATCCTTTTCTGACCTTTGAAGTATTCACTTTTTTAAAAAAAATAAAAAGCCTGCTCAATTGTTAGCGGTAGGAAGCTAGGAGGCAGGCCAGGAGCTCTGTGAATCTCAGTGCTTTCAGTTTTCAGGAGTTAAGATACTAAGCCATTTAGAGCCATCCAAACAGGCCAGATCCAAATAACCGCAGACTGTGTAACCACATAGGGGACCCCTGCGGTGGAGGGAGGGAGCAGCACGTGGGCCCTCAATACATATGGGGTCCATACGTCAACTCAAAATGACAGCATGAGTACGAGTATGAGCAGCATTGATGTAAAACATGAACCTACAAGGCCGCAAACATGGGGATCTGTGAAGGGCCTGTGGTAATTCTGGAAAGGACCCCCGATACATGGTGCCCAAGAGCAAATGAGAAATAACAACATACGCATAATGCATGGGCCTGCAAAGCAAGGAGTCCTGACCTCTGAAGGAGATGTTACGTTTAACTGAAGATCAAAAATCAATCATGGTAACCTTTTCTTTTTCTAGTGGATGAGTCAGTGTGTGTCTATTAAACATTCCTATCTTAAGAGGGATCCCACACTGACATTTTGCACAGGACCCCCAACTGCTCTGAATCCAGCACTGCATCCAGGTATTCAGATGAGAGAGAAAGAGACAATTCAAGTGAACCTTCTTTCCACTGCAGAACAGGGAATGTAGTCTCTGGCTTTTGTCAGGCCACAAATTGCTTTCAGGACAAAGATCTTATTGCACAGCTCTTACCCTATAAGCTGCAGTAAAATCAGAAGAGTTAGCAAATCTCACAAGATTGGGAGATCACTTTAAAGCTCCAGCTCCTGGAGTCAGTAAGCTCAGATTTAATATAAAGTTTCAAGCTTTCATTATTATTTTTTTATATTCTATTTTTATTTAAATGTATACCTGCCCTTCCTCCAAGGCTCAGGAATGAGAGGGAGCTCACCACCCCAGGGTATCCTCAAAAAACCAAAATGCATATAAAAAGAACTAAACCTTTCTTTAAAAATGGTATGATCTTAGCCAAACTTGTGATTTTGGAGGGTTCTGACTCATGAGTGAGCAATTATACTACAATCAGTGTCGGACTTGAAGCAGGATCAGGGCCTAAGGCCCTTTTCAAACGGGCGCAGGTGTGTGGGGGGATGGGTGGGTGTGTGGTGTGTTCCCACGGACCCCCACGCACAGAGCATCCAGCATTGTCGCCCGTTGCTCCGTGCGTGGGAGGTGGGTGGAGCATAGGAGTGCACATGCGCACACACATCCCACCGGGCGCAGCATTCGTACAGCCGTCCACTCATCCGCCTCGCACCCGCTGTAGAGTTCAAATGGATGCCTCTCCCCCCCCCCCCCCCCGCACACGTGGGCAAGCCGGGGTGTCTGTTTGAAAAGGGCCTAAGTCACGTGTGGGTGGGTGTGTATGCATATGCACACAGAAAGAGATCCTACCTCAAGCCACACTGTTCCTCATACTCCTGTTGCCATAAACAGCGGCAATGCTTTAACATGGGCAAGAAGCTGAGAACTGATTATTATTTTAATCATTTCTAAATCCTTTCTCATCACACCGTAGAACATAAAACCTAAGGAAATGGTTTTCATTGTAAGTGTCCTTTTTCTTAATTTGAAACTTTGTGCAAGGAATTTGAATTCCAGCTCTGAGCAAGCAAAAAATGTTATCTGCTGCTTGGCTTAGTTAAATTAAGAAATATGGGACTGGACTCTAGTTTATGTTTACTAAATCTTTTCTCTTCTTTCAGCAACATTTATTACATATTGTCACTATACTAACTGTTTCTCTTTCCTGCTGGCTGCCAGGCTGAGTAAAAATTCTGGATTATCTTAATCAGAAGCAAGAATTAAGTAGAAAAGGGAACAATATGAGAACACAATAGAAAACCTAGTTCCTGCAAAATCTTTCCTTGCTGAGATTCAGGTTTTGTTCTTCTGTATCAACTGAACTCTGAAAATAAAGGCAAGGAGCCACATTTTACCATCATCATTGTCTAGAAATGTTCAGTTAAGCATCTGTCAACACTTCCATTGTGAATCCTGATTTCCAGGGTTTTGTACCACAGCTCTTTCATACTGTGTCAGGTTGTAGTTTGGTGTATAAGTTAAAGATAACACTGCAACAACTTGCTTAATAGCATTCCCTTCATACTCCTAGACAGAAAACAACATCTAGAGGATGCATGCATTTGACAACGAAGGCCTAAGATTAAGGGTGTCTTTAGACATAACGTCAACGGGTGTCTGAATGTGTGTTTTGGCCTTGATATGAACACTGGTTTGGCCCTGTGTTCACCATGTGGTGGCGGCGCTGTTTAGACACACACCACATCGTGGGGCAAATCAGTGTCTTGCTCGCCCCCCGATCTCAGCACGCAAGTACTGCCGCCTAGTTCCCCGTGTTGTACCTGCTAACACACCATGTGATAGCATTAGACTCAGCTTTGGCCACGTGTTTAGCCAAAACACGTAAATTGTCCTTGTGATGCAATGGTATTCACATTGTGTGTTCAACGGGTGGCCAAATTGATGTTGGGATTGTAATAGTGCTTACACACAACGGCCAAACATGTACTTAGGGGTTTTGACACCTGATCTTTATGTCTAAACTGATGCCCTAAAAGTAACTGAGCTTCTGTCATGCCCCTTGACTTCAATTGGAGTTGGGTGTCAAGGGGGCCACATCAGGAAAGGAAATGGAGAAGTCCCACACCCTGGCCTAGTGACACCCCTGCATTCCCACTACAGAAGTGGGCATATAAACACCCTACCAACCTCCGCTCCCTTCAGTGCCCTGCCCAGCAAGGCTGCTGGTGGGAGGGAGCTAGCGCACGCTCAGTCAGTGCTCCCTCAGCAGACTGGTCATGTGTGCTGCTGCAGGGGTGGAAGATCTGGCAGCGTGCTTGGACACCTCCTACTGAAGCAGAGAAGGATCAGAAGCACTGCCAGCCTAATTTAACAGTGCCACTCCTTCAGGGCACAGAGCAGTGCCACTCAGCCTGGCCCCTGTCCACAAGCACTCTATGCAGGAAAAACACCATGGTAGGTAAGGGTACCTGGTGGAAAGCCTGGGCTTCTTGCATCTTTTTCATCTGACCCAGACCCTGCAGTCTCGGTGCTGACCAGGTGCGTGGCCGCTGTTGGGGACTGGATGCGGGTGAGCCGATTGAAGTTGAATCCAGACAAGACGGAGGTGATGATGACTGGCTGGCCAGCTATGTGACCTGGGGGACATAGGGAGCCCTGTTATTGATGTGGTCCAGCCTCCTGTGGTCACTTGGGTTCGCAGCCTTGGGATACTCTTGGATCCATTGCTGCTCATGGATGGCCAGGTTGTGGCATCAGGAATGCCTTTTACCAACTTTACCTGGTGAGAAGGCTGTGACCATTTTTATCAGACTTAGACTTTGCCACCATCATCCATGCCTTTGTAACCTCAAGGCTAGATCATTGCAATGCACTGTACATGGGGCTGCCCTTGATGACTGTTCAGAAGCTGTAGTTGGTGCAGAACATGGCAACCCGCCTTCTGTCAGGGGTGGGTCACGGGGAGCACATTATAGCGGTGCTCTGGAGTCTGCACTGGAGTGGCTGCCAATAGCATTCCAGGCACAATTCAAGGTCCTGGGTTTGACATATAAAGCTCAAAATGACTTGGGCTCCAGGTATCTGAAAGATTACCTCTTCCCTTATGATCCATCACAGCCTTTAGGTCAGCCAAGGGCACCCTCTTGCGAGTACCAACTTCCCGCTACGTTTGTACAACAAAGGCACGCAAAGAGGCATTCTTGGTATCTGCTCAACCATTACAAAGCTCTCTTCCCCTTGGAGATCCGTATGACCGGCCTTGATCGCCGACCCGGTCAGTTCGCAGCTGGAAATGGATGTGCATCGCCCACACATGCGCGTATTCAGCGGCGGCATCACATGTAAAGCGGACTTCTGGGTCTTTTGGAAAACAAGCGTGGGCGCCGCCGCGCACATCTAAAAACGGCCTGAGACTGCTACCTTTTAGAAGAGATGTGAGACCTTTTTATTTGGCCAGGCGTTTGGCTGGTTAGGATAGGGTTGGGTGGGACTGGGTGGAGGGTTTAGGAAGAAAGTTGGTGGGTGGGGCTTAGGGTGGTTTTTGTATTGCTTTTATATATTTTTTTAATATATGTTTTATGTTTATATATTTTTTTTATATTTTTATAAGTCGCCCTCTGCCTTTGAGGGAAGGGTGGGGTCAAGAATGAATGAATGAATAAATTAATTAATTAATTAATTAATTAATTAAATTTGAAACCCGGTACCATCTTTCTTGTTTTTATCTGAATCATAAACATAGTAACCAAAACTGTACATGATACTGCAGCTGAGGCCTAACCACTACTGCTGAGTACAGTAGTACGGTGCTTCTCCTAATGCAGACTATTTGCCTTTTTACAACAGTGCGTCATTGCTGATTTGTACTCAATTGGTGATCCACTATAAACCCAGATCCTTCTCAGCAGTATATATGTGCATAAGGTTTGTTTATGTGAAAATGTTGGTCTGTTGAATATTATTTTATTCTTTCAATCCCATTTATCCAGTTTATCAAGAATTTAAGTCTTCCCATTGCATTTCAGTATCAGCACAATTTCCCCCCTTTCATACCAACACACACACACTTTTTCTTTTCTTTTGTGTCCTTCACCCAAACGGGTAGGGTCAAATTCTCCCTCCCCCTTCCAGTAACAATGCACTGCACTGCTCAGGCAGTACAAAGTGATGCATTTTGACCTCAGCCAGCCAGCAGCAATTTCTTTCAGATTTGGGAAGCTCTCAGCTGACATGGAATGGCATAGTAGTCTCCTGTTTTTCTACTTTTCCTTCACAGAGTGCAAAATGTAAGTTGCTTGCGTCCCATCCATTCTCAAGCTGGCACATGGCCCCATAGGGGCCACAGTGAGCTAACAAAAGCTTACGGAACCATGTAGGCTGCTTTAATTTATGCTAATGTTCTGGGGATGATGCACATGAGAATCACGGAGACACAACTTGCTTTTTGATGACCCCACCTTCACTAAGCAGCTCTTGGCACAGGAGAGAATCTGTGTTATGTGATGGAAATCCTTTCTGTGCATCTTAGTTCAGAGAAAGCATCAGGAGCAAACAAGATGGAAAACACCTCTCAGTGATTTTTTTTTCATTATCATCCTGCCAAAATCCGCAGAGATTGGCTGCAAGAATTATATTGCTGTATTCTTCACCACTGCTCTCATTCATCATTTTCAGCACTGCACCAAATACTTGATCACAGGGCTCCTCTTCACCACCATCATCTTTAATAATTAAAATCCTTCAAATAGTTGCTCTGGCCTCAGGGGGAAACAACATTCCATTTGCTTTTACATGTAGGAATACAGCAATATGTTAAAGACAGAACTTTCTATATTCTGGCAACACTGAGTGCCTTTACACCGACGGCACCCACGACTCTGCTTCACCTCAGACCCCGGCAGCTCATCCGTATAAAGGCAGGCCACCAGATGTGCAGGCATTGCCTGCTCTACTCCAACCCCACTAGTGATGCTCTAGAACATCCCAGAGCACCGCTATTGGAGCGGGTCCAAAGGCAGAACTGCAGTCCGTCTGCTTGGTGGACAGCTGCAGCAGCTCCACTCCCAGCCAGGGGTTGCCCCAGGCAACACCATAGAGTTGCAGGCAGCAGCATAGAGTAGCAGCCAATCTGCCCACAGTTCTATGGTGTTGGGGAGTGGACCCCACATAGGCAAGTGGGTACATGCAAGGGTACACCCCTGGATTGTCGACGCACCCCGACCCCCAAAGAAGACGAGGACACAATGTATGGGTTTGAACGGCCGCACTCTTTATTATTTAGCCAAAAAGGGGGAAGAGGTAACCCTCCCACTTCCCCCTTTGAACTGGGGTCCTATCAATCTCTTATCCCTAACTGTTAACCTTCCCAACAGGAGGTTCCCCTATTGTACCAGGCATTGTCCTGTTTGTCTGGTGCCCTCCTCTACCGTCTTCGGGTTAAGCCCGAGGGGAATCCTCCTGTGCCCTATCTTAACCAACTTTTCCAACTTACACCCTACCCCTACTACCGGTTTAACCGGGCCAGGGCGGGTTGTTCGCACCTATCCCCTC